>JARHVA010004498.1:587500-1107500 GCA_037957365.1 Torreya grandis
GTCTTCCTTTATCCTAAGGTTTCCATTCACATAAGATAAAAAAATAGACCCATACACTCACACACACACACACACACACACACACACACACACACATGTTGATGAACCCCAAAAAACAAAATTTTACATTTTAAAACCTAGTGGTTCAAAAATAAACAAAGTCTTCCTTTATCCTAAGGTTTCCATTCACCATTCACATAAGATAAACAAATAGACATCTCTCTCTCTCTCTCTCTCTCTCTCTCTCTCTCTCTCTCTCTCATATCTCTCTCTCTCTCTCTCTCATCTCTCTCTCATTCTCTCTCTCCTTCTCTCTCTCTCTCTCTTCTCCTCTACTCTCTCTCTCTCTTCTCTCTTCTCTCTCTCTCTTCTCTCTCTCTCTTCTCTCTCTCTGTGTGTGTGTGTGTGTGTGTGTGTGTGTGTGTGTGTGTGTGTGTGTGTGTGTGTGTGTTCATGAACCCTAAAAAACAAATTTTTACATTTTAAAACCTAATGGTTCAAAAATCAACAAAGTTTTTATTTTTTCCTAAGGTTTCCATTCACATTAAGATAAACAAATAGACTCCTTTTTCATTCAAACTCAGAATTTATATTTAATGACAAAAGATTCACACATTCCTAGCCATTTATGCTTAGGGTTTCAAGGATATAAGTTTGGTTAAATGGATGGAAGAGACATCCATAGGGCCAAACTTTTGTCCTTACACATAACTTCAACAAATGAAACTAATTAAAACCTAGAGAATATATTACCAATTATCAAAATTTCATTCATATGAGATTCAAAATGAAACCAACCTAGTAGAAGTCCCCTCGATTACTTCTGCAATCCTTTCTCTCAAAATTTATCCAATGATTCTCTTCTCATTTATCTATTGTTAATCCATCCTCCTACAAGTCTCTCTCTCCTTAGTTTTATTCTCTTCCATTCTCCTTTCTTTCCATATAAATTTCTCCACATTTCTTGGAAAAATCATGCCTTAAAACTATGCATGTAAAGAATAACTTAATATAAACTAATAGTTTTCCATCATCTTATCATGCATAAAACCCATTCTCTATAATTATTTTCATAATATTTTTTTAATCTCAATTCAATAGATTATTTAACCCTAATCTCCTAAACCTTTTCATAATTAACAATAAAATATCCTTTCAAACTATGCATGAAATGATGAATTTGTTTAATAACCATGTAATCAACTTTTATAAAATTTATTAAACATTATATATTTCAATTTTAATTCAAAATATCAAAAACCTTCAATAACCAAATAAATATTATCACATTTTTCCATTGCTATAACTTCCTAATATCCATCCATGGTCATAAAAACATTATAATTTAAAATTAAAATGTCGACTAATATTAAGTCAATAAACTATACCTTCGACCACATAATAACATTAAATCAAAATAATAATATTTACCAAATATCATTTAAATAATGAAACCTCTAGATTCATTAATGAATCAATACTAGGGTTATTCAATTATTTTAAACAATAATAATAACCTTCTAAGCACAATATATAACAATCAATCTCAATACACAAAACAAACTAACCAATGTATTAAGACATTTTTGAAGGCAATCAGATACATCCATAGATAGTATTTAGTAATGATAAAACATAATATAATCACTTATTCATTAAAATAACATCATAATCAAGATAGACTAATTACAACAATCATGAGTGCAATCACTCAACTAGATCAACATAAGCAATCCAATAGAAAATAAGAGCATAACTAAAGTACATTAAAAATCAAAGACATACTAAAAATATCTAAAATAAACATTGAAAAAACATATTAATCTACTTTTGGTGTGTGTTTGGGTTTCTATCATTTCCCTCTATCATCCCCTAATGCCTCCATCTATGACATCCCATCTAATGATGCCCTCCCTCCATCATACTGTGAGGGATGGATTTATCTTGAAGCCACATCATAATAATGAAGGTAGTTATCCTAAAACATATATATGTAATCCATAATATACCATTATAATAACTAATAATCATGATCATCATGACCAAAATATAAAAGCACAGCTAATTCCACTACTTAATCAATCATGTAAATTAAGAAACATATAATTTCCCTATAATCAGCATATGAAATCAAGCTTAAATAAATAATAATTAGTCAAATAAAAACCATAAAAATATATTAATCCATAGGTTATTAATCTTAGAGATAAATTAGGATGTGATAGAGTGGTTCCTCAAATTATCAAAGGGATTACTAATCACTTTTAATGACCTATCATATAAGTTTTTCAATTTTTTTTCCTATAACATAGAGCATGAGTTGATTGTGGTTGACTTTTGTAATTCTAATTAACATGATATAGAAATATTCTCTACATTATTACAAAGGTGTATATCCCTAGCAATTTGATTAACACACAATCTAGTAGATAGTGAGTTAATTGGTATTTTTTAATAGAATTTAAACTCATGTGTTGCATATAATTTGAGACTTCATTGTGAAAACACATTTAAATAAATCATTGACATGGGTTTTATATTTAAAAGTAACTTATTGACAAGTGTTTAGTTAATATATACTCTCAAACCCAACCATCAACCTAGACTCAACAACCAATTTAAGCAAGTGTAACTAAAAATCCTAAGATCTTCAATAAGAAAAAAAAACATGGTTGGAAATGGGGTTATAAAAGCATGACATGTGCATGTGGTGTAACCAATTCTTATCTAAAATAACCCACATAACCCATCTAACACCCTACAATTATCTCCCTCAATATAGGGACACTTTTGAAATTAAGTGTTTAGTAACCTCAGTGATCCCTTTGAAGTAATGTTCCAAAAAATAGTTGCAACTAATATTATTATTTGGCTAGTTCCAAAACCCTTTTTAGAGGACCAACTAAAGATAGCATGGTATTAAAAGAATTATTATTATCACTGCCATCACATTCTTAACCACATAATCTATAGATGTGTGTAACTAATATATATTATCTAAGATCTTCTTGAAAATGGATAAATTGAGTTGGAAAAAATAACTCCCAATACTAATTAGGATATGGGCATTTATAAAAATCCCTTCCCAAAATGTAAAAATCAACAAGGGAACAATTAAAATCAAGGCCAAGGTAATAATCAAAATCAAGTTTAAGGTCATCATCATAATCAAGGCCAAAATCAAAACCAAACCAATCGTGATCAAGATCAAGATAACCAAGCCATCTAAATTAGTTATTACTATGTTTCATTAAATTATATTAACATCTTCAGGCATGTTTCAAGTAACTACGTTAATAATATTAAGTTCATTCCTCATAAACCATGCAATGCACATTTGAGTGTTTCCCCTTTTATTTTGGGACCTTCACCATTGTCTATAGGTATTATTTCACCAAGTCAAGGAAACTTAATTGCACCTTGAACTTCATGAATTACTATTCATATACATCAACCTAATCCTTTTAATTCAATTAACTCTCCTCCAACTCAAAATTACTTATTTACAACTAGATGTCCAAGAGTTACCCTCCAAGGCCCTTTTTCTTCTTTTAGTACTAACCCCATTTTAGACTCTTCATCTCCTAAAACCAAGCCATCTCACCCTATCATTGAGAATTAGTATAATATTGGTGAATAATTAAGTAAAAACCCTATGAATATTTCCATCATATATCTTTTACATACATCAAAATTTCATAGAAAAATATTGAATGACCTTCTCTAATAATCCAAGGTGCCTAATGACATTGATCCTACCTAGTTTTAAGCACTTATGGGGTATTTATCCCTGAGGAAAGAACTTACATTTTATTAACATGATATGTCATCCCTTGGTCCCCTACACAATAATCTTTTGTATATTCAATCAATAATTTCCTGACAAAAAGTGAAGTAGGTTCTCATAGATAATAATTTAAGGTTGAATATAACATATTTGAAATTGATACATCATTTAGGATATAAAATAGTAGATATGCTGCAAGATACCATCCTGATCAAGGTTTACAATAATGCATAAAGAGAATATCCAGGTACCATTTGTCTCCCTATCATTATTAGGACTATTTCCCATAATACCCTTTGCCATTTCATTTATATAGATTTACCCTATAATCTATTTCTTGGTCATCCTTGGATCCATAAAGTATAGGCAATCCCTTCTACATTACACCAATGCCTTAAGTTCCCTTATTTTAGACTAGAGGTTAATATTCCTTGTGATCTACATCCATACTAGTATTATAAGAACTTAACAACCAAGTATGGGAACTATAATTAATACCGTATCACTATGATTTTAGTCAATAAGGATAAATAAATAGTTATTAAGTCTCTAAAATATAATTACTTTGACCCTAGTGACCTCATGTCCACTTCTTATAATCCACTTCATATATGAATTCCCTTACACTTTACCATTGAAGAAGTTGGAATTTCCATGTATCACATTCAAGATGATTTCCATGTTGGGAAACTACCCAAGTCACCTAAATCCTATGGATGACCTAAACATATCCCTGATAGGCTTGACATAATACAGAAAAAGAAGATTGATTCTCCTCAAAAGTAGTTGCTTACTTTGTAAAAGATAAGTCACCAAATTGTGATTGACCTACCAATTTTGAAGGATCGTGGTTGTTTAGTGATAGTTTTATTGCATGTTTTCAAATCACTAAATACCCCATTCATAATAGAATCATGGACAATATGGATTATAAATGGAAAGGTCTAGGGGTAAAGGCATAAGGTATTCATGAACATGTCTCTATTAAAACACATATAGGAAATCAAATTATTGGATTAACATTGTTTTGGGGTGACCCCATATATTTAGAGAGTGATACTACTTTATTTACTAATGAAGAAAGTCATAGTAAAAACATAATGTCCCATTATAACACCTAAAATGAGTAAGTAAACACTAATTTATTTGATACCAATGTTGTTCTTACAATCATAGCTCATTCTCTCCTTTCCTTTATCTCCATTATCCCAACCTAATTGATTGGGACCAACAAGATTCTATCATACCATTAGATGAATTTTAGAATAAGGAGTCAATTTTTGAGTTCATGGACTCAAAGATGGTTTTCTAATTAATGATCATAAATAGGTAATTGACTTCACATTACACCCTATTGCCTAGTTTGGAGAGCAAGCAAACTTCCTTGGTCATGAAAAAAGTAAAACATGGAGATCCTATGGTGAAGACCTCTTTGAAGCACCTTTGGATTAGGTAAAAATTAAAGACAAAGATGATTCCATGGGTGAAAACATATTTTAGGTGCCCTTGTATATGTAAATTCACTCACCTCCTTAGGAAGCTCAGCATCTACCAAGTCCAAGTATTACAACTAGTTCCAACATTAGTTTAGAGGAACACAAAGTCTTTGAGTCATTAGTTATGGAATTTCTTGAATGGTTTATTAATTGGCCACTAGTTGATATGGTTGATTCTAGTTTTTATTACATGGGTGAGCCTTGCGGCTCATAAGAATCTTAGGAATATCAATTTCCCTAATTTATGGCTATTCTTGAATATAGTTCTAGACTCCTTGTAGAAGATACCATGTAATTAAACATTGGCACTTATGATGATCCAAAAATCATTCAATTATGTGCATCCCTCATTATTGAGGAACATGAATTCATTATTGTTATACTAAATGAATTCATTGACATATTCTCATGGTATTATATGTAAATGTTAGGTTTAAATGCATATATAGTGTTACTTTGACTTGTTGTACATCCATATGCCAAACAAATCAAATAGAAGCTACAAAAAATGCATCCATGTATTTTTTTCCTAGTTTAAAAGGAATTATTAAAAATATTGGGAGCATGTTTCTTTAGATAAATTGATTATTAAGTGTGGATTTCAAAAATTGTTTTAGACAGCAAAAAATCATAGGGAATTCACTTATATATTGATTTGAGAGATATCAAAAAATCATTCCTTAAGGATGAATTCCTTTTGTCAAAAATAAACATGATAATTAAATCAAATATAAGATACAAGATGTTGTCCCTTATGCATAGCTTCTCAAGATATAGTCAAATAAATATCGCACTTGAAGCCCATCAAAAAACTATGTTAACCACTCCATGGGGAATGTTTTGTTATCAAGTCATTCCATTTGGATTAAAGAATGTAAATACAACTTAATAACATGACATAACTATCAACTTCTAGGACATGATGTATGATATTATTGAGGGTTGCATCGATGACATTATAGCCAAAATAAAGACACATGCATGACATCATGCAATTCTATAAAGAATAATTGAGAGACACCATGAATATAAGGTACTCCTTAATCTAAAGAAGTATGTCTTTGGTGTCACTTAAAAAAATTACTAGGTTTTATTGTGTCACATAGAGGAATCAAAGTTGATCCTACTAAAGTTAAAGCTATTATGAAAATGCCGCATCTATATAATTTGAATAAACTTTGCAACTTGTAGATTAAAATAAATTCCACTCATCAATTCATTTCATAATTAGTAGATAGATGTCATCATTTTAATCAGCTTTTAAATAAAGGTGTCACATTTCAATGGGGTATAGGTTGTCAACAAAATTTTGAAGAGTTGAAAACATATTTTTCTAATCTACCTATATTAACACCACCTACACCAAGTATCCCATTTTTCCTTTACATATCATTAATAGAACATATACAAGGGTCACTTTTGGCTCAACATGATCAACAAGGCAAGGATCACATAGTCTACTATTTGATTCAAACACTTGTGACTTATGAATAAAATTATTCACCAATTGAAAATTCTTGTTTAATAATGGTGTTCACTTCCCAAAATATGTGCCACTACATGTTAAATAAAAATACAATTATTATAGCCAAGATTGATCCCCTCAAATATTTATTATTCAAAATAAGTTTTATAGCTCGTATGTCTAAGTGGGTAATGTTTTTAAGCATATTTGATGTTGAGTATAAAAATTAGGAAGCCATTAAGGGGTAAGTGCTTGTAGATCAACTTATTCAATCTCCTTTGCTCAATGCCAAAACTCTCATCTTTGATTTATTAGGTAGTTAAATATTGAAACTAGAATAAATTTTTATTTGATTGAAATAATGGAAATTATACTTTGATAGTTCATTCACATCTCATGGATCAAGTGCCAATATTTTTCTCATCACACCACAAGGGGATCTTATCCCCAAGGCTTTTCACATCAGCTTCAACTACACCAACAATATGATTGAGTACGAGTCACTCATTTTAGACTCTATCTTTCCATCTAATGGAACATCCAATAGTTAATGATATATGGGGATTCTTATTTAATCATTACTTTGGCTATAAACTAATTCCAAACTAGATATGAGAAGCTTGTACCTTATAATAGTATGATTGAAAACCTCAATAAACATTTTAAATGTATTCAGTTTGAGTAGATACCATGTGTCAATAATCTATCAGTTGATGCAATGCCAACCATTAGGTCCATGATATCAATAGCCATTAGTGCCAAAGAGTAATTTATCATTGATACCCTTATTCAGCCTACTTATATGTTATGATATTTTGAGATGGTATGTGATATAATTATTCTTAATCCCCCTACATAACAAGACCTATACACCTATCTCTAAGACTAGATTATTACTACTAACTTGTCATGAAACTAACTTAAATATTTCATCCATAATGTTTCCCATTATACCATACTTGGTAATACACTCTATCATAGATGTTATGATGGAATTATACTTTATTTTTTGACTTTAGGAGAATAAAAACTAGATCTTAAATATATAATCAAAGGAATTTGTGGGGCCCACACTAGTGATATGGTCCTTTCCAAGAAAATCCTTTGAAAATAGTATTATTTGCCAAAAATGGAGACATATGCTTGTCAATGTGTCAAAAAGTTTGTGGCTTGTCAAAGGCATGGTGATTTGATCCATGTTCCTTCCCTACTACTCCAACTCATCACTATGCCTTAGACATTTTCAATGTGGGGACTCGATCTCATAGGAAAAATCAATCCCACTTCTTCTGATGGCCATAAGCATATCCTAACTACTACATAATATTTTACTAAGTGGATAGAGTTCATTCCCTTCACTTTCATAACCATCAATTAGATCTTTAAATTCATATATTTTCACCTTATCTACCACTATGGTATTCCCTCCACCATTATATCTAATATGCTGGATCATTTAAAAATAAAGATGTCAAGACCATCTATTCCCAATTTTTCATTAAGCATAAAAGGTCCACACCTTATTTTATTCAAGATAATGGCCAAGTTGAGGCATCAAACAAAGCCATTGTTAAGATTCTTAAGAATACTATCAATTATGTTGGTTGTACTTGCACTTTTAATTAGTTCCAACCTTGTGGACTTATCGTACCTATAACTACAAACCTCAAGGATCCATACCATACTCTTTAATCTTAGGTTATGATGCCATTATCCCTATAGAGATCGAGTTGCCTTCTTTACACATTTTCTTGTAGAATATCATTGATGTTGAAGAATATATAGTTTCTAAACTATAAGATTTGTATCTCTTGGATGAGAAAAGGCTAGCCACATTAGACAATTAAATAGCCTATCAAAATTAGCTACACCATAGCTATAACAAATTTATTCTTCACAGAGAGTTTAAATTTGGTGATTTAGTGCTAAAAATAAATTAGAAGAATACCAACATTGAATGCAAACCGAAAGGAGATTTTGAGTCTAATTGGTTAGGTTCATATGTTATTACTACAAATTATGGTTTTATAGAATAAACGTTGACTAAAATAGATGGATAAAAGATCAAGGAGCCTATGAATATTTTGCATCTCAAATGATTCTATGCTTGGCTATTTTAAACCATTGTCTATGAGATCCCTTTCTTGGGGCATCCATTACACATACACCCATTTTCCCTTGTTTTACCATTCCCCATACCATTCTTATCCTCCTACTTTATATTACTATCATGATATTGATTACAACCAAAAAGTGTTACACATAGATTTGGAGAATATTTATAAAGGCATTCTAGCTTGACCAACATCAATAGCCTTGTTTTAAATAAGTGTACTATGGTATATCAACATTTTGTTACCTACTTGATATTTTTGTGAGACATCCTCTAAATACTTATCCTCGTATTTTTTCCTCCATTGTGTGCCTTCTTATTCCTATTATGTTTTTGCATGATTTTTCCATTTGCCTTGGGTTTTACTATTGGTTCAAGTTCAGTACCATTATATCTAGTTTAAATGTTATTTTAGCCCCTTCCTAAGGTTTTTTTCCTTTGCTAGATGATTCCTTGTATATTTTTTAAAATTATTTTTCTTTCCTTATTTTCAAAAACCCATAAACATTGAAAAGATCTATAAAAGCCCTTAAAAACCAAAAATTCAAGAAGATTGGCTTAAAATTTGCATGAGAGATATAAAATCACAAAAGCAATTAGGTGGGAACCCTCTTATTCATTCCCAATAATTTATACTATCATTAACATTCCTTCATATTATCTTAATTTTTTTGGGAGAACTATATTGGCTTGAGGTCCACATGGACTATGTACATAGTGTTTGTATGCATGGGGCATCTTGGGTTAGCTCAGTGACCCTTTATTTCCATTTCTATTTCCCATTTCCTTTTTCCTAAAATCCCTTATTTTACACTCTCATCATTTTATGAGCACCTTTATGCCTCTTTCCATTTTTCAAGGAGCCTTATGCTCTCATTGTTTTATAATCAACCATAATCTTATGCTCTTATCATTTTGTGAACCCTTCCTATTTTTCCTTTATACTAGCATTTATCTCTCTATTTGTCATCACTTTTCTTATATCCCAAACCCTGGAACAACTAAATTTTGACTAAGTTCTATATGGATTATGTATGAAACATCCATTTGCATGGGTCATTTGTAGGCAGTTCATCCACCCCTTCCTTATTCTTCTATTCCCCCTTTCTTGAGCCTAATCATCATTTCAACATATCTATTATTCTCTTAACATAGGGAAATATTGTACCATTATAATACCTTTCTAATTGCACATGAACATTTTTTTATTACGTACTCGAGTTTTATCTTCTTGCATTGTGTTTTTGTGTGTTTTATTTGTATAATTGTTTGCTTGTTTTATTAATTATTTTTGTTTAAATTTAACTTGTTTTACAATTATGTCTTGATATTTCCTATCTTGATTTTAAGTTTTTTATGCTTGTATATAAAGTATTTTTGTGGTCTATATTTTGTTCACATACATAGGTCTTGATGTTATATATCATGATTTTAAGTTATACATACTTATATCTATATTATTCCTTATGCATTTGATGAACAATGTTATCATAGGTTATTCATACTTATGGTGCATGTTATCATTTACAAAATTAAAAACTAAGTGCTCAAGTTTTATAAAATAATGTTGCACCAAAAAAAAAATCTTTAAGCATGATCTAGTTACCTAAACACATGATTAAGGCCTCATAAACACATCACATGATCACATTTGAAACACACATGGTTATCTCTATGATAATATAATATGTTCATCTCCTAAGTAAGCATATATCATCTAGTCATACCACATGATATATCCATGAGATAAACACAAAGTGAAAAATTAACTAACAAAGAAGATTAAAAAAATCATGGAAAATAAATAAACATTAGCACCCATATTATGCTCAACAATCTACATCTAATATATTAGTAGGAAAAAAAAGAGCATCATGTATACCAAAAGAATATCATATTCTATGTACACAAAGAAATTAATGTTATATATATCTCAGAAACATAATTTTATATATCATTAGAATATATAAATCTCATAAATAATAAAAATGTGTAGATACAACCAAAATATCAACTCCAAATATGTTCATCCCTATGAAAACTTTGATCAAAACTTTGCCCTATGTAAGGCACTAATGGATCTAGTGGTGGGGGTTCCATAACTCTCTATTATGGTGTTAAATATGCCACTAATCTCTCTAGTGTTATCTTGTGGTGTGATATCTAATTATGAATGTTCATGTAACTACATGTATACTTATTGAATAAAGGATCCATGCCAATTGCTAGTGGTAGTAACTCATATAATATTTCATAGTATACATCTTCATCCTTCACCAATAGGGTGTTATCCTTTACCCCTATGTCATAATCATTGTCCTATATCACATCAAATACTGATATAGTCATACCCTAGTATAAAATAATCTATTGTGCCTCATTTCACTCCTTATAGAAGCTTTAAACATCAGCCTAGGCCCTACTCTATGCATGCCTTGTCATGCTCACTAATAGTTGTAGTGGGCTTTGCATCCCACATCATAAGTTATCCTTGGAGGCATATCATTTGGTAAAAATTCCCTCTTATTAATAAAATACTTATATTTTAGGCTACAATGATACTCTATAATATCATGGTCTCCCTTGAGTAGTGGCCAACTCAGCTCATAACCCAACCACATCTTGTTCAAGATTGGTAATCTCTACTACCCTACCAATAGTATCTCTTTATAGCCTATCTACATAGGCCTAGTACATTGAGTATATAGTCATTTATGAGGCACTTACCTCACCTGTACTATGCCCAAAACCACCACCTAATACCTCCATCAACTTAGTATCTAGAATATGGCCATATCTTTCATCTCTACCACCATCCTAGCTATCATCCATCTCTGATCTTGAATATATAATTAATGGTGAAAATTATGCATTTGGGACCTATTAACACTCCAAACTAAACAATTAGGAAAATATGGTTTATTTCTCTCCAAGCATGGTGTAACATGGGATTGGTCCAAAGGTTTATGTGACCTATAGGACTAAACCTCTATTTTATGCAGCTAGCTCCCCTAGTACATTAACTTGAGCTCACTTTATAATACCTAATGATAATTGGAGTGAAAAGGGATAGAGTGAAAACATGGAAAGTAAACCTATTATAAATATGGTGATGTACCAATATTGAACTATCCACTCTAACTGATCTCAAAATACCACTTTATGAATCAAGTAGATGTTTATGATTGAAACAAGCTTCCTAATGAACTCCTAAGAATGGGTATTTCATGTGAAGGATATAAATGATTAATATAAATTGAAGATAATGGGAAATATTTATAATTGAGGCATTATAAACTAGCTTACTCTTCAACATATCTACAAACACTCTAACACATCACATGACCTGCATAAGAAAGAATTCTAGCAACTAGGTAAAGGAGAGGACCTACAAAGGAGGATAAACATCACACTTTATTCAAATAAACAAACCATAAAAAACTAATTCTAGTAAAGAAACATGTGTATAGTCCTTATTTACTAATTCAAAGAGGTTTTCAAGATAAAATTTGGTAGAGTTTCATTACACCCAGCCAAGGGATGTGTACAATGGCCTAAAAGCCTTAAAATATAGAATATGCACAAGAGAGAAAAGAGTTTATGGTGTTTAAATGTAGATAATGGGTCATGAATGATCTTAATTTGGTTAAAAATAGTTATATAATCCATAAATATTAATAAAATATCCCTCATGCATTGCCTTAGTAGTGAGAGGTCATTAATGAGCATTTTGGGCATTGAGATAGAGTGGTGAAGGTTTGTTCAATATTGGTTAAGTTCATGAAGAGCATGATCACACCATTTAAATATCCAGCTCCTCCATTTTGATAGTTATACAAGTACATTATGCTCTAATTAGCTCTTATGGATCATTAAATAGCGCATCATCTCCTTTTACATATGGGCTAGGCTAAGAAACTACCCATTCACCATGGTGAACATGAAAAGTGTGTTTCCCTACCTTCATGAGGTAGTTAAAAATCTATATTGACTCTACATTCACCTCCTTAGCAGCCCCTCTACACTATTAGTCCTCTTTCCTTGTTGACCATATAGGCCTCTTATGTAATTTAACCTAGTTACTTAATTATTAGTCGATTAGATGGCCATAAAAACTAAATAAGACCATTAGAGCATGTGAATAGGTGTGTTTCAGGTCTAAACCAATGTTTCATATAGTGCATATGCCTTTACCATAGTGTAAACCTGGAAGTCTACTAACATAGATGATTAGGTCACTTCTTACTAGTTTTTATAGAATAGCTTATTTGTTTAGACTTATAGAAGCCTTTCCAAGGAAGTTTGTAAGAATTTTATGATCTTATATAGTTAAATATGCCTCAAAATACCCTCTTACATGATTTTAACCCTTTCAAACAACTTTTTACATTGTTTTTTACTCAAAACCTTGTAAAAATACAATTTATGACAAGTCTATAGATCATTATATACAACCACTACCATGAACATGACCTACTTAGAGTTAACTATGAGTTTTAGGTGTTTTCCAAGTAATCTCAATGAATTTTTATTAAAATTATTCAATATATTCTCCATTAAGTTATTAAGATAGGTTTATCCAGGTTTGGAGTGGTCTGACCTCCTAATGATTATTCATAACTTTAAAGGATTTAACTAAAAAAATGCCAAGAAATTGGTGTATATAACTCCACTAAAACTTCCATAGTTTCTAAGGATCCCATGCATCTACTCTATATAGTTGTGACATGGAGAGAATGCCTCTTAGATTGAAAAACTTGCATTTTAAAGGCTTGATGGAGAGAGAAAGGTTTCAAAAGGATAAAATTTGCTTGGTTATAGATTATAATTCCTCTTGAAGGTCTATGACACTAATCCAAAAAAAATTCCATGGTTTATTTTCCTTTCCCACTCCCAAAAACATCTTTATACCTCTTACTCCTCCACCTAGGGTTTGTGGGACATAAGACTAGTTTGACCCTAGGGGTCTGTAAATGTCTTTTCTTCCACTTTTTTGATTTTATAATCTATTTACCCACATTATTACATTGATATATCCTCCCTAATAATATTTTCAACGTTTAGACACATGTCAACATGCATTTATCTCCCATTTTTAGCCATAGGCCTATGCATGCCAGTTTTAGGCCTAATAGGTCTAATTAGGCCATTGGGCTCTTCTCAATCCCAAAGGGATAAACCATTTACTATAGAATGAGGGTTTTAATAAATGATTTAAAATACTTTTATTCACCTTTACATTTCACTTCCATTCAAATTTTCTCATATTCCCATTCTTCTACTTGTGATTTTGCCTATAATTTCATGTTTACACCAAATTAAGCCATTAGGCTCTTATTGCCTTCGAGGGTTAGACCAATTCAATGGAATCATTTTGAGAATATAGGAAACTAGTGAGATAATCCATTTTCAAATTTTCATTCCACTTATATGTAATATTTCAATACTTTCCCCTTCACTTTACCTACTTGCATGTGCATTTTACTGTGTTTGGCCTAACAAGCCTCACTAGCCTACTAAGTCTCTCTGATGTCTTAAGGGGTTGGAAAATAAAATAAAGGTTTGGAGACTTTATGAATTGTGATATAGACCCTATTTTAACCTATTCACTTCAATCCTATGTAGGATTGTTTATACCTTTGCTTTCAGAATTGACCATGCTTGTAGGTGGTGACTAGGTCTACCTGATTTGTAGGTGAAGACAACCCCCTTCTTGGTACCTTGAATCACTAATTCACGAAAAAATAATTCAATTGGGTTATCTTACTATAATTTACATTTTGAAACCTTTATTTTATTCATCCACCATATTAATTTTACTTTCTTATTTCTTCCTATAAGGGGCAATTTATGATTGATTGTGTGTAAGAGGATGAAACTCCTTTTCATGGTAATTTTATTATTAATTACAACATATATCACCTTTTATATGTATTTTAAATCATAAATTTAACTCATACACCTTTAATCCACCTAAATATGGACTCATTTACTTAGATTACCTTTCTTCCATAGTCAAGTATGTAGATGGTAACTCTGAGTTCTTTAACTGTGTAAGAGGGTGAGTCCCCTCTTGGAGTGAGTTTAGTCATCAATTCAAATTAATTTTTCCAATTATTCAAGCCTCTAATGAGTTTTTTATCCTTATCATTCCCTCTAACATATTCCATTTTCACCATTATGGTTTGTATATCTTCTTCCATTGTATGGACTACTTGTGCAATTGGTCTTTAAGATTAGCAGGTCCAAACAGATTTGGCTATACTTGTATCACTTTATTAGCTCCAAATATGGATTAGGGGTCATAATATGTTAGGAATATATCTCCATGTTTTTTTCATCCTTTATTAGATATTTTCTCTTCTTTGACATTTAATACACCTTGATGATCCCTATAAATGTCATGTTATTGTGTCCATCTATTGTGCTCATCTTGCTTGTTTACCATGCTTTTGAAACACTTTTCCATATAGTCTTCTACTTTCATAAACCATAAAGAATTATATTTTAAATATTTTAAATTATGTATTTAAATTAAATATATGATGTTTGTATATAAATTTAGGATGTTTTTTCTATGTATGTGTTTTGAAGATGTTTTGAAGAAAAAGGTATATTACATGGAGCATCCTGCAGCAAAAGGAATCTCTTTACATAGACCATCCTACAGCCACTATGTGACAAAAGCCATAGATGAATAGATTTTTATTCTATTCTAACTAACTAATAATAATGACTCTAACCACTGTGGAGTTCAATAAAGAAGTAGTTGAATAATGAAACAACCTTTTTTGTCTTGCAACAAAGTCACAAGATTCACATGAAGAATGTTTTTGATGAAAAGAACCAATTTTGGTTATTCCAATTTGAATGTATCTTATAATAGAATGTATATTTTATTTTTCATAAAAAAAATATCCTATATGGTATATAAATACGTAGAAGTAGATTTGAGAATATATTTTAAAAAATAAGTATTTACTGAATAGAGATTGTCAGAAGTACAATGTGTTAAGTAATTGTAATTATAACCTCATGTAGTAACTAATTGTTGTAATTTTGATTAATATGAGTTATATTTTCTTAGTTAAATATATTATTATAAAATTAAGGATTGAAGCAAAATTTGGAAGGAGGAAGGGCCCCCTATGGAAGGTTGCAGCAACAATCCAACTTATCTAGTTAGTTAAGCATGTCATTTAATTTCTTTAAGCATTACGTGTTTCATTTATGAATTGTGTAAGTTAGATTATTATATAATATTTGTCTTAGGAATATTCCCATGCATAATTATTTATTTTATTATATTTTTTTATGTTTCAATACAAGCATTTCATTTACTGCACTTTAGCATCTTAGATACAATTAGCAGAATGTCAAATTAGAGATTGAGTGTGCACATTTAATGATGTCATTCTATCAAGTCTATATCCCTAGGTTATAATTTAAATGGGGTATAAGGTATAGATCCATGGTTACTCTCCTTATTCATTTTTATCAAGAGAAGTATATCCAATTGTGAATTAGTTGCTAGTCATTTTTGGTATCATTGTCAGGGAAGGGTGTCACACACTTGTAATCTTCAATCTTGATGGCAATTATTTTTGGATGTTTATTATTATCTTTTAAGTTTTTTATTTTTTTATATTAAATATTTCATACTTTCATATTATAAAATTTCCCTTTTTACAATTAGGATAGTGGAAATTTTTAAAAATCCCCATATTATTAACCTTGTGTAGGTATGATGGGCAAAACATTTTTAAAAAAAGTGGTTGATGTATTCAAAGTGAAGGGGACTACATAGGAATATTTTTTCTTGAATCATATAAAATTTCTTCTAGATTGATTCATCCTATATAAACTAATGAACATGAAATAATTCCTAAAGATCACTCACAGTTGCAAATAGAAGAGGTTGAGAAAGAAGAATTTTGGGCTAGACTGGTAGCACAAGATAGAGATCTTAAAGAGGTTCATACCCTTGGAAGAGACCCACATGCACCACCTCTAATAATTCCAAACTTATCACCTCATACTTAGGTATTAGAAGTTTTCTTCCCTATATTGCCCAAATTTCTTATTAACGAGGCATTCAAAGCTATTCTTTCCCCTAAGAGAAATATCAGGCCATTAGAATCTTCCTATTTAAAGACACTCTTTGCCAAGACACTAGAAAAATATTTTGAAACCTCTAAACCATCCCCATTATATAATAATCCATACATTACTAAGTAAAAAGATAAATTTTCCATCTTCTACACCCCAAAAAAATCAAAGAATTGATAGGAATTTTGAGTGTTGGGTAGCAATAACCTCCTGTCTACTAACACAGAGTATTTATGGGAGATCACTAAGAATAAAACACTACCAATGAGTCTGATAATTTAAAATTTCCTATCCTTACTCCTAATAAAAATTCACCCATGAAAAATATCCCTCACTCTTCCCTCCCTACCTTTAGAGGAAAAGCGTCTGAAGATCCAGATACATTTCTTTTTGAGTTCAACATCTTATGCCATAACTATGATTATAATCAAGATGCTCATAAAATCAAACTATTTTCAACAACACTCAAATATGTAGCACTTATATGGCTAATGGGACTTGGAAAGGATTCCATTTCTACTTGGGAATAAATGAAGGAGAATTTTTTGATGAAATATCAAGACTATTGGAGGGGTAGAAACTATAAGAGAGATGACATTTTCCAAATGACCCAAGATGATGATGAATCACTAGAGGAGTATATGGAAATATTTTTACTCATCTTGAAAAAATATAAATAGACTATAATGGACAAAGAATCAGTCAAGGTGATATTCCTTAGAGGAAATAGAGATGATTGTCTAGAGGCACTAGATGTAATGTTTGGGGGTGATGTTTCTACACTACCATTTAATTAACTAACCATTTAATGAACTCCAAATCAACCATGAATAAAAGTAAGGGTAGAACCCTTCTTGTACCATCTTTTTAGGATTGTCTAAAGGTGAAGTTATCAACCTAATCTAAGACATGAAGAAGTATGTCACCATTCATCTAGCTACTTAGCTTGATATATTACATACATAGAGAAAGCAAGAAGAAATCGAGAAAGCCTTAACCACTTATTATCCTAAATGCAGAAAGAATAATGTGAATTACACATGCCATTATATGAATTCTTGGGTAACTAGTAACATCAAGGAAAATCTTGAGATTGTAGATTTGCATGCCATAAGAGAAGATGAGAACCAAGTGTTTTTTATGGCTCAATAGATATTATGGGTATAAAGACCAAGTATGCCATCAAACTCTATGTTTGAAAATCCTCAATTCTCAAATAATCCTCAATATGGTTCTTGGATGAACATACCCAATCCAAATTATTAGCTACCCCAAAATTAGTTATGGATGAAACAAAATAGACAACAACCTCAACAGGGATAATTCTAGAACCAGTACTAGTTATATCCCTCTAATCCATGGTAACAATAATGGAGAAGAAATCAAGGCTTTCCCCAGTAAATGCAACAACCATAAAAATAATCCATCATTCCAAATACTTAGTAACCTATTTAAACCACTCAATTACCCACCCATCTCATCCCCAATCCTACCAATAAGTTGGTTCAACTGAAACAATTTATAAAAGTAATGCAATATATAACATACACTTTGGATGTTGATCAAGTTCAACTTCACTGAGGTCATGTTCTTCCACAACCCACCTCACCCATAATCATAGAACATTTTGAGCCATCTCCACTCCATACTAATCTATAGCCATTAATATCCAATCTTGAGCCAAGTCCATTATAAAATAAAAAATAAATTGAAAATCCTCTTTTTTCAGAGAGATTGAGCATATCACGTCCCGAACAAGAACTTGAATTTGATATCTTGGGACAACTCAAGAATATATGCATCAAAATATCACTCTTTTAATCGATATAATATGTTCCTATTTACAATAAATTTGTATAAGAGTTATGTTTGAAAAAACTAAGAATAAAGAATAAGGATCCTAAAATAATCTAGGTCATTGGCCAATTAGCAAATATTATGTTAGGAAACATAGTTCTCCAAAAATATTTTGATCTGATAAGTCATGTAGTTAATGTTCGCATCCATAGCCAGCCCATTTTCAATACTTTAATTGACTTAGGTTTAGAAATTAACATGATGACCATGGAGACCATGTAAGAATTGAAGCTTACCACTCTCCATCTAATAAATACCATCCTCCAAATGTCTAATAAATCAACTATTAAGCCTGAAGGAATTATTTAGGACCTTGTTATCACTACAGATTCTTGGAAATATCTCATACACTTTATTGTGCTATAGTTGAAGAGATATTTTTGGGGTTATCCTCTCATCCTTAGTCACATATGGTTGGCTATCATTGATGCCTTTATTGGCTAAAAGTTAGGGAAGATCCTAATTTCCAACCAAAAAAACACCAAAAAATTGGTGTTGTATCTACCAACACAACCTTCCTCAAATTATGGACCAATTTACTAGATTTGTGACATTGAATAAGCTATCTCTTTACAGACTCTATGCACAATTAATTAGATTCCATATTTTTAAGCCTAAGAAGAAGACACTATCATTACTGGTATCTTACAAAACACCTATTTGATAGGATCCAATAGCAAGCAACCTATTGGAATATACACTAGGCCCTTTTCAGAATAATTTTCTTGAGAATGATTTTTTTGAAACTAAAAGAGACATTTGGGAGTTCCATCATTTACTTCCCCATTAATGTAGTTATGCTCCTTTAATAACCAATGTATAAACCATGCTTTCTTTAACAAAGTAAGTAGACATCCTTCCAAGCAAACCTCTCAACATCATCACTTCCTTAAAACCCTAGTAATAAAGTTAGTTACTTACAATGTTGATAAGGAACACAATAGCATTTTCCTAGGATTATCACAACATGAGAGGAATACCCCCAAATTTATGCATGCATCACATTTACATTAAAAAAGAACTCAAACCTATACACCAACCCCAAAGATGAATGAATCATATATTCAAAGACATTGTCAAAATTGAGTTATGAAAACTCTTAAATGTAGGATTTATTTATCCTATCTTATACATCCATTGGGTCTCTCCCCTGGTCATTATCCCAAAAAAGGAGGTAAATGGTGTATTTGTGTTGACTATATAAAGTTGAAATTTACTACAAAGAAGGATCACTTTCCCCTTTTATTTATTGATCAAGTATTGGATACGTTAGTGGGGAAGAAGTACTTTTTTTCCTATATGGCTATAGTGGTTATAATCAAATACAAATTGCACCATAAGACCAAGACAAAACCACTTTTACTTTCCCTTAGGAAACCTATGCCTATGATGTCTTGTTATTTGGTCTTTGCAATGCCCCAACTACCTTTAAAAGGTATGTGTTGATAACATTTTATAAAATATCCCATGATTGTGTTGAAATATACATGGATGATTTCATTATCTATGGGTAGGCATTCGATGAAATGTTGACCAACTTGGAGAAAGTTCTTTAATGTTGCCAAGACTATCAACTATCTCTGAGTAATGAGAAGTAATACATGATTATGACTGAAGGGATTATGTTAGGACATCACATATCCCCTATTATAATTTAATTTGATCCAATAAAGATAAGTATCAAGGATCTACCCACACCAAAAAAATAAAAAGATGTTAGAATTTTTCTAGGGCATGGTTATTATAAACTATTCATCAAATATTTTAGTGAAATTACCACCCCATTATTTGGATTGCTTACTAAAGATGCTTAATTTACATGGACTAATATTATCAAAATTAATTTTATTAACTCAAAGACCTGTTCATAACAAATCCTATTCTAAGAGGGCCTGATTGGAAGAAGCCTTTTCACATTCATACATATACATCTAACACCACTCTAGGAACTCCCCTTGGCCAAAAAGATGAATCTCTGAGTTATGAAATTTATTTTATCAGTAATAATCTTCAAGGGTCTAAACTTAACTACATTATAATAAATAATTTATTTATTTCCATTGTTTATGCCATCAACAAATTTTGACACTACATTATAAGTTACCAAGTATTCATCCACATCGATCATGCAATAATAAGGTATTTAATGAACAATCCTGCTATAAAAAGTAGGATAATTCATTGGTTGCTTTTTCTATAGGAATTTGATATTATCATTTTGAATAGACCTAGTAAAGATAATGTAGTAGCATATTTTCTATCTCAATTACAAAATGATGAACACATTCCTATTAGTGATAATTCTTTTCCTAATGAACATTTATTTTTTGTAATAATTCAATCTCCTTGGTTCTTAGATATTACTAACTATATTATTATAGGATCACTACCAAAAAATTTCTCACCTAGGGATAAACAACACCTAATCAAAAAAGAAGACATTATTCTTGGATTGTAGGATATGTCTTTATCACTAGACTAGATTCAATTATGAGAACATGTATCCAAAAGATAAAACTTATGACATTCTAAGAGCCTACCATGATAAGCCATATGGAGGTCATTTTGCTACCAAATGTATTACCATGAAAGTACTCACTACTAGATATTATTTGCCTTCATTTTATAAGGATTCCATGATGTACACCTGCATATGTGATCACTGCCAGCATATACAAAAGCCCACTCACTCTGATGATATGTAATCATTGCCATAACTAGTTTTGGAACCCTTTGACAAATAGGGACTAGATTTTTTAGGTCCTATTGATCCTAAATCCAATAATAAGGAATAAATACTAGTTTTCACTAATTATGTCACCAAATGGGTAAAGGTCAAAGTCTTAACCCATGCTTGAGATGAGAAGGTAGTTGAGTTCCTCTATGAAGAAATATTCACCCATTATGGAGTTCTAAGAGAAATAGTCATAGACCAAGGCCCATAATTCACATCAAACCTCATAGCTACCTTGGTAAAAGAATACAAAATTAGACACAATAAATCTACCCCCTACCATCCTCAGTCAAATGGTCAGGTGGAAGTGAAAAACTATGAACTAGAAAATATCCTCACTAAAACTATCAGTTTGCATAAAAAAGATTGGTCAACTCATATTTCATAAGTAGTTTGGGTTTATAGAATCACTTGGAAAACCATAACTAGTTTCACTCCATATGAACTAGTTTATGGTAAAAATCCTATTCTACCCATTGAGTTTGAACATAAGACATTAAGGATAACACTTGATTTGGGATTAAATCTTTCTCAAACTCAAAAAGATAGGATTATTCAGTTGAATGCACTTGGTGAATTAAGAAAAGAAGGACTTCATCTTCATCATACTAAAATAGTGCAAAGACAATGTGTAGGATGGCATCATAGGAACATCAAGATTAAGAATTTCCAACCAAGAGAATAGGCACTCCTTTTTGACCATAAATACAAGTATCATAAAGTAAATCTATAGTCTAGATGGATTGGGCCTTATAATATTGAATGAGTTTTTAATAATGGAGCTGTAAAGCTCATAACCATTGACATTATTCAATTCCAATTACTTTTTAATGGCCACATGATAAAGCAATAAAAAAACCATTTTTCAAGTAAATTATCACTTATAAACTTCTTGAATAAGAACATCCCTCTCTTCTTCATGAAGCAAATCAACCTATTGTTGTAGGCAAAGGGTATTTTTGTCAACCCTTCTCCTAAAATTTCTAAAAGTAATAAAGCTTCTTAAAGCCAAAAATAAATCATTTTTAATGTCTTGTTAAATTTGAATAAAATACTACCCTCTATATTCTTGTGATTATAGTTTATTTTGGATTAAAAAAATTAGAAAGATCAGTAATGAAAACCTTTGGGCATTGCTGACAAATGATTGTCTCAAAAAACTAGGTCACTGGTTGATCAATATTCATTTAAAAAAAGGCACTACTACAATAAAAATGTTTTGATTTCCATTGATTTTTATTTTATATTTTCTCCCTTGGATTACAAATATATTTTCCTTCTTACTATAGGATGGAATGTTTTTCATTACAAGAGAAAAACTCACTTTTTATAAGTTAAAACTTACAACTGCATCATAAAACTTTTTGCTACAAGACATATATTGTGCTATAGGATGTCTTCCTATATTCCATCATACATAAAGTGTTTTATTCCACTCAAATTATTGAATATTACATGATCGCCACTTCACATCATCAATTTCATATTTATGAAAGGTATTTCTATAGGTAATATGGTAATTATTCTATATTTATTTCCTATCATATATTTTAATTATTTTTAAAGATGATGAGACTTAATGTTATCAATGAAACATCATATCCCCTCCTTATCATGCCTAATTAACATCTCCATAATGATTTATGTGACCATTAACACACCTTTTATTTCTACCCCTTACTCTTCCCATGAGTGTTTTATGTATGTCAGACTTCACTCCCCAAAGACAAGTGATATTAAGTTGGGGGAGATTTATCATAAATTAAAAAGGATTATTTCACTTCTCAATGTATAAGTCACAAATCATTTTAAGTTAACCAAAACCCTTGCTACAAATACCCATGCAATATGGGAGGTGATTTGTTGAAACATGAACCACTAAATGTTACTCCTTTGACCAACAGCCCAGAAATCTTGGCCTTGTTTCAGCATATAGGATGGACATAGTATTTTGAAAAAATATAGTCCATAGATGAATTAATTATGTAGGAATTTAATATAATATTTCATAATATTTTATCCATGGTAAAAGGGATAGAATTAAAGCTGAAAAAAATATCCATCAATAGAGTAACAGGATTACTTAGAATAAGGGAGGAATGGTAGGACAAATATGATGTCAAGGTTGAAATATGAAGGTTTAGTAGAGAAAATGAATGATTGGAAACCTCAAAGTAGGGAATTTTAAGGTTATCTCTACTAGGAATATGGGCTAAGGATACTGAGCTTATCTCTAGATATTTCATCTATGAAAGAAGGTATTTGATGTTGTATGGTATATACTTCAAGTTATGGAATTATTTACGACATAGAGTGGAGATAAATATTCCCAACTTTTTACTTCATATGATCACCAAAATATTGAAGTATTTTCAAAAGGGTAATTATAAAAATCTCTTCCACCATTGTCTCATTTATTTACTTATTAAAGACTATTTGCAAAGAACTAGACCTAACATCAGTTGGGAAGAATTTCTCCAACTACCAAGAAATGAAGAAAGTGAAAGAGAAGGAAATGAACTAGAGGAAGGATTGGACGTTAAAGAATAAAAATTATAATAAACCTTCCCTATATAACCATAATAACCTGTAGTATAAAACATTCCTATATCCATACAAGAACCTATGAAATAAGATATTCCTATAGTAACACAAGAACCTATAGCAAGGTCTGAGAGAAAGAAAAAGAGAAAACTCATTCTTTAGCCTGATTCAAATGAGTCTAAGGAGCGATTCCCATCTTATTCCAATAAAACCAAATTAACCCCCACTCCTCATAGATCTCATATATTAAAGATAAAAATAAGAACTAAACCTTCTTCCATTATTCAAGTAAATGAGGAATATGGGGAAGAAAGTACTACTAGTAAAAATGAATCTATTGAGACTAAAAAAAACAAAGAAGAATGTTCTTGAGTATTCCATCAAGAAGAAGAAAAATTTGAGAATATTTTTTTCCATGAGGAGACAGTAGAGTCTTGAATAAATACATGAGAGATAAGATCAAGTGGAACATAGTTTTGAAGAGTTGCATGAGAAACCTATGCAGGAAGAAGTTGAACAATTAAAGAAACTGTTGTAGAGCAAGTGGAATTTTTTTCTCTTGAGGAAGCTTTGTAATAATTTGAGAAAGGAAGTATCTACAAGATCAATCTAGTGGAAGTCTACATGCACTTGTTTTATTAGCTTGTTATTTGTAACCCTTAGCAAAAGATCACCTTACAGCTAGAATTCCACAACCATTTATAGAGGTTAGTCAGTAAGAAAAACCTAAAGTTTCCCCTGAGGTTAGGTATCACTCATGTTTTGAGATATCTTATAAACTATTAAATTGGATGGATAATTAATTAGAATCTTTGAAGGAACTAAGGAAAGAAAATAGGAAATTGAAAGAGGAAAATAAATTGAAGGAAGAGAGCATCACCAAACTGGAATAAAAAGTTAAGGACATGGATAGTACAACATAACTCCTTGATTATAGGCCTCCTAAAAAAGTTTATTCAGTTTATCTTAAAGAACAATGGCATAAGTTTAGGTTTATGAGAATTTATTATGATATGTCGAATGAATTTATTGATCCCATTTATTTATTTTCCATTTATAAAGTAATCTCACAAGAAGAACAAGCACAATTATATGAATTCTACTTACATAATTATGTTGTTCCATATGATAGAGAGTGGAATCCTAATATATATGTTGGAGATTTCCAATTACAAACATTTTCATCATTTGTTAAATGAATATAAAAGAGGAAGACAAATAGTAGAATATCAGACAAAGGAAGATGATATCTAATTACTTATCAAGGGTGAATCAATGACACCTATTGTTGTATTAGCTAACTGGGACAATATCATGTCAAAGAAAGAAGTAAAAAGTTGGTTTGGACATAAATGTCATGACATTAAAGATTTTTATTTGGGGTTAAGAACTTTTTTTGGTCTTTCAACCAAAGAGTCTTGTATTGAACACTACAATGAGCTCACTACTACATAGAAGAAGAGGGAGCCCTATTCCCCTTTTGCTAGTAATTATCTAACCATACTCTTTCCAAGTTTAATTACTCTTTTAGATTTTATAATCAAATATTGGATACTAACCTATCAACTTAACTAATGTCATAATCGTTATGACATTGACTACAAGATTTTGAACCCTACATATTTCAACTCTATCTACATAGTCATTTTTGATACAAATTAGACTTAGACTACACTTGAGACACACAAGTTCTCATTGTGATTGATGGACTTAGGATTTAAAAAAACTATATTATTTATTTAATCATCTTTGGGTACCAAAGTATATTTAGAAAAATTGTAAACCTATATTGTTTAGTAGTATTCTTGAGTTGACCTAGAAGGTAGACATCATGACCATCTATACTAGCTAGTGATTTTTAACTTCCTTGGGATAATATTAATAGATAACAAACTATGTCATACTACCTTCAAAAGGTTTGATCAATGGTAACTCCTCCATGAGGCTTGAATAGGGTCACCTTGCTATGGGATCTTCAAACCTTTTGACTGTATGTGGAGACTATAAGGTAATGACTATTCCTTAGGTTTTCAGCCCATGTTATGACTGAAGATCCATTATTATAGATCCTTAATGGTTTTCTAAATAGTTTTGAAACTTCATCAATATTTTGTTACTATAGACCCTAGATCCCCAAGAATCCACTATTAACAACCTACAGACTATCTAAACTAAAGGTTTATTTTCTCTTGGTGGATCACATGTGTAAAGTTGGTCATGAAAATGATTTATAATGTTCTTAATACTCCCAATAATCTCTCAAACCATCCATTTCTCTTTCATCATGCTCAAGGAATGAGAAAATGAATCAAATCAGTACCCTCCCTAGATGGAGAAGACACTATGAGCCCTTCACCTTCTTAGTGATTGTTCATAAAGGAGGGAAATGAAATTTGAGGACAAATGCCACAATATTGAATCTAGATAGGGTCCCCTTATTTTCCCAAAATCTCATGCCCTCATCTTCTCTCTCTTATTTGTATTGTTCACAAACATGAAGGGTTATACAAAGCTACCAAAGATCTTGATGGAGGAAGGAGGTCAATTTTTGACCTATTTTGAATAGAAAATCCTTCCAAAGCATGGATCTAGGCCTTAGAGACAAAGAGGAAGTTGTACATATGCCTAAATAATATATTTATTTGACACACTTGTATGGACCATATGAAAACCTCTATTTTCTACCATGAAGAATGACTGATCTATTTGAAAACTAATTGAGATGATATATTAGGTGTCTTTGAATCTTGGAAATGTTTGTATGGACCTTCAATGAAATTTTCATCTCCTTTTCCTATTGTACACTTGTCTTTTTCTCATAAAACCTCCTTTATAATTTATAAAGTGGATAATAAAATATTGTAAAGAAGGGTGTAATGTTCAAAATGAAAGTTACCACCTCTTTTGACACGTGTATGGACTAATAAAGGAGTAATATGACCATGCAACCATTAAACACATTTTAAAAAGACCCCTTAGACCTCTAAAACCACTTTGACAAAACTTGATAATACTATAAATTACCATAATGTTATAAGATCAAGAATAAAATTTACATTAATATCATCAAAACAACCTTAATCAATGCTAAAAGGGGCTTGAAAAGACCATTTTGAGGATTTTTCAATTGTTTTATGACCATACACAAGCTCAAAGGACATGAAAACTAAATTTTTTTTGTAAATGGGTTGAAATTTGGCCTAGGAGGCCAAATTTTCAAAATTCTTAGTGACTCTTAGGGGTTGACCAACTTGTTGGTCAAGAGAACTAGAAATATTATGACAACCTAGCCTTAAATGACTCATTACTTGAATTGATAAGTAGACCAGTACCTTGTGAAACATTCTAAAACTATAACAACCACCTCACACATGTACACTAAAAGGCAAAAAACACCCTAGACACCTATGAAAGAAACAAGATAAGATATTGTGTTGAGAACACTTATTAGAAACCAAGAAGATAAGAAGGCAACTATTTATGTACAACTAACCTGAACAAGACTTTCTCTTCCTGGGTCAAAGGGGAAACTTATTGAGTCATTCACTCCATGGAATTTATAATGTCATGTGGTAACATCTCCTTGGACCTTATCCTCATTGTCTTCCTTTTCTCCTTGAATTTCACTCTTCTCATCATGCCCTCAAGTTAGGTGACAGTTGCAAACCACTCTCTAATGAAGATATACTTTTCTTGTGCTGCAACATTCACCTCTAACTATTATCTAATCATGGAAAGGTAGGAGTTCACTAAGTTGATTACATCTTGGTTTATGGGGTAAGAAACTTCAAACTTTTTCTTGATTGGCTTATCGAGGATAATCTTTTTTTGATATTAGAAGGTACCATCTTCATCATGATTTTATGGAATTTGAAACTGAACCTATTGAAAATGATACTTGCACTCTTCCTAAGAAAATTTACCTTGTTATTCTTTGATTATTTATTTAACAAGTCCTTTAGGATCCTTCACCATGTTCAAGTAGGACTACCTCATGTCATTAGAACCTTGGATCTGCTCTTGGGGCTCAACAAGACCAACTACCATAGTATTCTCTTTAGGACCTCATTTAATCTCTTCACCATGTCCATTATCCATGTTGATAATTTTATCATTCTCTTAATGAGTGGAGATATATAATCTAGACTTGATCATAAAGTCTCTAAGTCTTCCTAAAAGTCAATATCTTCATGACCAGTCAAAAGGACATGGACCTCACTGTCACTATTACCATCATCTTATGGAGTATCATGCTACTCAAATCCTTATAACTCCTCAACAAGGTCATAATAAGGATTATATAATTCTACAATTTGATCCTCCTCATCACTTTAAGTGCTCTTATCATCCACCATGAGGGCTTCGTGAGGAACATCTTCAAGTTTATCTTCAAGAATAGACTTTTCTTATGTGTCATCCACCTCAAGGTTAGACCATTATGACTAATTATCATCACCAAACATCTCTTTATACTCAAATTCAGATCTATTGGGGAGAATATAAGTATCAATAGTGATCTCCTCATCATAGGTTCTTATAATGTCTTTATCAATATGGTCTTAGAATCTACATATAAATATAATATAGTTAGGTTCTTGAAAGACTATCACTTCATCAATGGTACTCACCAAATTCCTTCTCATGTCTAGATGTTCCAATTCTACCTTTAAAACAGCTAGCCTTTCTTCATAATAAGAGAGGATGGGAGAGAGGGAAGCTTCATGGCCTTTCTTGACATATTCTAAAGTGTCCTTCCAATTTGGATCCTTAGGATCATTAGATTGATCATGACATTATTGGCGAAATGGATAACATAAATTAGTTGAAGACATTATATTCTCCCTTCCGCACTCATCAATTGATTTATCACAGCTAGGTATATCTTGATTCACATGAATGACTATAGCATGAAGGACATATGGATAACTTGGAAAACTTGAAAGGTTTATTGGATTAGCCTCCATACACCCCTCTTCATTTATATGTTCTTTATCTTCTCTCCAAACTATAGGTCCTCCCCTAAAAAAGGAGATTATGGGAGGGAAAGAGTGACCAATTAGTGGGTTAGGGACATAAGGCTCCATAGGTTGATCTTGAGTTGGTTGAGGAGGTGAAAAGGAAATATTTCAACTTGTAATCTTCCTAAGCTTGAAAACCATAACTTCCCTCTCTCCTTGAATTCCTATGCATTGATGGACAACTTGGGATTGAGGAGGAGATGAGGGATCTTGAAAGCTTGGGAATCTCCTTGTGATGGCTTATGTAAACCTCTTATCCTCCTAGTTTGGGTTTGATAAGGGATTAATACTCTAAGGATAGTCATATGGGATAGTATGAGGTGAAAACTCATAATATTGGTTGCATGAAGATTGTTATTGTTTCAAGGCTAACATCTCATTGGTAATAATTTAGTTCAAATTCTTCAACTCCTTTAGCTCATTAGATAAATTATGTGTTTCTTGAAAGGGGGATTGGGGAGGGAAGGAGGGATAGTAATCCTAGTAAGTAGGTTGATCATGGAATTGATATGGTTCATAGGGAGGGTAACAAGGTCCATGAGGCTATTAAGGTGTGTGATTGGGTTGCCAAGGGGGCTAGTGTGAGCCACCATACTATTGATAGGGTTCATTATAGGTTTGATGGGGCTCATAATGGGGTTGGTATGGATCATAAGGTTACTAATAATGAGGTGTATGATATAAGTCTACTCCATATGCATTCATTTAAGCATCATGAGTCAATGAGATCAAAATAAACCATAAATAGATCCAACTTATTCTTAGCATTGAATGACCCTTCTGATGGCCACTGGGATAAAATTCTTGATGTTGGTCTACCTCTTCATTACTTCCAGCTACTTGGTGATGGAATTTTCTTCAAGCCTCTTAAATCTAGTCCCATACAATGTGATAGAACTATTAACACTCCAAACTCCACCCTTAGGATAAGATGGTTCAATTCTCTCCACGTTTGGTGTAACATGGGATTGATTTAAAAGTTGTGAGTGACCTATAGGTGGACCAAACCTCTAGTTAATGGGGCTAACTCCCCTAGTACATCAACTTGAGCTCAATTTATAAGACTTGATGATTATTGGTATTAAAAGGGATAAAGTGAAAACATGAAAATGAAACTTATTTTAAATATGGTGATGTACTAATATTAATATATCCACTCTAACTAATCTCAAAACAACACTTTATGAATCAAGTAAAGGTTTATAAATGAAACAAGCTTCCTAATGAACTCCTAAGCATTATTATTTCATGTGAAGTGTATGAAAGATGCCTATAACTTGAAGGTAAAGGGAAAGAGATCCGATTGATGCACAATCAACCATCTTACTCTTCAACATAGGTACCAACACTCTAACACATCACATGGCCTATATAAGATGGCATTATAGTAACTAGGTAAAGGAGGGACGTACAAAGGAGGATAAACATCACACTTTTTACAAATAAAAAAACCATAACACACTAATTATAACAAATAAACATGTTAATATTCCTTATTTATTGATTCAAAGAGGTTTTGAAGATATATTTTGGCAAAGTTTCATTACACCTAGCCAAGGGATGTGTATAATGGCTTAAAAATCTCAAAATATAGAATATGTGCAAGAAAAATAATTGGGTATGGCATGAAAATGTGAAGGATGGATATTTAATGATCTTCATTCAGTTAAAAACAATTAAAACATCCATAAAGATCAATAACAACTCCCTTATGCATTGCCTTAGTGGTGAGAGGTAGTCAATGAGAATATTTGGCATTGAGATAGAGTGGTGAAGGTTTGTTCAAGATGTATTAACTCCATGATTATAATTATAATGTAATTTTACCATCCACATATTCCCTTTTGATATTTTAATAGGTTCACTATGCTCTAATTAGTTCTCACGGGTCATTAAATAGCCCACGATCTCGTTTTGCATGTTGATTAGGCTAAGAAACTACCCATTCCCCATGATGAACACGCAAAGTGTGTCTAGATACCTTAAATAGGCAATTAAAAATCTGTAATTACCCTATATTTTCCTCCTTAGCATCCTCTCTATGCCATTAGTCATCATTCCTTGTTAACCATATAGGCCTCTTAGGTAATTAGGCCTAGCTACCTGATTGTTAGTTTATTAGATGGCCATGAAAATTGAATATGCCCATTAAATTAGGTGAATAGGTGTATTTTGAGTCTAAATATATGTTTCATACCATGACATAGGCCTTTATCATGGTGTAAACTATCAACTCTACCTAACTTAGATGATTAGGCAACTTATTACTAGTTTTTATAGACTGGCACTTTGCCCTTTATAGGGAATTTTGTGAGTATTTTATGATCTTAGAGGGTGAAATATGCCTCAAAATACCATCCTTTGTGATTTTAAAGTTTTCAAATAACCCTGTAACTTATTTTCTTCTCAAAACCTTATAAAAGTATAGTTTTTAACAAGTCTATATAGTATTCCATATAACCACTACCATGAACATGACCTCCATAGAGTGAAATATTATTTTAATTTGTTTTAAAAGTCATTACAATGCGTTTGGATGTAAATTATTCAAGATATTCTCCATCAGGTTGTTAAGATAGGTTTAGGCAGGTTTAGAGTGGTCTGACCTATTAACAATTGCTCATAGCCATGAGGGATTGAACTTCAAAACAAATTATAATAATGTGTATTATATAACCCCCATAAATCTTCCTTAGCTACTAAGTATCCCATGCATCTAATATTTATAGTTGTGATGTGGATAAAGTGCCTCTTAGGTTGAAAAACTTCCAATCTAATGGGTTGATGGAGAGAAAAAGGTTACAACAGGGTATAATGTCATTGGTTATAGATTATAGTACCTAAAGAGGGTATATAGCACCCATCCAAACATGTTTCCATGGTTCATTATCATTTACCACTCTTCTAAATGTCTATATAACTCATATTCCTCTACTTAGGGTTTGTGAGACATTGGACTAGTTTGACCCTAAGGGTATGCAAATGTCTTTTCTTCCAATTTTATGAGTTAAAATTTTATTTACCTACCTTATTAAATTAATATCTCATCCCTCATAATTTTTATAGACTTTATACACACCTCAGCATCCCTTTATCTCTCATTTTCAGCTACAGGCCTGTACATGCCAGTTTTAGGCCTAATAGGCCTAATTAAGCCATTAGGATCTTCTCAATCCCAAAGGGCTAAGAAATTTACTATATACTTAGGGTTTTAATAAATTATTTAAAATTATTCTATTCACCTTTATATTTCACTTCCCTTCACATTTTCTTAAACTCCCATTCTTCTACTAATGAGTTTGCCTATAATTTCATGTTTGGGCCTAATATGTCTAATCAGGCCATTAGGTTCTTGTTGCCTTAGAGAGTTAGACTAATTAAATGGAGTAATTGTGATAATATATGAAAAAAATTATATAATATATTTTAAAATTTTCATTCCACTTATATTTAGGGTTTCAACACTCTCCCCTTCCCTCTGCCTACCTACCTGTGTGTTTGATTGTGTCAGGCCTAGAAAGCATCACTAGCTTATTAAGGCTCTCTGATGTCTTAAATTATAAAACCATTATATGAATTTATTTTATCCTTTATGAAAGTTAATATAGACACTATTTTCACCTCTTCACTTTACTCCTATGTAGGATTTTTTATACCATTACTTTCACATGTGACCCTGCTTGTAGCTAGTGACTAAGACTGCCTAAGCTATAGTTGAAGACAACTACCTTATTGGTAACTTAAATAAATAATTTATGGAAAATTAATTAAATTGGGTTATTTTAACATAAAATAAAATTTTAAACCTTTACCTAACTCATTCACCATAGTACTTTTACTTTCTTATTCTATTTGATAAGGGGTAGTCTATTACTTGACTGTGTGTAAGAGAATGAAACTCCTTTTCATGGAAATTTTATTATGAATTAAAATATATCTAAAATTTTATATGGATTTTAAATCATAAATTTACCTCATAAACCTTTAATTCACCTAAATATTGACTCTTTTTCTCATCTTACCTTTCATCTATAGTTAGGTCTTTAGATGGCAACTTTGAGTTCTTTGACCATGTGAGACGGTGAGTCCCCTCTTGTAGTGAGTTTGATCATCACTTTAACTTCCTTTTTCAATTATTTATTCCTCTAATTATTTATTTGACCTTATCATTCCTTATAACATAATACATTTTCACCATTATGTTTTGTATCTTCTCTTCTACTCTATATACTACTTGTGCAATTCGTCTTTAGGATTAGAAGGTCCAAAAATATTTGGCTATACTCGTACCACATTTTTAACTCAAAATATGTATCAAGGGTCATAATATGTTAATAATTTATCTCCATGTGTTTATCATCCTTTATTAGACCTTTTCTCTTCTATGACATTCAATATACATTATCACCCATATTGGTAGGCTTGTAGAGTGATCTTATGTACTCTTGACCATGCTTAAGGGTTGGGTCCTTCTCTGAATGCTTCTATAATTTTATATTTATGGTTTAGTATACCAATATCCTTTTTTATCCTCACACCTTTTTAACTCCTCCAACTCATCATTGAGTTGATCCTTCTCGAACCCGTAAACATAACCCTATGTGTGCATTGAAGTGTTGATTGAGTCTTTCCCTTTGGACTAGGTTGGTAGTGTTGCCCTTATATAACCATAATATTTACAAGTTTGATTACTATTGTAAAATTTTCCAATAAAATATTGTCTACTGACGTATTACCTTAACTAATTCCATAATCATTATGACATTAAATGTAAGATTTTGATCCATGCACATTTCAACTCAGTCTGCACAGTCACCTTGAATGCATAGTAGACTTAGAATACACTTGAGACCCATAAATTCTCATTTTGATTTATGGATTTTGGATGTAAAAATATTATATTGTTTTTGAAATCAAATTTTGGTACCAAATGAGACTTATAAAACTTGTAGACCTATATTGTTTAGCAGTCTTCTTGAGTTGACCTAGAAGCGGGACATCATGTTCATTTGTACTAGTTGGTGTTTTTCAACTTATTTGGGATAATATTAATATTTTATATACTATTTCATAATCCCTTAAAAAAAATTGAGTAATGGTAACACATTCATTTGGCTGGAATAGGCTCACCTTGCTGTGGTCTCTTCAAATCATTTGACTATATGTGGAGACTACAGGGTAATGACCATTATTTGGGTTTTAGGCCCATACCATGACTAAAGATACATTATTATAGAGACTCAAGGGTTTTTTAAATATATTTTAGACTTAATCAATATTTTATAACTATTGGAGACCTTGAAGCCCCAAGAATCCACTTTATTAACTTTTAATCTATTTAAACTGAATATTTCTTGTCTCTTGGTGGATCACACATGTGAAGTGGGTATTGAAAATGATGTATAATTTTTTTCATACTCCCAATAATATCTCCAACCTTCTATTTATATTTCATCATGCTCATGGAAGGAGAAAATGAATGAAATTGGTGCCCTGCTTGGATGGAGAAGACATTGTGAGCCCTTCACCTTATTAATGAGTATTCATAAAGGAGGGGAATGCAATCTAAGAAAAATGCCACAATATGGAATCTAGATAAGGTCCCATAATCTACCCAAAATATTATACCCTCATCTTCTATCTCCTATCCATATAATTCATAAACGTGAAGGTCTCTACAAAGTTGCCAAAGAGATTGATGGAGAAAGGATGTTGGTTTTTGACCTAATTTGACTAGAAACTCCCTTAAAAGCATGGATCAAGGCCTAAGAGACATAAAAAGTTCTATACATGCCTAAAATATCTTTATCTAACACACTTATATAGACCAACTAAAAACCTCTATTTTCTACCATAAAGACTAACTACTATATTTGAAAACTGATTTAGATGTTATGTCAGTTGTCTATAAAGCTTGGAAAAGTTTTTATAGAATTGAAATGATGTTTTCATATCCTTTTCCTTCTTTACACTTTTCCTTTTCTAATAAAACCTCCTTTATACATTATAAAATGGATAATAAAACGTTGTAAAGAGGGCTGTAATGTTAAAAATGAATGTTACCACCTCTTTTGACATTTTACAAACTAGGGAAGGATTAATATGACCCAAACACCACTCACATGTTTCAACAAGACCCCTTAGACCACTAAACCCCATTTGACCAAACTTGGCTATGCTATTGATCCAGGCATCAATTCAGGCGACAATTCGGGTGACAGTTCCACCCCAATTGATGACGGAACTTCCGGGAGCCATAACTTTTGCACCGTAGCTCCAATTGACTCGCCGTTTGAACCGTTGGAAAGCTAGGAATGAGGGGAACATCGTGCAATGGCATGAGCTCCAAGTTTGACCCCCGAAAACCCAACGGAAGTGCCTCAAATTTCAATTTTAATAGTGCTGTCTAAAAATAGTAAGTTTCTAAAAATAGTAATTTCTTGAATTATGTATTGTTTTAAATATTGGAAGTCGTACCACTTCATCTCCCTCGAGATTGGTGACCTTCCACATCCTTCCCATGCTCTCAAATTGTGTATAAAAGAATAGGTAACCCGAAATGTGAAGACAGACATCTCTTCCCAGAGATAAGCATGTTTCTGTATTGCGATTTTGAGTAATACTACATCTCTTCTCAGAGAATTCATTGTTATTGTGTTATTTCTATGTTATTGTGATATTTATAAGCCAGAACTTCTGAGTTTTGGATCAGTGGTATCAGAGCGGTTTGTCTTGAGAGTGTATGATCCTGAGGACGAGGTCAGGCTATAAGAAGCTTGGGTGGGAAACAACTGAGCTTCCAAATTCTCCACCTGTTCGCTCCAAACGACCTCAAATGGCGGACGACACCGAGACATCCGATCCTTTTAAGGAAATGGTGAATGAGGCCCTCCAACGGCAACAAGCACAGATGCTACAACAATTTGCCCAAATTCTTCAAACACTTCCGATGGGAAATCCTGGCTCCGCGGCTCCACTTCCTGGCTCTTCATCCAGGGAACGACCTTTCAGTGCCCCAACACCCTTCAAGGTCCAGGTAAATTTTGATATTCCTACATTTGAGGGTAAAATCAATGCTGATGCAGTAGAAAATTGGTTAGATCAACTGTCTTCCTACTTCTCTGTAAATAAGTTTACCGATGGAGAAAAGATTACTTTTGCTCTTTTGAAATCAACATTGCCTGTGAAAAATTGGTGGGAAGTGTGCAAAAAGAGGTTTAGCACAGATGACATTGGCCTTGAGACGGAACCTACCTGGGATGATTTTGTAGAAGCAGTGAAAGAAGAGTACTATCCCATCGGAGCATATGATGATCTCTACATACAGTGGCAACAACTTCGCCAAGGTAAGGACCAATCTGTTCAAGATTACACAGACACTTTTCATTCTTTGTCTGCAAGGTTGGGCATTCAAGAAAGTGAGAAACATAAGACTCAAATATCGTGGTGGACTACAATGGTACATACGGGGGGAAATGGAACTCTTCAATTTGGAAACCCTCGGTGAGGCATACAAATTTGCAGTGAAGATTGAACAGAAGAATGGCAGAAAGAATACGAAGAGTCAACCCTCAAAATGGAAAAGTGATAAGGAAGGTCAAACACGAGGCCCAAATTGGAAGCAAAAGGAGTTTCAGGATAAGAAATCCCAGAAAGGGAAGGCTGGAAAATGGTCTGATTACCACAAAATTGGGACCCACTCCAAAGAAGAATGTCGGGCCATCAAGTCATTGCTTTTTGAGTCACAATACTCAACGTCCACTACTCTGCCTCATACACAACCCACAGTGGAAGAGGACGAAGAAGAAATTGTAGATGCTGAGCCGGACACCATTGTCGCTTCATCACAGAATCGTGGAGAAAGACCAGATGACAAGGAAAGATTATTCCACTCCAAACTATGGGTAAAAGGTACGCCTTTACATTTCATTCTTGATAGTGGGAGTCAAAAGAATTTAATCTCTGCTAAAGTTGTGAAGAGTCTAAATCTATCTGTGAAGCCTCATCCAAAGCCCTATAGTATTGGGTGGTTAAGCCCAGGGAGAGACCTCCGTGTCACCCATCAGTGTCTTCTTTCATATGCCATAAAACCATTCCAAGATGAAGTCTTGTGTGATGTAGTCAATCTATATGTTTGTGATGTACTCCTTGGTCAGCCATTCATGTATGAGCGACATGGCATCTATGAATCACGAACCCGAAGGATTACTCTCACCCTTGGAAAATGGCACTATAGGGTACCAGAGGTACCACCTCCCACATCTGTCTCCCTGATCAGTGCGAAGCAATGTAAGAGATTGGTGGAGAAAACAAAGCAATTTGTCCTCATGGTGGTCAAGCCGCAGAAATCCACAAAGGCCGATGTTGCAGTCCTGACTACACAATCAACACAACAACAGAAGCAGATAGGACACATCACAGGAGAATATGATGACTTATTCAAGTCACCTACAGGAGTTCCACTACATTGCCAGGTAAAACATTCTATCGATTTCATCCCAGGATCACCTTTGCCTAACAGTCCTGTGTATCGCAGATCAGTTTTGGAGAATGATGAGATAAAAAGACAGATTCAAGAATTGATCCAAAAGGGTCACATCAGGCCAAGCTCTTCACCTTGTGGTAGCCCAATTGTCTTGGCACCGAAGAAAGATGGAACATGGAGGCTTTGTATTGACTATCGAGCCCTGAATAAAATCTCTGTGAAGAATCGCTATCCTCTCCCCAGGATTGATGACCTGCTGGACCAGCTCCGTGGTGCGAAGTTCTTCACCAAAATTGATCTCAAATCTGGTCATCACCAAATTCCCATCGATCCCACTGATGTCTGGAAGACTGCATTCAAATCTAAGGAGGGGCTCTTTGGATGGTTGGTTATGCCTTTTGGCTTAACTAATGCACCTGCAACCTTCATGAGGATGATGGATGACATCCTACGACCCTTCACCAACTCGTTTGTGGTTGTCTACTTAGATGACATACTCATCTATAGCAGAACGTGGGAAGAACATTTGCAACATGTTCGTAAGGTGCTTCAAACTCTTCGGGAGCACAAGTTGTATGCAAATCTTGACAAATGCACATTCGGGATGACAACAATTCAGTACCTCAGGTATGTTGTGAATGCAGAAGGGGTCCATGTTGATCCAGAAAAGATTCGGGTTATTCAAGAATGGCCCACACCAAGGACCCTCATAGAGCTTCGTAGCTTTTTGGGTCTTGAAAATTTCTACCGCAGGTTTGTTCTTGGATTTTCACATGTTGCTTGGTCACTAACCCAAGTGACTAAAGGAGGAGCAAAAGCTACATTTCAGTGGGGTGAAATACAGCAAAGGGCATTTGAGAATTTGAAGAACAGACTCTACTCAGCCCCTGTTCTTGCCTTGCCAGATTTGCATCAACCTTTTGAGTTGATGACAGATGCGTCTGAATATGCCATGGGAGCTGTCATCATGCAACATGGCCATCCTGTTGCATATCACAGTGAAACTTTCACTGATACAGTCAGGAAATATCCAACATATGATAAGGAGCTCTATGCCATTGTGCAAGCCTGAAAACAATAGAAACAACTACCACACCTGATGGGGAGTATTGACGCAATGGGGACCATTGCTTTTCAAGGAGGGAGGAATGATCCAGGCATCAATTCAGGCGACAATTCGGGTGACAGTTCCACCCCAATTGATGATGGAACTTCCGGGAGCCATAACTTTTGCACCGTAGCTCCAATTGACTCGCCGTTTGAACCGTTGGAAAGCTAGGAACGAGGGGAACATCATGAAATGGCATGAGCTCCATGTTTGACCATTGAAAACCCAACGGAAGTGCCTCAAATTTCAATTTTAATAGTGCTGTCTAAAAATAGTAAGTTTCTAAAAATAGTAATTTCTTGAATTATGTATTGTTTTAAATATTGGAAGTCCTACCACTTCATCTCCCTCGAGATTGGTGACCTTCCACATCCTTCCCATGCTTTCAAATTGTGTATAAAATAATAGGTAACCCAAAATGTTAAGACAGACATCTCTTCCCAGAGATAAGCATATTTCTGTATTGCGATTTGAGTAATACTACATCTCTTCTCAGAGAATTCATTGTTATTGTGTTATTTCTATGTTATTGTGATATTTATCAGCTAGAACTTCTGAGTTTTGGATCAGTGGTATCAGAGCGGTTTGTCTTGAGAGTGTATGATCCCGAGGACGAGGTCAGGCTATAAGAAGCTTGGGTGGGAAACATCTGAGCTTCCAAATTCTCCACCTATTCGCTCCAAACGACCTCAAATGGCGGACGACACCGAGACATCCGATCCTTTTAAGGAAATGGTGAATGAGGCCCTCCAACGGCAACAAGCACAGATGCTACAACAATTTACCCAAATTCTTCAAACACTTCCGATGGGAAATCCTGGCTCCGCGGCTCCACTTCCTGGCTCTTCATCCAGGGAACGACCTTTCAGTGCCCCAACACCCTTCAAGGTCCAGGTAAATTTTGATATTCCTACATTTGAGGGTAAAATCAATGCTGATGTAGTAGAAAATTGGTTAGATCAACTGTCTTCCTACTTCTCTGTAAATAAGTTTACCGATGGAGAAAAGATTACTTTTGCTCTTTTGAAATCAACATTGCCTGTGAAAAATTGGTGGGAAGTGTGCAAAAAGAGGTTTAGCACATATGACATTGGCCTTGAGATGGAACCTACCTGGGATGATTTTGTAGAAGCAGTGAAAGAAGAGTACTATCCCATCAGAGCATATGATGATCTCTACATACAGTGGCAACAACTTCGCCAAGGTAAGGACCAATCTGTTCAAGATTACACAGACACTTTTCATTCTTTGTCTGCAAGGTGGGGCATTCAAGAAAGTGAGAAACATAAGACTCAAATATCGTGGTGGACTACAATGGTACATACGGGGGGAAATGGAACTCTTCAATTTGTAAACCCTCGGTGAGGCATACAAATTTGCAGTGAAGATTGAACAGAAGAATGGCAGAAAGAATACGAAGAGTCAACCCTCAAAATGGAAAAGTGATAAAGAAGGTCAAACACGAGGCCCAAATTGGGAGCAAAAGGAGTTTCGGGATAAGAAATCCCAGAAAGGGAAGGCTGGAAAATGGTGTGATTACCACAAAACTGGGACCCACTCCAAAGAAGAATGTTGGGCCATCAAGTCATTGCTTTCTAAGTCACAATACTCAATGTCCACTACTCTGCCTCATACACAACCCACAGTCGAAGAGGACGAAGAAGAAATTGTAGATGCTGAGCCGGACACCATTGTCGCTTCATCACAGAACCGTGGAGAAAGACCAAATGACAAGGAAAGATTATTCCACTCTAAACTATGGGTAAAAGGTACGCCTTTACATTTCATTCTTGATAGTGGGAGTCAAAAGAATTTAATCTCTGCTAAAGTTGTGAAGAGTCTAAATCTATCTGTGAAGCCTCATCCAAAGCCCTATAGTATTGGATGGTTAAGCCCAAGGAGAGACCTCCGTGTCACCCATCAGTGTCTTCTTTCATATGCCATAAAACCATTCCAAGATGAAGTCTTGTGTGATGTATTCAATCTAGATGTTTGTGATGTACTCCTTGGTCAGCCATTCATGTATGAGCGACATGGCATCTATGAATCACGAACCCGAAGGATTACTCTCACCCTTGGAAAAGGGTGCTATAGGGTACCAGAGGTACCACCTCCCACATCTGTCTCCCTGATCAGTGTGAAGCAATGTAAGAGATTGGTGGAGAAAACAAAGCAATTTGTCCTCATGGTGGTCAAGCCGCAGAAATCCACAAAGGCCGATGTTGCAGTCCTGAACACACAATCAACACAACAACAGAAGCAGATAGGACGCATCACAGGAGAATATGATGACTTATTCAAGTCACCTACAGGAGTTCCACTACATTGCCAGGTAAAACATTCTATCATTTTGATCCCAGGATCACCTTTGCCTAACAGTCCTGTGTATCGCAGATCGGTTTTGGAGAATGATGAGATAAAAAGACAGATTCAAGAATTGATCCAAAAGGGTCACATCAGGCCAAGCTCTTCACCTTGTGGTAGCCCAATTGTCTTGGCACCGAAGAAAGATGGAACATGGAGGCTTTGTATTGACTATCGAGCCCTGAATAAAATCTCTGTGAAGAATCGCTATCCTCTCCCCAGGATTGATGACCTGCTGGACCAACTCCGTGGTGCGAAGTTCTTCACCAAAATTGATCTCAAATCTGGTTATCACCAAATTCCCATCGATCCCACTGATGTCTGGAAGACTGCATTCAAATCTAAGGAGGGGCTCTTTGAATGGTTGGTTATGCCTTTTGGCTTAACTAATGCACCTGCAACCTTCATGAGGATGATGGATGACATCCTACGACCCTTCACCAACTCGTTTGTGGTTGTCTACTTAGATGACATACTCATCTATAGCAGAACGTGGGAAGAACATTTGCAACATGTTCGTAAGGTGCTTCAAACTCTTCGGGAGCACAAGTTGTATGCAAATCTTGACAAATGCACATTCGGGATGACAACAATTCAGTACCTCGGGTATGTTGTGAATGCAGAAGGGGTCCATGTTGATCCAGAAAAGATTCGGGTTATTCGAGAATGGCCCACACCAAGGACCCTCACAGAGCTTCGTAGCTTTTTGGGTCTTGCAAATTTCTACCGCAGGTTTGTTCTTGGATTTTCACATGTTGCTTGGTCACTAACTCAAGTGACTAAAGGAGGAGCAAAAGCTACATTTCAGTGGGGTGAAATACAGCAAAGGGCATTTGAGAATTTGAAGAACAGACTCTACTCAGCCCCTGTTCTTGCCTTGCCAGATTTGCATCAACCTTTTGAGTTGATGACAGATGCGTCTGAATATGCCATGGGAGCTGTCATCATGTAACATGGCCATCCTGTTGCATATCACAGTGAAACTTTCACTGATACAGTCAGGAAATATCTATCATATGATAAGGAGTTCTATGCCATTGTGCAAGCCTGCAAACAATAGAAACAACTACCACACCTGATGGGGAGTATTGACGCAATGGGGACCATTGCTTTTCAAGGAGGGAGGAATGATCCAGGCATCAATTCAGGCGACAATTCGGGTGACAGTTCCACCCCAATTGATGACGGAACTTCCAGGAGCCATAACTTTTGCACCGTAGCTCCAATTGACTCGCCGTTTGAACCGTTGGAAAGCTAGGAATGAGGGGAACATCGTGAAATGGCATGAGATTTTCTCAATGAAGTTTGACCCCCAAAAACCCAACGGAAGTGCCTCAAATTTCAATTTTAATAGTGCTGTCTAAAAATAGTAAGTTTCTAAAAATAGTAATTTCTTGAATTATGTATTGTTTTAAATATTGGAAGTCGTACCACTTCATCTCCCTCGAGATTGGTGACCTTCCACATCCTTCCCATGCTTTCAAATTGTGTATAAAAGAATAGGTAACCCGAAATGTGAAGACAGACATCTCTTCCCAGAGATAAGCATATTTTTGTATTGCAATTTTGAGTAATACTACATCTCTTCTCAGAGAATTCATTGTTATTGTGTTATTTCTATGTTATTGTGATATTTATCAGCCAGAACTTCTGAGTTTTGGATCAGTGGTATCAGAGCGGTTTGTCTTGAGAGTGTATGATCCAGAGGACGTGGTCAGGCTATAAGAAGCTTGGGTGGGAAACAACTGAGCTTCCAAATTCTCCACCTGTTCGCTCCAAACGACCTCAAATGGCGGACGACACTGAGACATCCGATCCTTTTAAGGAAATGGTGAATGAGGCCCTCCAACGGCAACAAGCACAGATGCTACAACAATTTGCCCAAATTCTTCAAACACTTCCGATGGGAAATCCTGGCTCCGCGGCTCCACTTCCTGGCTCTTCATCCAGGGAACGACCTTTCAGTGCCCCAACACCCTTCAAGGTCCAGGTAAATTTTGATATTCCTACATTTGAGGGTAAAATCAATGCTGATGCAGTAGAAAATTGGTTAGATCAACTGTCTTCCTACTTCTCTGTAAATAAGTTTACCGATGGAGAAAAGATTACTTTTGCTCTTTTGAAATCAACATTGCCTATGAAAAATTGGTGGGAAGTGTGCAAAAAGAGGTTCAGCATAGATGACATTGGCCTTGAGACGGAACCTACCTGGGATGATTTTGTAGAAGCAGTGAAAGAAGAGTACTATCCCATTGGAGCATATGATGATCTCTACATACAGTGGCAACAACTTCGCCAAGGTAAGGACCAATCTGTTCAAGATTACACAGACACTTTTCATTCTTTGTCTGCAAGGTTGGGCATTTAAGAAAGTGAGAAACATAAGACTCTCAAATATCGTGGTGGAATACAATGGTACATACGGGGGGAAATGGAACTCTTCAATTTGGAAACCCTCGGTGAGGCATACAAATTTGCAGTGAAGATTAAACAGAAGAATGGCAGAAAGAATACGAAGAGTCAACCCTCAAAATGGAAAAGTGATAAGGAAGGTCAAACACGAGGCCCAAATTGGAAGCAAAAGGAGTTTCAGGATAAGAAATCCTAGAAAGGGAAGGCTGGAAAATGGTGTGATTACCACAAAACTGGGAGCCACTCCAAAGAAGAATGTCGGGCCATCAAGTCATTGCTTTCTGAGTCACAATACTCAACGTCCACTACTCTGCCTCATACACAACCCACAGTCGAAGAGGACGAAGAAGAAATTGTAGATGCTGAGCTGGACACCATTGTCGCTTCATCACAGAACCGTATAGAAAGACCAGGTGACAAGGAAAGATTATTCCACTCCAAACTATGGGTAAAAGGTACGCCTTTACATTTCATTCTTGATAGTGGGAGTCAAAAGAATTTAATCTCTGCTAAAGTTGTGAAGAGTCTAAATCTATCTGTGAAGCCTCATCCAAAGCCCTATAGTATTGGATGGTTAAGCCTAGGGAGAGACCTCCGTGTCACCCATCAGTGTCTTCTTTCATATGCCATAAAACCATTCCAAGATGAAGTCTTGTGTGATTTAGTCAATCTAGATGTTTGTGATGTACTCCTTGGTCAGCCATTCATGTATGAGCGACATGGCATCTATGAATCACGAACCCGAAGGATTACTCTCACCCTTCAAAAATGGCGCTATAGGGTACCAGAGGTACCACCTCCCACATCTGTCTCCCTGATCAGTGCGAAGCAATGTAAGAGATTGGTGGAGAAAACAAAGCAATTTGTCCTCATGGTGGTCAAGCCGCAGAAATCCACAAAGGCCGATGTTGCAGTCCTGACTACACAATCAACACAACAAGAGAAGCAGATAGGATGCATCACAGGAGAATATGATGACTTATTCAAGTCACCTACAGGAGTTCCACTACATTTCCAGGTAAAACATTCTATCGATTTGATCCCAGGATCACCTTTGCCTAATAGTCCTGTGTATTGCAGATCAGTTTTGGAGAATGATGAGATAAAAAGATAGATTCAAGAATTGATCCAAAAGTGTCACATCAGGCCAAGCTCTTCACCTTGTGGTAGCCCAATTGTCTTGGCACCGAAGAAAGATGGAACATGGAGGCTTTGTATTGACTATCGAGCCCTGAATAAAATCTCTGTGAAGAATCGCTATCCTCTCCCCAGGATTGATGACCTGCTGGACCAGCTCCGTGGTGCGAAGTTCTTCACCAAAATTGATCTCAAATCTGGTTATCACCAAATTCCAATCGATCCCACTGATGTCTGGAAGACTGCATTCAAATCTAAGGAGGGGCTCTTTGAATGGTTGGTTATGCCTTTTGGCTTAACTAATGCACCTGCAACCTTCATGAGGATGATGGATGACATCCTACGACCCTTCACCAACTCGTTTGTGGTTGTCTACTTAGATGACATACTCATCTATAGCAGAACGTGGGAAGAACATTTGCAACATGTTCGTAAGGTGCTTCAAACTCTTCGGGAGCACAAGTTGTATGCAAATCTTGACAAATGCACATTCGGGATGACAACAATTCAGTACCTCGGGTATGTTGTGAATGCAGAAGGGGTCCATGTTGATCCAGAAAAGATTCGGGTTATTCGAGAATGGCCCACACCAAGGACCCTCATAGAGCTTCGTAGCTTTTTGGGTCTTGCAAATTTCTACCGCAGGTTTGTTCTTGGATTTTCACATGTTGCTTGGTCACTAACCCAAGTGACTAAAGGAGGAGCAAAAGCTACATTTCAGTGGGGTGAAATACAGCAAAGGGCATTTGAGAATTTGAAGAACAGACTCTACTCAGCCCCTGTTCTTGCCTTGCCAGATTTGTATAAACCTTTTGAGTTGATGACAGATGCGTTTGAATATGCCATGGGAGCTGTCATCATGCAACATGGCCATCCTGTTGCATATCACAGTGAAACTTTCACTGATACAGTCAGGAAATATCCAACATATTATAAGGAGCTCTATGCCATTGTGTAAGCCTGCAAACAATAGAAACAACTACCACACCTTATGGGGAGTATTGACGCAATGGGGACCATTGCTTTTCGAGGAGGGAGGAATGATCCAGGCATCAATTCAGGCGACAATTCGGGTGAAAGTTCCACCCCAATTGATGATGGAACTTCCGGGAGCCATAACTTTTGCACCGTAGCTCCAATGGACTCGTCGTTTGAACCGTTGGAAAGCTAGGAATGAGGGGAACATCGTGAAATGGCATGAGATTTTCTCGATTAATTTTGACCCCAGAAAACCCAACGAAAGTGAATCAAATTTCAATTTTAATAGTGCTGTCTAAAAATAGTAAGTTTCTAAAAATAGTAATTTCTTGAATTATGTATTGTTTTAAATATTGGAAGTCATACCACTTCATCTCCCTCGAGATTGGTGACCTTCCACATCCTTCCCATGCTTTCAAATTGTGTATAAAATAATAGGTAACCCGAAATGTGAAGACAGACATCTCTTCCTAGAGATAAGCATATTTCTGTATTGCGATTTTGAGTAATACTACATCTCTTTTCAGAGAATTCATTGTTATATTGTTATTTCTATGTTATTGTGATATTTATCAGCCAAAACTTCTGAGTTTTGGATCAGTGGTATCAGAGCGGTTTGTCTTGAGAGTGTATGATCCCAAGGACGAGGTCAGGCTATAAGAAGCTTGGGTGGGAAACAACTGACCTTCCAAATTCTCCACCTGTTCGCTCCAAACGACCTCAAATCGTGGACGACACCGAGACATCCGATCCTTTTAAGGAAATGGTGAATGAGGCCCTCCAACGGCAACAAGCACAGATGCTACAACAATTTGCCCAAATTCTTCAAACACTTCCGATGGGAAATCCTGGCTCCGCGGCTCCACTTCCTGGCTCTTCATCCAGGGAACGACCTTTCAGTGCCCCAACACCCTTCAAGGTCCAGGTAAATTTTGATATTCCTACATTTGAGGGTAAAATCAATGCTGATGTAGTAGAAAATTGGTTAGATCAACTGTCTTCCTACTTCTCTGTAAATAAGTTTACCGATGGAGAAAAGATTACTTTTGCTCTTTTGAAATCAACATTGCCTGTGAAAAATTGGTGGGAAGTGTGCAAAAAGAGGTTCAGCACAGATGACATTGGCCTTGAGATGGAACCTACCTGGGATGATTTTGTAGAAGCAGTGAAAGAAGAGTACTATCCCATCGGAGCATATGATGATCTCTACATACAGTAGCAACAACTTCGCCAAGGTAAGGACCAATCTGTCCAAGATTACACAGACACTTTTCATTCTTTGTCTGCAAGGTTGGGCATTCAAGAAAGTGAGAAACATAAGACTCTCAAATATCGTGGTGGACTACAATGGTACATACGGGTGGAAATGGAACTCTTCAATTTGGAAACCCTCGATGAGGCACACAAATTTTCAGTGAAGATTGAACAGAAGAATGGCAGAAAGAATACGAAGAGTCAACCCTCAAAATGGAAAAGTGATAAGGAAGGTCAAACACGAGGCCCAAATTGGGAGCAAAAGGAGTTTCGGGATAAGAAATCCCAGAAAGGGAAGGCTGGAAAATGGTGTGATTACCACAAAACTGGGACCCACTCCAAAGAAGAATGTTGGGCCATCAAGTCATTGCTTTCTAAGTAACAATACTCAATGTCCACTACTCTGCCTCATACACAACCCACAGTCGAAGAGGACGAAGAAGAAATTGTAGATGCTGAGCCGGACACCATTGTCGCTTCATCACAGAACCGTGGAGAAAGACCAAATGACAAGGAAAGATTATTCCACTCTAAACTATGGGTAAAAGGTACGCCTTTACATTTCATTCTTGATAGTGGGAGTCAAAAGAATTTAATCTCTGCTAAAGTTGTGAAGAGTCTAAATCTATCTGTGAAGCCTCATCCAAAGCCCTATAGTATTGGATGGTTAAGCCCAGGGAGAGACCTCCGTGTCACCCATCAGTGTCTTCTTTCATATGCCATAAAACCATTCCAAGATGAAGTCTTGTGTGATGTAGTCAATCTAGATGTTTGTGATGTACTCCTTGGTCAGCCATTCATGTATGAGCGACATGGCATCTATGAATCACGAACCCGAAGGATTACTCTCACCCTTGGAAAATGGTGCTATAGGGTACCAGAGGTACCACCTCCCACATCTGTCTCCCTGATCAGTGCGAAGCAATGTAAGAGATTGGTGGAGAAAACAAAGCAATTTGTCCTCATGGTGGTCAAGCCGCAGAAATCCACAAAGGCCGATGTTGCAGTCCTGACTACATAATCAACACAACAACAGAAGTAGATAGGATGCATCACAGGAGAATATGATGACTTATTCAAGTCACTTACAGGAGTTCCACTACATTTCCAGGTAAAACATTCTATCGATTTGATCCCAGGATCACCTTTGCCTAACAGTCCTGTGTATCGCAGATCAGTTTTGGAGAATGATGAGATAAAAAGACAGATTCAAGAATTGATCCAAAAGGGTCACATCAGGCCAAGCTCTTCACCTTGTGGTAGCCCAATTGTCTTGGCACTGAAGAAATATGGAACATGGAGGCTTTGTATTGACTATCGAGCCCTGAATAAAATCTCTGTGAAGAATCGCTATCCTCTCCCCAGGATTGATGACCTGCTGGACCAGCTCCGTGGTGCGAAGTTCTTCACCAAAATTGATCTCAAATCTGGTTATCACCAAATTCCCATCGATCCCACTGATGTCTGGAAGACTGCATTCAAATCTAAGGAGGGGCTCTTTGAATGGTTGGTTATGCCTTTTGGCTTAACTAATGCACCTGCAACCTTCATGAGGATGATGGATGACATCCTACGACCCTTCACCAACTCGTTTGTGGTTGTCTACTTAGATGACATACTCATCTATAGCAGAACGTGGGAAGAACATTTGCAACATGTTCGTAAGGTGCTTCAAACTCTTCGGGAGCACAAGTTGTATGCAAATCTTGATAAATGCACATTCGGGATGACAACAATTCAATACCTCGGGTATGTTGTGAATGCAGAAGGGGTCCATGTTGATCCAAAAAAGATTCGGGTTATTCGAGAATGGCCCACACCAAGGACCCTCACAGAGCTTCGTAGCCTTTTGGGTCTTGCAAATTTCTACCGCAGGTTTGTTCTTGGATTTTCACATGTTGCTTGGTCACTAACCCAAGTGACTAAAGGAGGAGCAAAAGCTACATTTCAGTGGGGTGAAATACAGCAAAGGGCATTTGAGAATTTGAAGAACAAACTCTACTCAGCCCCTATTCTTGCCTTGCTAGATTTGCATCAACCTTTTGAGTTGATGACAGATGCGTCTGAATATGCCATGGGAGCTGTCATCATGCAACATGGCCATCCTGTTGCATATCACAGTGAAACTTTCACTGATACAGTCAGGAAATATCCAACATATGATAAGGAGCTCTATGCCATTGTGCAAGCCTGCAAACAATAGAAACAACTACCACACCTGATGGGGAGTATTGAGGCAATGGGGACCATTGCTTTTCAAGGAGGGAGGAATGATCCAGGCATCAATTCAGGCGACAATTCGGGTGACAGTTCCACCCCAATTGATGACGGAACTTCCGGGAGCCATAACTTTTGCACCGTAGCTCCAATTGACTCGCCGTTTGAACCGTTGGAAAGATAGGAACGAGGGGAACATTGTGAAATGGCATGAGCTCCAAGTTTGATCCCTGAAAACCCAACGAAAGTTCCTCAAATTTCAATTTTAATAGTGCTGTCTAAAAATAGTAAGTTTCTAAAAATAGTAATTTCTTGAATTATGTATTGTTTTAAATATTGGAAGTCATACCACTTCATCTCCCTCGAGATTGGTGACCTTCCACATCCTTTCCATGCTTTCAAATTGTGTATAAAAGAATAGGTAACCCGAAATGTGAAGACAGACATCTCTTTCCAGAGATAAGCATATTTCTGTATTGCGATTTTGATTAATACTACATCTCTTCTCAGAGAATTCATTGTTATTGTGTTATTTCTATGTTATTGTGATATTTATCAGCCAGAACTTTTGAGTTTTGGATCAGTGGTATCAGAGTGGTTTGTCTTGAGAGTGTATGATCCCGAGGACGAGGTCAGGCTATAAGAAGCTTGGGTGGGAAACAACTGAGCTTCCAAATTCTCCACCTGTTCGCTCCAAACGACCTCAAATGGCGGATGACACCGAGACATCCGATCCTTTTAAGGAAATGGTGAATGAGGCCCTCCAACAGCAACAAGCACAGATGCTACAACAATTTGCCCATATTCTTCAAACACTTCCGATGGGAAATCCTGGCTCCGCGGCTCCACTTCCTGGCTCTTCATCCAGGGAACGACCTTTCAGTGCCCCAACACCCTTCAAGGTCCAGGTAAATTTTGATATTCCTACATTTGAGGGTAAAATCAATGCTGATGCAATAGAAAATTGGTTAGATCAACTGTCTTCCTACTTCTCTGTAAATAAGTTTACCGATGGAGAAAAGATTACTTTTGCTCTTTTGAAATCAACATTGCCTGTGAAAAATTGGTGGGAAGTGTGCAAAAAGAGGTTCAGCACAGATGACATTGGCCTTGAGACGGAACCTACCTGGGATGATTTTGTAGAAGCAGTGAAAGAAGAGTACTATCCCATCGGAGCATATGATGATCTCTACATACAGTGGCAACAACTTCGCCAAGGTAAGGACCAATCTGTTCAAGATTACACAGACACTTTTCATTCTTTGTCTGCAAGGTTGGGCATTCAAGAAAGTGAGAAACATAAGACTCTCAAATATCGTGGTGGAATACAATGGTACATACGGGGGGAAATGGAACTCTTCAATTTGGAAACCCTCGGTGAGGCATACAAATTTGCAGTGAAGATTGAACAGAAGAATGGCAAAAAGAATACGAAGAGTCAACCCTCAAAATGGAAAAGTGATAAGGAAGGTCAAACACGAGGCCCAAATTGGAAGCAAAAGGAGTTTCAGGATAAGAAATCCCAGAAAGGGAAGGCTGGAAAATGGTGTGATTACCACAAAACTGGGACCCACTCCAAAGAAGAATGTCGGGCCATCAAATCATTGCTTTCTGAGTCACAATACTCAACGTCCACTACTCTGCCTCATACACAACCCGCAGTCGAAGAGGAAGAAGAAGAAATTGTAGATGCTGAGCCGGACACCATTGTCGCTTCATCACAGAACCGTGGAGAAAGACCAGATGACAAGGAAAGATTATTCCACTCCAAACTATGGGTAAAAGGTACACCTTTACATTTCATTCTTGATAGTGGGAGTCAAAAGAATTTAATCTCTGCTAAAGTTGTGAAGAGTCTAAATCTATCTGTGAAGCCTCATCCAAAGCCCTATAGTATTGGATGGTTAAGCCCAGGGAGAGACCTCCGTGTCACCCATCAGTGTCTTCTTTCATATGCCATAAAACCATTCCAAGATGAAGTCTTGTGTGATGTAGTCAATCTAGATGTTTGTGATGTACTCCTTGGTCAGCCATTCATGTATGAGCGACATGGCATCTATGAATCACGAACCCGAAGGATTACTCTCACCCTTGGAAAACGGCGCTATAGGGTACCAGAGGTACCACCTCCCACATCTGTCTCCCTGATCAGTGCGAAGCAATGTAAGAGATTGGTGGAGAAAACAAAGCAATTTGTCCTCATGGTGGTCAAGCCGCAGAAATCCACAAAGGCCGATGTTGCAGTCCTGACTACACAATCAACACAACAACAGAAGCAGATAGGACGCATCACAGGAGAATATGATGACTTATTCAAGTCACCTATAGGAGTTCCACTACATTGCCAGGTAAAACATTCTATCGATTTGATCCCAGGATCACCTTTGCCTAACAGTCCTGTGTATCGCAGATCAGTTTTGGACAATGATGAGATAAAAAGACGGATTCAAGAATTGATCCAAAAGGGTCACATCCTGCTGGACCAGCTCCGTGGTGCAAAGTTCTTCACCAAAATTGATCTCAAATTTGGTTATCACCAAACTCCCATCGATCCCACTGATGTCTGGAAGACTGCATTCAAATCTAAGGAGGGGCTCTTTGAATGGTTGGTTATGCCTTTTGGCTTAACTAATGCACCTGCAACCTTCATGAGGATGATGGATGACATCCTACGACCCTTCACCAACTCATTTGTGGTTGTCTACTTAGATGACATACTCATCTATAGCAGAATGTGGGAAGAACATTTGCAACATGTTCGTAAGGTGCTTCAAACTCTTCGGGAGCACAAGTTGTATGCAAATCTTGACAAATGCACATTCGGGATGACAACAATTCAGTACCTCGGGTATGTTGTGAATGCAGAAGGGGTCCATGTTGATCCAAAAAAGATTTGGGTTATTCGATAATGGCCCACACTAAGGACCCTCACAGAGCTTCATAGCTTTTTGGGTCTGTCTAATCATTGTTTGGATGAGATCTATATAATAGACTCATGGTTGTATTGGAAAAGTGTGCTAGGGAGTAAGAGAGCATAATTATAAGCTCCTTCTGTGTGTGAGGTAGAGCTATGGTGCGTTCCTCCTAGTGCCACAGTACCAGGTGTGTTGGTGCTGGATTGGAGAGCCAGCTGGGTTCTTCAATAAGTAAGATCGTTGATTTGCAGGTGTATGTGTGTGCAAGGTCGAGGTTCACAGGTGATTGGAACCATTGCTTGATTTGCAGGTGTGCAAGGTCATACAGACAGCAACACTACAGGGATCAGTATCAGGTAGGATCTACTTGGAGTACAGGTGTGTACTCGGATAGAGCAAGAGGAAGGCAAGGCAGTTCCTTCCATAAGTATGGTCTGTTGAATTGCAGGTTGTTGCAGATTCATGGGAGATCTACTTGAAGTACCTTGAGTACTTGTGGAGCACGTGGAGTGCTTGTGGAGTGCGTGGAGCACTTGTGGTGTGCGTGGAGCACGGGGAGGTGAACACCAACTCTGTATTTGAGTTGGGTGTTGGGACCTGTGAGAGGGAGAGCTTTGGAGAGGAGAATTACTGTTCACTTGAGGCGTGGGAAACCTCTGTAAGGTGGTGGAGAAGAAGTGGCATCTTCTTTATTGTATTCTTTTCTGTATAAAGTGTTAATACAATTTGGTATTGTCTCTCATATGTTGTGTTATTCTGAATTCTAGTTACTTGGTGAATCTGGTTAATTTCCGCATATTAAGTTGCTTGGTATTAGTAATCAAATTGTGTGCTTCCGGTGTACATCCTCTCCCAAAAAGTGGTATCAGAGCATGTTTGTTGTTCTAGATCCCCAACAAGTGGTATCAGAGCCTTGGTTGTAGGTTCTTGAGCTTGATACCAACAGGTGGTATCTGAGCTGAGGTTGGAGGAAGCAGGTTTTGTGTTTGGTTACAGGTCACTCTCAGGGGTTTCTGATCGAGTGGGAGTAGAGCAACTGCAGATCAAAGTAAGCTAAGAATGGAGGAGTTGAAAAGCACAGATGGTCACTCACGGTCCTATGGAAAGAAAGAGCAGGTAAAAGATTATTGTTGGTTGGTAACAGATCAGCATGAAGAAACTGAAGATACAGATGTAGCAGGTGTTGTTGCACAGGATGTGTTTGCAGGTTTCTTGGATAAAGTTGAATCTTGGATAAAAGATTCGGTTGCCTCTTTCCATGCAGTTCCAGGTAGAGGAGCTGGTAAGCCTTGTCAGATTGTTGGCAAAGGCAAAGTGAAGCTGAAATTGCAGGCGGCCAACACACAGGTGTTGATGAAGGTCATGCAGGTCCCAGGTTTGGAGATATGGCTAATTTCTTCAGAAAGATTGGGTGATGAGAGATGCACAAGAACTCTCACAGCGGATGCACTTGAATTAGCTGGTGGTAAGAAAACAGGTATCCTTTATCTACTTGTTTATATTACTGATTCTTCTTTTGTTGCGGAGACGTGGCTTCGTAGGCTTGGTCACATGAGCAGGAAGGAGATGCATGTTCTTAAGCGGAAGACAGATATATTTGACAGGCTTAAGAACTGGAAAGCCTTGGTGTTTATGGAGGAGATGGTGGACAGAACCCAGTGGATATGGCTGGATACTTCTGAGCAGGGCAGTTTGGACATGTGTTTTGATTCAAAGGAGCTCGCGGGTAAAAAGTCATCACTCACAGGCGAACACAGACACCGATGTCGGTCAGGAGGAACCGGCGTCGAACAGACAGGTGCCGATGTCGGTCATGTGCAGACCGAAGCCGGCGATGTCGGGCAGGGTAAGACCGATGTCGGTCATGGGACCGACGTCAGCAGTATGTAAGACCGATGTCGGTTATCAGGACCGACGTCGGCAGAAGGGACACCAGCGCAGGCAGGTTGGTAGTCAGGTACAGACGCATGAAACCGACGTCGGTCGGATGCAGACTGTGGAGTGACCGAGGTCGGTCACTGTAACAAATTTTGGGTGGACAGCAAGCTGTCAAGGAGTCTCAAACACCCATACGGAGGACTGAAGGCGTAAGTAGGCCCTCAAATTCATTGTTCCTCTTCTTCATACTTGTTGCTGATTGTATAGCAGGAAGGATCCAGGAAACAGGTGTGAGCTTGGCATGGATGAGGATGTGATTCCTTGGAGGAGAACCAGACAGGTGTGTTTTGGTGGAGATGCCAGCAGGTATAAAAGCACAGAGACGAATGGATTCCTTAGTAGAAGAATGGAGAGAACGGATACATGAGACGGAAGACCAGGTATATGGTCTTGTGGAGCTACAGGCTAGTGGTACCAGGTTTGACAGGTGGAGGACGGAGCATGGCTTCAGTCAATGTCAGGGTAACTACTATGGTTTTGTCTTACCAGGGGGATGATGAGTCGCGACATCATTCTGTTGCTGTATGTGGATGGTATGTTTTGCTATAGCAGGTGTGTACATACAGGGTTTTGCTGAGCTAAGGGTAAGATTAGTTCAGTGGCATGTCATGAGGAGTTTGGAGCAGCGAAATTCTTTGACATGGGAGGCATGGAGATCACAGGGTGATTTTGTCTCGAGTGGGAGCTGATGTGAATCAGGTGTTGGCGAGGTTCGGGATGCAGAGCCGGAGCACACTAAGGGCTGGACAGGTACAGTGTCCGAAATCACATGAGGTCTGGTATAGACCTGAGTATTCCCATGCAGTGGGAGCTGTCAGAGAGTTAGGAGCCAATTCGGGGAAGTGGATTCTCAGGTTTTCTGAGAGGGACCGGCAGCAGGTGTTGCTATGCAGGGTCAGGACTTCACTACATGTATTTGTAGGTTCGGATGTGGCAGGTTACTCGGATGACAGGTGGTACACCACAGGTTGTGTGGTGGGTTGTCTTCAGGTGGGAGCTTGAAGAGGGATACAAACCAGGAAACAGATTAGACGGAGTACAGGTACAGGTACAGTGCAACTGTTTATCTCCAAGTGGGAGATTGTTAGGATTGTGGAGCTAAAAGCTTCACTGATGCAGACATGGAGGAGGTTGCAGAATGAGTTGCTGAGTGTCAGAAGTGTTTGGCGTTGGTCTGGCCAACCGGCGTCGGCAGGGTGAGACAGGAAGGCAACCGACGTCGGTCATATATCGGCCGGCGTCGGCGACCCCAGGCAGACAGGGACCGACGTCGGTCGCCTGTGTAGTTTGACTGTGAGTTATTTACGGGCAGTGAACTAACGAACCAAGAGTTTGCATGATGAGTGCTAATTTTAGACTCATAGCTGCGGATCTAATTATGGTAATTAGATGTCTAATCATTGTTTGGATGAGATCTATATAATAGACTCATGGTTGTATTGGAAAAGTGTGCTAGGGAGTAAGAGAGCATAATTATAAGCTCCTTCTGTGTGTGAGGTAGAGCTATGGTGCGTTCCTCCTAGTGCCACAGTACCAGGTGTGTTGGTGCTGGATTGGAGAGCCAGCTGGGTTCTTCAATAAGTAAGATCGTTGATCTGTAGGTGTATGTGTGTGCAAGGTCGAGGTTCACAGGTGATTGGAACCATTGCTTGATTTGCAGGTGTGCAAGGTCATACAGACAGCAACACTACAGGGAGCAGTATCAGGCAGGATCTACTTGGAGTACAGGTGTGTACTCGGATAGAGCAAGAGGAAGGCAAGGCAGTTCCTTCCATAAGTATGGTCTGTTGAATTGTAGGTTGTTGCAGATTCATGGGAGATCTACTTGAAGTACCTTGAGTACTTGTGGAGCACGTGGAGTGCTTGTGGAGTGCGTGGAGCACTTGTGGTGTGCGTGGAGCACGGGGAGGTGAACACCAACTCTGTATTTGAGTTGGGTGTTGGGACCTGTGAGAGGGAGAGCTTTGGAGAGGAGAATTACTGTTCACTTGAGGCGTGGGAAACCTCTGTAAGGTGGTGGAGAAGAAGTGGCATCTTCTTTATTGTATTCTTTTCTGTATAAAGTGTTAATACAATTTGGTATTGTCTCTCATATGTTGTGTTATTCTGAATTCTAGTTACTTGGTGAATCTGGTTAATTTCCGCATATTAAGTTGCTTGGTATTAGTAATAAAATTGTGTGCTTCCGGTGTACATCCTCTCCCAACAAGTGGTATCAGAGCATGTTTGTTGTTCTAGATCCCCAACATAAAGGAGGAGCAAAAGCTACATTTCAGTGGGGTGAAATACAGCAAAGGGCATTTGAGAATTTGAAGAACAGACTCTACTCAGCCCCTGTTCTTGCCTTGCCAGATTTGCATCAACCTTTTGAGTTGATGACAGATGCGTCTGAATATGCCATGGGAGCTGTCATCATGCAACATGGCCATCCTATTGCATATCACAGTGAAACTATCACTGATACAGTCAGGAAATATCCAACATATGATAAGGAGCTCTATGCCATTGTGCAAGCCTGCAAACAATAGAAACAACTACCACTCCTGATGGGGAGTATTGACGCAATGGGGACCATTGCTTTTCAAGGAGGGAGGAATGATCCAGGCATCAATTCAGGCGACAATTCGGGTGACAGTTCCACCCCAATTGATGACGGAACTTCCGGGAGCCATAACTTTTGCACCGTAGCTCCAATTGACTCGCCGTTGGAACCGTTGGAAAGCTAGGAATGAGAGGAACATCGTGAAATGGCATGAGCTTCGCTCAATGAAGTTTTACCCCCGAAAACCTAACGGAAGTGCCTCAAATTTCAATTTTAATAGTGCTGTCTAAAAATAGTAAGTTTCTAAAAATAGTAATTTCTTGAATTATGTATTGTTTTAAATATTGGAAGTCGTACCACTTCATCTCCCTCGAGATTGGTGACCTTCCACATCCTTCCCATGCTTTCAAATTGTGTATAAAATAATAGGTAACCCAAAATGTGAAGACAGACATCTCTTCCCAGAGATAAGCATATTTCTGTATTGCGATTTTGAGTAATACTACATCTCTTCTCAGAGAATTCATTGTTATTGTGTTATTTCTATGTTATTGTGATATTTATCATCCAGAACTTCTGAGTTTTGGATCAGCTATAAATGACCATAAGGTGATAAGTTTAAGAATAGCATTTACCTTAATATCATCAAAACAACATTAATCAATGTTAAAAGGGGATGTAAAAGACCATTTTGAGGATTTTAAAATAATTTGATGACCATACACAAGCTCAGAGCACATGACAACTAATGTTTTGAATTATAGGGTTTTAAATTTGACTTGGGAGGGAAAATTATCAATAGGTCCAACAAAACCTGATATACAACATGATGCACAAGGATCACCATTACCTATTATGTAATTTATTGAAAAAATACCTATAAAAAATGCAAGTGCATGTCCCTATGTCATATCCTATCCTTTTTCCTTTACCTATCCTAGTATTTGACTATATTGTATCAAACTTTTCCTTTGTCTCACCCTCCTTTAGTGTGTTTTAGATACTAAAAATAGGGTTAAGTTAGTCATGTGGCCCTAAAGTATAACCACTATGCCACATATGCATATATAACACTAATGTCTTCCATGACACCTCCTTAATCCAAAACTAATCATTAGACTAATAAGTAGTTCTTTATCACCTCCACTCTCATAATAGGTGGACCTTAGTATCTCATCTCTTGATTTATGGGAAAAATTTATGAACCCTCAATAACATCATACTAAAAATGAAACCACCACTAGCCTCGGTCTAACCTATATTACTCTACTATAAAATCATGATGACTGATAATATATCATGGTGATAGCATGTATCATGTAATAAATCTATCCTCTACCCAACTAAACTATATAAACATATAGGGACACCAGATGAATTTCATGTCTAACATATCATCTAGGGCCTATCAATAATAATTTAAATCACCTATGTAGACTTGAAGTTTGACCCATGTCTAATATAAACCAAAAGATAAAGGATCATGGGTTCCCTATTGCATCCTCTAGCTAACTAGCCATTCAATCGTAATGTGTTTCTAGACCCAGACCTATATAAATGTACTATGTCCAATGCTTTAGCTCATTCAATAGGAAATCATATGTAAATTGAGATATAATCGATCCAATACTAATGGGCCTTGGGAAAAACATGTAGTTGAGTCCCACATGTCCTGAACCACTCTTATCAAGCTAATCTATAAATGTTGTTTGCTATTATCATGCAGTAAGATGCCACTGATAATAGCCATCAATATCACCACCTTAGTGATCACTAAAGCATGTGTTAGTGGTGGAAGTGCAAAATCCTATCCTTATCATGCAGCTTCATCACCACCCCCATCAAAGACAACCTTTGTTGGGAATGTTAGGTCTTCTAAGGCACAATATAGATGGCCCCACACTCTATCACAATATTAGTAACCCCTAGTAAGCCTCTAGTATGTCTAGCATGTTGTGCCACATCCATTATATCCTTCATCCTTGAATTAGTAGATAAAGAATCCTCCAAGGTTATGGCACTATAGCCTTGTTGGTCAGAAAATAAAATGTAGATATTTTAGAGTACCAGCACTCAAATAACACTGATAATTAAACCATGTTAGCACAAATCATAAACATTTATGTCATGTTCAAAATCCCCACTACCTCTAATAATTCCACCAAAACCATCATAATGATACTATATCGATGTAGTTCTCATGATAGTTGTTTGTGTGTTGTAATGACCTTCACTCATTCTTACATATCACAGAGGCATGTTAATAATCACTTCATGCATCTATCTATTTTCTTCTAATTGAACCAGATTACCATTTTCTTCTACTTAGTATTTTATTCTTCTAAACCTACATGGATTTTCTTTTAATTTTGCCTAAATTTTCCTAAGGTTGGGGTAATTTTGTCATTTTATTATTAATCTTTCCATTAGATAGTGTGGTAATATTATTTGGTAGGGCATTCCCACTATATTATTTATAATTGTTTTAAGCCTTCACTATTTTACAGGCAATTTTTTTAGTTCCATAGGTCATTCCCACTAATCAGTAGGATAGCCTCATTATTCATAACAAGTCTTCTCTTTTCATGAATTCTTCTCAAATGGGTTCTTTCACTAATTTCTCAACATTTATATCATCATGAATTTTTAGCATTCAAAAATTATTTATTGCCATTTTGGAAATTTTTTGCTATTTTGGCAATATCGCTGAATTGGCCATGACTCATAGTTTGGCTAGTGATACCACTATTTGCATGGATTATCTTGATATTTTCCATTTTTTAAAAATGGTGGGTTTACCATTTTTTTATTTTTCAAAACATAATAAATGCAATTGATGATGTTAACTTAAAAATTTATACTTACCAATGCCCCACTCGCTTTTGGTCACTAGTAATTTAAAGTGTGCTCACCAAGATGCTTGTTTTGTGGGATGTGGGCCATTTTCTCTACTCCTCTCATGAATATAATTATATCTCTATATTTATATAGGTTTTGGTTGAAAATGAATAGTTTTCACCCCCAAGGGTAATTTTATAAGAAAAATTTTTAATTTCCCCTAGCCCTATTTTTGCTTCATTTTTCAGTATGGGAACTTTATTTTTGGTTTATTTTTCTATTTTTCATCTTGTTTTCTTCTAATTTATCCATTTTTGGCCTCTTTTACTGAAACACATCATTTTCTTTTGTTTGACGGTTTGTATATAAAATTCAATTTTTCCACTTACCCTCAAGGGACATCATGGCCCTCCAAAATGCTATTTGGGCCATTTTCATGAGATAATTTCTCCATAAATCAATTAAATTCAACAAAAGGGGGAATGAAATCACTTCTTCTAATTTTTACCATTTCAAGTGACCTTTGTATTCTTTGAAAAGTTATTGTGTCACCTGAATGTCTCACCATACCCTATCAAATAGGGGTAAAATGTAAACATCCATTTTTAACCACTGTCATGTTGAAATTAAAAGTTAGAATTAATTACCATAAAAATGTAAAAATTAGACTAAATACCACCAAAATTATCTAATTCATCTACAGACATCACATGTAACTTATAAAGTGTATTGGGGTATCCTTAATCTGGGTCATGCAATGTATGTAATAATTGCATTCCTCTAATTCATATGTAGTCAAGTTAAAACCTAATAATTTGAAATTTTCAACCATTTGTGCATGGAAATTTTTTAAATCCAATAATTTTAAAAATGTTAATTAGGGTTATGTTATCACATAGATTTTATAATTGTATTGATGTTGTATCTCATTGTGCAAGAAGATAATGATTCAATGAGACCACCTGCAAGATGTAGGACCTTGAAGAATTGAGGTGAACCTCAAGATAAATTTAGCTTCTTTTCACTAAATTTTTTGCAACTGATAAACTATCATACTATGTATAAATTTCACTTCTTAGTGAGCTTGCTCCTAAACTAGGGTTTGACTATGAAAAAAGAGTTTTGGGAATGAATTTACAAAAATGGAAATAGTGATTGTACCAAATATTTTGTAGTGTATTTTAATGTTATTTTTCATGAACATAATATAAAAATAAATATATTTAAATTTTTAGGAGCACAAATTCATTCAAATGTGAAACCAAAGATAATATTGGGTATTTTTCATACATGGGATAAGATTCTTTATTTTTAATCAAAAAATATTTCAAGAGGGTAAAAGAATAACAAAAGTGAAATTTCATGATTTAAATAAAAATAAAATATCCAAAAATATTTAAATAATGTTGCATACATAAATATTACATACACAAGAAAGGTAAATCTTCTATTTATTCTCATTATCTAGGTTACAACATGTAGACAAGTTATTCAAAATGTAAATCATATCTCTAGTATAAAAAAGATAAATAGGATATTCCCTATTTCCCATATTTATACAAAAAATATCATAAAAGAGATGTATTTAACAAGGAAATCCATGCCTAACAAAGGAACATGAAAAATCTAGAACTTTGTGAAAAAAGGAGTGCGATCTTCAGCTGGTGGTATCTTTGGTGAGGTGAATAAGTTTGTAAAATATCATGCAAGAGTTGGGCATTCCAATTAAATTCTATAGGTGTGGAGGAGACTTTTAAATATTCATTCAATGCTTTTATCTTCTTTAGTTCAGCTACAATGGCTCTTCATGTAATGGGGTGCCAAAGTGAAACTCAAACTTTAGAGCAAAAGATAGTTTTAGATAAATTAAGTTACTTTTTTCAAATCCCTAACTTATAATTTTTAATTGGGACTTTTAAAACTTTTAAATCACATAATCTTGATGAAATTGAAATTGCATTTAATAATAAGTTACTTTAAAACTTAATCAACTCAAACTTGTCAAAATGGAAAGTGTAATTTACAAGTTTTCTTTTTAAAACTTTCAATATGTCAAAAAGGAACATGGAAATTACATATGTCTCCTTCTCAAAAAGAGATGTCAAAATGATATTTTTAATTTACAAGTTTCAACTTTACAATATTTTTACAATAATAAAAATAAAAGATACAAGAATATTTTTGATAGAGAGAATTAATCTATATCCAACACTTCTAAAAACTCTTTGTCCTTTTTTCCTATCTTTTTAATATATGTATCAAAACTCTTAAAGATCTCCAATATTTTCTCTTCATCGGGACCAAAAGAGTAGAGGTTACTTATCTCACATTTTGCTATTATATCATAGATTTACCTTTTGAAAGCTTTGTAGTCTTGATTTTCTTTTCCCATTTGATCCAATGTGTTATGGTACTTGATGAAATGGTGGATAGATATCAAGCTAAAGGTTGTATCTCTTGCCAATTCTCTTTCAACCACTTATTTGAATTTATCTTGTACTTCTTACACTAAAAGGACCTAGTTCTACTGATCTTTTGCCATACATGACAATTTATTCAATAAATCTTCAATGTCATATACCATATTAGTGGCTTTATCATGTGCAACTTGAACCTTATGGGAACTATCTATAATTATATTTATTTTAAATTGAGTTTCACTATCCAAATCCTCTTTCTCTACATCATTTCTCAGTATCTTTTCTACAAGAAGAATGTCAACTTTAATTATATCCATAACTGATAATTTTTGATAGAAAATTTTTAGCTTTTTTGTCTTTTCCTCATACTTGTTGATATTCTCTCTCAAGGTGACCTTTCTCTCCCTTAGAGTTTTATAATGGTCCATTTTCAATTCAATGACTCTTTACCCTTTGAGATGATCTCTTCTACCCATTCCTTGTTGGACCTCTGATGCTACTAATTTCTATCACTTCATCAAGTGTTGTTTGATAAGTGATCTGAGTAACATGTATTTGTTGAACAATTGGCTCAATGAACTTAATTAATTCAATCATTAGTTTCTCGACCTTGTTATTTAGCTCATCTTTAGTGACATTATCACTATCCATTCTCAAAAAAAGAGAGTTAATGTTGGATTTAACATCATGTTTCAATCCCTCTATTATAGGATGTACAAGGCAAAAATTTTATACCTATTAATCCCCCACCACTAGATCTTCTTCATATTTTTCTAGTGGGGGGACTACAATCTCTACATACTTTTCTCCTACTAAATCATATAATATCCTTGAAATGGTCTAGGGAGTTATCTTGGATTTATTATGTTTATCTATGAGGCCAAAATATAATGTGTTTAAGGACACCATATGCTTGTGTTTCTTCCCCATTATCTATGATAACCAACTATGAATAACATCATGTTATGCTAACACTATCACTTGAGCATCTATAGCTAAATATGCTACACTAGTGGTCATGATAATAAGTGTTATATCTTTCACTAATATTACCATTGATTATTTGGAAGATGTATTTTCCACCTCTTTCCCATCTATGGATTGAGGGTCCACATTTGTATTAGTGACTTACTCCATCTCTATCTTTTATGTAGGGTTTGGGGTTACTATGAAAGTGGAAGAGATGGGGGCAATGGAAATGAATGTGTTTACTAGGGGTGTGGGATATGAAAGTGATATTAATGGTGGAGTAGACATAGGGAGTGGAATTGAGGAATCTATGGAAGTGTGGATTCCAAAGCCTTGAATGAATCAATTATATTTATAGGGACACTAAGGATTGGTAAAGTAAGAATTATGAAGAGAGATGACCATGAAGTAGTAGTTATCCCAAGGGTTGGGATGGCTAGTGGGATTATAGTTAGAATGGCTAAATCCATGATTATATACTATTATTTATGGTTGGTTATTAATGAAATGGAAGTAATTGTAGAATAGATAGAAGGAATTATGGAAGGGGAGTGAGATTGTGAGAGAGGGAGGTGGAATAGAAACTTGAGTGTCTAATTAAGGGGAGACATGAGTATCCAATTGAGTTTATTAAACTATTAGAAATGGACTTATTGACATAGGTGGACATGTGGGAATTGATGTTATAATCAATTGAGATGAAGGAGGAGTGGAGACAAGAGGAGGAGGAGGTGTTGAAGTTGAAGTAATTATAGAAATAGGGAAGGGGAGTATCACAGAGATGGGAGATGAAACTATAATTGAGATTGGGGTTGAGACTATTATTATTTAAATTGTAGTTGTGTCCTAAAATGAAATAACTATTGGTTGATCTATTTTTACTTCTTGGTTTCTTGATTATCCCCTCTTGGCCTTTGATTTATTCTTTCTTTTGTTGGAAATTACTAGCATGTCTATATGTTCCATGAGTGTTGTACCACTATAACCATTTGTTGATGGTGTTACTCCCTTTTCCTTGAGTTCTAATAGTTTTTCACTGATGCTTACTATTTATAGGTTCACTTGGACCCTTTTAATTTTGAGACAACTAAGTGTTCTATTGATTATATTGATGGTTCTATCCATTAAAGAGGACTCAAGAATGGACCACCTCACTACTGGAAGGGGTAAAGTATATATTTTATTCTCATGATAGACCTTGTCTACTGGGGACTCATCATCAACAGGGGGATTGGTTCTATGTTAAAGGCCTTGATCTGATCAAGGGTCATTCTAGATTAGTCCTTTAGTCTTACTTCCTCTTCATCTTTCAAGTCCTCCCAGTAGTCTTCATAGTATGGGACATGGGAATATGTGGAGATTCATAGTGTACTAATAATGTTTCCATAAACATCATAGAATAGCCTTACCTCTAAGGTTCTCAAGGTTATTTTTGTCATTTTAGCTTCTACACACTTGGTTTTGGGTAGATAAGGGCATGTGTACCTACCTATGTTGATTAGTAAATGAATTCCTTATTTGTGTTTTCTAGATAATAACTTATGAGTTTCAAATATTTGCCTAAAACTATCCATTAATTCCCATTTTTCACTCACATACCTCAGAAGCGTGTAGGGATAACCACTAAATCTACATACTTTGATGTATGAGTATATGCAGAATAGAATGAAATAAGAACCTCAATTGGTGATCTTTGAAGTGGCAGCATCAGATAATCTCTTCTACTATTATTCCTCATCAAACATAACTATGATGCAGTAGATGAATGCATCATTGACTCTCCTAAAGTGTTATCTACTAGACTTAAGAGTGACGTCAGGTAATAATTGAACACTTTTTTTACCTAGTTATCTATTATGTTGAGTCTTAGGAAAGTTCTCCTCTCAACCACTATATAAACTAGATAATAAGTCATATAAAATTTCCCTATGTTTTAGACCTCCATCAACTACCTGTGGCTGGATTCAATGATGAGCTATGCCTAGTGGATGTATTGATGGTTTTGGTGGATCACCCATATATATGGGTACATCCAATCTTGGAATTTATTCACATCAGGATTACTAGTGATCCTATGCAATAGTATAATTAGATCACCTACCTCATACTTAAATTCAATCATTGCAAATTTTTGGGCAATCTAGTGGTTACATCCCTAGGGATCCTCAGCCATTGTTTGTTCATTACTCTTTGACATCCTATGTTATTATCTTAATAAAACTTCCTTGATGACTCTAGATTTATATCTAGGTAACTTTTAAATTATCAAGAAGATGGAGTCTATAAAGTCTAGGTCCATATTTAGAATCCTTTCCCCCTTGTCATTTAACACTTTTCTCTTATCAATATCATAATGTTTTGCTATTGTGAGTACCAACTCAGGGCTTTACACAATCATGGGGAAATATACCATTTGAGGTAGTCCATAGTCATAGATGTTCTAGATTTAGTCATTCTTTAATTCAACATTCATGCTAGTCCATAAATCACCTAGGTCAATGTGACCTAGGTCTATATCTATAATCTCAGTTGTGTTAGATTCCAAACTAAGGGTAACACTAAGTCCTTTATATTTAAACTTCATCTCTTTTTCTTAGACATGTATTCTAAAGAAATTTCTATGGGTAAATCAACTATAGAGTTGGTGCGATTTGAAGGTGCAAAATGTAGGTGGAAACTCTGGTGGAGATTGGAGTTGTTTTGTACACTAGAAAATTCCATGGGACTATGAGGTTACAATTATAGGTAGGAATCTCTGGTAGAGATGGTAATTATAAATTTCACTTGTGTTTTCAAGTAAAAACTCTGACAGAGATTAGGATTGTTTAAAGTATTGGAAAAAATTTCTAGATTGTGGGGATGCAAATGAAGGTTGAAATACCATGAGTTTTGGAGGTGTAAAATGTAAGTAGAAAGTTCATGGGGACTATGAGGTAATATTACAAGGGAATATGTGATTGGTTTCAGAATATATCTAGGAATATTTGCCTGGTATATGAATTTTGGCAAACCCTAAGTTTTCAATGTGATAAGAAAAATGAACTCACATGAAGATAATAGCTTGTAAAATGACCTCACATATTTTTGTGACACTATAAATAAAAACCTAAAACCCTAATGACACCTAAATAATGTAAAAAAACCCTAATAAATTTAATTATAAATACCAATATCATTGTAAGAAATGAAAATAATTAAAACAAGCTCAATTTATAGGAAAAGATGAATTTAAAACATAGAAGGTCCAATGGAATACCATGCACGAGCGTAAATATCATTGTGGCATGAGGTTCATTACTTAATTGCATGTCTTTCAAGCATGATACATGGATCACGATTGTTTAGTAGGGTCTTAGATATCTAAAATCAAATTAACAAATTTAAATAATGATTTTATTTAACCTTGATTTCCTTTATATAAGACCCCTATAATAAATTCCCTAATAGTGGTGGTTGGTAGAGATTTGGAGTCTACAAACACATTTAAAACTTTAAAAATTTTCTAGTTGCATTTTGACCTCTAGATTTTGTGGGATTGGTTTGTTTGACCCTTTGAAAATGGGAAGGTGGAACTCAGGGAGTAATTTGCAAATTTTCATGTTACACTTTTCACTTGGAGTTTCAGATTTTGTAGGAAAGGTGGTCAGTGAGAAGTGGAACTTGAATTACAATTTTCAACTTGAAAAGTTAAAAATTACAATTAAAGTTCTATTTTTTGATTGGATTATTATGTGGGAAGTGGAACTCTACTTGTAGTTTGTAATTTGTAATTTGCAATTTTTTAAGTTGAAAATTATTTGCAAGATTCTAATTTTCATAGGGTACTTGGTTTGTAGGAAGCAAAACTCTACTTATCATTTTAAACTTTTCAAGTTGAAAATTATGAACAGGGTTCTAGTTTCTTCCAGCTAGTTTTTAGTGGAAAGCAAAGGTCTAGAAGTAATTTACAATTTTTGCAAGATACAAATTACACCCAGATCTCCATTTTCTACCAGCTAATATAATGCAAGAAGTGGAGTTTGGAAAGAAATGTGTAATTTTTCAAGTTGTAAATTAAAATCCAATCTTTAGTTTCTACCTACTTAGGAAAATGAGTGTTTTTCATCAATTTAATGAATTTTTCCAAAAAAAAGGGTTTCCCTTAGGGTACTAGACATTTTGACATTTTTGGGATAAAAATATCACTGGGTTACATAACTAAGCAAATCTAAGTAAAAGGTTAAGTGAAAATCCCATAGAAAATCAATGAATACATAATTTTATAAATTCATAAATTCAATAAAATATCTAAATGTTGCATTATCATGACATCATTGGTCACAAAAGTCATGAATCCAAAATGTCATCATAAATACAAAAAATATCTAAATTTAAAAATCCATGCCTATTAATTACAACATTAACTCCAAAATTGAATGTCTTTGGTCCACCAAATTTGACTCATCTTGTGCCATTGATTCTCATATTGAGATGGACAATCCTCATTACTTTTCCAAACCTATAAATACAAGGGCCACCATAGACCAACTATAAGCTTTATTGTGCAAAGTTATTACGTATACAATATTCCAAGAAGCTTCATATATTCTCCTCTAATTGATCCAAAATCACAATAGATAGTGCTTAGGGAAGTGTTTGATGGATGTTTTAACCATAACATTTCTAAATACTTCAATTTATATATCTATGCACAAACATGCATGTGATCTATATTCAAAGGGAACATCCAAATGGAAGGTAAAATCATCTTGTTTAGATTTATAGTTCATTATTCTTTTCTTCAAGTCTTTCCCAATCTGAGGACCACACTTGAGATTTTATGTTCTTGATTTTTTTCACTAATGAATGAAATTACCTATTTTTTATTCATGTGTTTAGAATTCCCATACATTCTATGATATGAACAATAATATTTAGATCACTGTATAAGATGTGGAAGAGGTAATTTGATCAATTTATATCTTATCATTTCTCTTAGGATTTCACATAGAATATTAGTATCTTTTTGGTCACTTTTTGAATCACTTATTTTAAATGCATTATGTTTTAACTTTTCATTTGGGTGTGAAACCCTATTTATCACATTATTGGTAGATAAGAATGTAAACACATGAATAAAATTACCATGTGTTTGATTCTTCAACTATGTAATTTGATTTTCCAATAATGTTATCTTTGAATTAAAATTATTTTTCCACTTTTGTATTGACTTGCTCATAAGGATTATTTTATTTTTTAAGGCTTCACAATCATAGACCCTAGGTACCTTAGATTGAACATGTATACATATGTTATCTACATTACCCTTTGAAGATGTGATATCATGAACTTAATTAAAGGGATGGTAGAGATCACCCTCCTTAGAGTTAAGAATAAGAGGATAAATACTATTTCCATTAAGATTTGTAAAGAGGGCTTAAGTTTTGATTTTGTTTTGAAAATCTCTAATTATATTGATCAAGTTAGTTACCCATTATTATTTATTTCATCATACATAAAACATAACAAGTAACAACAACCATGAGTAATATAAAATTAATTAGATAAGAGATATATCCATATTAAACATGTTTTTAAAAAAGGGAAAATTCTTATTTTTTAATTTTGAACACTTTGAAATCAATATTCAAAAAATAGTAAATCAAGAAACCCTAGGTCAACTAGGTTTTGAGACCAAAGGTTAGGGTCACCACAATGTACCAAATAAAGAGAAAGAAATATAAATTCATTGGATGATAAATTTTTGAATCTAAGATAAGGTTTTTAGAAAGATAGGAAATGAGATGAACCTAAAAAAATAGAGAAACAAAAGTATAATTTATGGCCTATAGATCTAAATTAATTAAAACTATTAAAATGACAAATTCTTAAAATCCATATAATATTTTATTAAAAAAAATGTTTTCATCTATAGAAACATAATTATGAGAAATATCTAAGTAATTTAAAAATATATCTATTATGAATCATAAATATGTCAAACTAGAATATTCCAAATAAAGAATCAATAGTTTTGATTAAACATGAATTTGTTTCAAACATATAAGAGAGGTTTTTAAAAAAATATATATGAAATACATAAATTAATAAAAATTAAGTACACCATTTATCTTTTATGTAAATATTTACTAAAAATAATAAATTGAAAAAATTAAAAAAAAAATCCATGCTAAATTTTGGTAAACAAAAAGACGTTTTGGAGTATACCAAGCTGAGTAAAAAATACCCTTGAGTAATTTTTAAATTGATCCATTTTGAGGTTAAAACGTGCCAATCAAGGAAGATGAAACCTATAGGTGTATGAACATGAATCTTGGCAACAAGAGTAGGGTAAAGTTTCAAATCTAAAAATTAATCATAACAAGCTAAAACACTAGGATATTAGAAACCTTAGATCATGATAAGTTTTCAAAGGAAGACTTAGAGGTTGGGTTCACTAAATGTTTCACCCTAAAATATAGACTAAGTAATCTAGGATTAAATGGGATAGAGATATTCTAGGCACAAGGGTGATAAACTATCTCTATAGTAGGCCAATTAATTTTCAAACTCAAATAAATAACACTTTGAATTTAACTACTAAGATATGCTAAAAATAGTAAGTAAAACATATGACTGATGTATCAATTAAATGAAAAAAAGAGTACTTAGTTGTTTTACTATGTTCATTCATATCTAATATGGAACATGTTGGAAATAGATTGGATCTCGATTATGGATCAGTCATCATTTTTGTAAATTTAACCTCTGTGACCTTGAATACTTGAATCAACCATGGATGATTGCATTGACACTTTTATTTAACTTGGATGCATGTTTCCATTATGGAATACCTACTAGATTTGGATATTAAAACTTAGAATATTTTGGGTTTTATGTCTTATTTTATTTGGTGTGCTCAAATTTTTCTTATGAACTGTCACTCCTTATTGAATAGTATAACCCTAGTTCTTCATATTCATAGTGACTTTGGAAAAAATGGGTTAGTGAGATCATAGTTTGAAGCTAACCCAAGAAACCCATTTATTATTGGGTGATTAATACATATCCAATACTCTAAAGATGACTTCAACCTCATGTAGTTATCCCATATGTGTGATCTTATGTATGCATAAGGATGTAATATGTGACAAACAAGTACAATGGTGACCTAGCTTGTAACATGGAAAATATGGCTCATGGGCTGTTCTTTCAAGACATAAAACCTATAGACATGATTTACTTATGATTGATATGAAAATATGTGGAAATATGGAAGCTTTTCTCACTTGAATTCTTGATTGAATGTTTTTTGTAAGTTGCCTTATGAGTTTTTTGGTTTGTGTTAGGTGTTAAATGAATGAGGGTTGCTCATGAATATATACCAATACATTTGGATAATATATTACATTAAATAACTTAGGTTGACCATATGTATATTATTCATTTTTAAAATTGATGACTTTAGGGCACTAGACACGTCAAGATAGGACACTTTCATCAACATAGGTGTATGACTAGGATGTAAGTGTTTGAATAGCTATAAAATAAGCACAGGTCTAAAACATGTAGAAATATAAGATAGGTATGTTAATAACATTCTAATCATGATATAAGGTATATTAATTATAATAACATTGGTTAGAATAAGAGATAACAAATATGCATAAATAAACAACATATTTGAGCCTTTTAATAGAGGTTAAAGTTATAGAACTGAGAGGGTATCCAAGTTCTATATTTCCAAGTGTACAAGACTAAAGTGTTATATAAAATAATAAATAGTTTCAACAGACACTCACATACCTTTTGATAATACATTTTTTTATAAAAACTGAATTAAAATATGTTATCTACTTAACATAAAATAAATGACATATGTAAAGATAGTAAACTAGCAACATGAGTAAATGCTTAGTCTTGAGTTATGAGTATTTAAAATATTTTAATGTTTGTGTATTTTCAAAATATATATTTATATTTTTATAGTAGGTGGATTTTGAACAAACCTTAAAATGTGAAATCATATTATAATAAGAAGGAAGACATGGGAGATGCCCCCAATCTATATGTAAGTCAATTATAATGAGACAACTTAGATGATAAGTGTTGTCATGTGTAATCACGTATAAAGAGAAAGATATAATCATAAATAATAGTTATATTATGTATAAAGGTGAAATAATAAGTAAGTGGGTTGCCATAAAAAACATGTTTTTATATATTTTGAAATAGTAACTGTATTAGATTTTTTTTAAAGGTTTTAAAACTAGAGTAGGGAGTGAGTGCCCCATAAAATTATCACCAAGGGATAAGAGAGTGAGAAATCAAATAAAGAATGAAGAAGCCATGTATTATGCAAGTAAATTCATCAAGGTTAATGGTACAATCAATGAGTTGGGATGATATTTTAGGAATTAAATAAGTAGCATAGGATGTAATACATGCATGTGAGTCACTATTAAAAATTTATTATTGATTGTTGACATTATATAACCTTGACATGTTATTATTATTTCCTTAATAATTTTTTTTTATCTTATGAATTTATAATTAGATGGATATTGAAATTCATCATATGGATATATTATTTTAGTCATTAAATTTATATTATATGATTTATCATGTGTATTTATAGTAGTGTGTTTAATTTACATTTGTGTAGATTTAGGAACCCAAAATTTGGGTGAGAAATTTAGTAGATATTTATTTAAATGCTCCTTGTGTGACTATGTGTTTATTTACTAATATTGATATGATATTTATCATCTTGAATATTATTTGGATATTATAGTTAATTTGGTAAAATATTTTGATCTTTAAGAGGTTGGGTGACATGGTTTTGAAATTTTTGAAAGGAGACAATTCGTTGATTGTAAGTCAATTTAAATTTTCTCCTAATGCAAAACAATTATTATCATAATGCCCATTAATGCCATTGTAATTAAAAAATGGATAGCCTTTTAGTTTTTCCAAGTGATATAGAGGATGATAGTAACCAAGGCACAATTTGGTTAACTTATTGTCCAATAGTTTAAGTAGAATACCATGTGGACACTCTTTGTGTGAAAATATTAGTATATGTGTTTTTATTTTAGGGAGAGAATGAGTTTGATTATTTAATGTAGGTTATAAATTTCCTTTATGAAAAACTATGATTTGTCTATATTTAGATTCAACATTATAGACCCAATTATTAATTTGTGTTGTGTGATTAGTGCATGTATTTTTATGGGATAAATGGTGACGTGTTTTATTAGAAGTATTTATATTAGATTTAGGTGATTAATATTCTTAAAATAATTCATTTATCTTCTTTCATATGATTCTAAATAGTAACAAGACCTAATTATTCTCATAGTGTTAAGGCTTCATATCAAAGATCTATAAATGATTCACAAGTATTATGAAGTGTATAACCCTTTTTAGATGTGTGTAAGCTTAAAGGGGGTAGAATAGACTATGAAAAAGGATGAATAAAACTATTCTACATTAGGTTAATTATTTAATAACTTAGATAAATGAATATTATGAATTAAAGTGTTTAGTTATGTTAAATATAGAAATTACACTCAAAAAAAAAGTTTGATTCCATAAACATGAAAAAGATATAATAATTAGTTTATCTAAAAATGCATGGGTAGATATAATAAAAATAAATGTGGAAATAGGTAAAGGAAATATCAATCTATAATTTTCATATTCTATAAATATTATTTCTAGAGGCTTAGACACTTGCATTGACCTATGAACAATTACATCAACACTCTAATCTGGATATCAATGAAAACATACTTTATGAAATATTCAATGTATTATAAAACAACCACCTAGATCCTTCTAATTTTTCTATTAACTTTATATTGATGTCTTTTATTCATGTGCATAGACTATCGATGACTATCTATGGATCAAATCCTATGTCTTCACCTTATGTCTTTATACCTTGACAAAAATGAGTTAGTGGGCTCATAGTGTGGAGTTGAACTTGAGGACCCCTTTATCAATGAGTGTTGCCTACATGGCAAATACTCTAAGGAAGGCCTCAAAATTATGTATATATCTCATAGGTGTTGGTTTGTGTATACACAAGGGTAAAATATACTATATGCAAAGGAATGTGATCTAGATTTTAATTTAAAAAATAATACTCATGTGTTGTTATTTATGTGATCTATACCTATAATATGAGTAATATGGAAATAGGGAATAAAAGGGTAGTAGAACTCAATTATGTGATTTATTGAATAATCTTGAATAGGTGCTTTCTTGATATTTACTAGATGAATTATGAGTAAGCTTATATTTATACTTATACCATAGTTTTTTTAAATATCTCATGGTAGGGTTCAATAAGAAAAATGGACCAACTGATAGGATTTTAAATATTTATAGATTAGATTAATTTTTAAGACTAGACACTTAATAATAATATGGACACTTGCATTGATGCAAGTATCCCTTTCTGGGATACATGTGTTTGATAGGATAGGAAGCTACTAAGGATACAAAACTACTAGTGAAGGATTTATATTAGGTTTTTAGATTATTTTATAGTGTAGGGGTTTTAGATCATCAAAAATGATATGGGTGGACCATAATATAAGAACTTAGGCACAATGAGATGGCGAATATGAGCCTTTTAGAAACAAGGAGGTATATAAGTGAAAGGTTATTCTAAGACAAGTATTCATAAAGTATACAATACTTAGATTATATATAAATAATGTTTTATTATCTATATTTTGACCTCTCACCCCACCTTCGATATAGTAGTTCATAAAAATGATATTACTAGGTTAAAGGAAATGAATATGTAGTTGGGTATATATAACACACCTTGCCTTTTCTTGAGCACACATTGAGTGTTTTTATGGTGTATGATTTATTACCAAATCATGTTATAGTAAATCATTGTATATATTATAAAATTTGACATAATTGAAATGCTTGAAAATAAATAGAGTAGAGTACACTTGTGTGTCAATGCAGCCAAGTTTCCATTTAGTAATTTGACTTGGTAAAGATGATTCCTTATGAATCATTGGAGCTAGGAGAGGTTAAAAATTAAATATTTTATATTTGAAGAGGGATATTGGAATGTAATTATTCCCCCAATCTAGTGTAAGGGTGAGATATGAAACGGTCATTAAGATCATTACATCTCAATTGCACAACTCAATTAATATACAATAGAAGCCAAGTCAAGTATTATAACTAGCACAAATGAAAATGGAAGTAATTTTAGGTCATTATGATGTTTAATATCATCCACACTACTAAAGGGGAATTAATTATTGTAGATATAAAAGGCCCAAATTGGTGCTTCCTAGTGAAAATGGTGCTTCTTGGTAAAGTATCAATGTTTCTTGGTAGATAAATTTGAATATATATTTGAAATTTTTGGTTAAATTTGATGACATATCCATCTATAATGTGTCTAAACAATAATTATATGCCAAAATATAACCTTTTTATGCCATTATGTATGATATTTGTCACAAATTTGAAAAAATATGTCTTAAATCTATGAAAATTATTGCTAGATGTACAAGATTTTGATTCAAGTGTATATCTAAATCATGTAAACTATAATGAAATTATGTAAATTATGATAATTGTATACTTTTAGAGTTCATGTCTCTATTACATGCCCCCACTAATAATCCTCCCCCCTTTTGAGGTGAGGTAAAATGGAATCTCTTAGTTACCTTACCTCAAAAGGATAAGATAACTATATAATTTGTGTATGAATCATGTGACATATATGAGTAACATGTCTAAGTAGATATATTGATGAAGCTCACAGTATGTTATTACAAAATACCTAATATGTATGATATGTATCATGTTAACATATATAAATTAGTAGTGTAAGCTCAATAAAAAAATCAAGCACACACACAAGAGCACTCAGTGTCACACAAAATGGGTCTTAAAGAGATTGAAAATAAGGGGAATAATAAAATTATACATAGTCAAATGAATGACATATTCAAATGTCCAAAATTTAAATCAAAATCAAGTGGCACTAAGGCCAAAAAATAAGGAACATAGTTAAAATTTCCATAATCAAGATAATAAAAAGAGTGAACTGCATGATTATAAAGGAGGTTAGTTTCTTGTTAGCATGAAAATAAAAAAAATACAAAACTCCATGTCCTTAGATTAGAAAAGCTATAATAAATGACAAAAAATAAATATAATAAAAATAAAATGATTATACCTTCATCATGGATGTCCATTTCTACTTAGAATTCAAATTTGGATCAACCCAGATATAGTGTTTGAGGTCCTTTGAAATGTTATGAAGTCACTTAGATGAGATCTCCCCTTGCACTATGCATGATTGGATGATAAATTGGAATAAATGTTTGAATATATCTTTAATATTTGACATCATAAGTTTAGCACAAAAAAATATTTTTGAAGGAAAGTGAGGCCTCTTATATTTATAGATTTCTCTTTTTAGTTTGGAATGTCGATCTTAGATTAAGATGTGTGGTTGAGAATGTGATGTAGTAACATCAGGATATAATCAGATGCAATTATATAAATATTTCAATTTTTTATTTTTATAGTTTTAGGAGGTCTAGGGGGTGTGTTAATGTCATTTTTAGTCCTTAAAACCCCATGATTTTCTCAAAGTCTTTAGTTTTCCATTTTCCCACAAAAATGGAAAATTCAATAAATTGCATTTGTTTTGAATAGTTTAAGGGTTTTTAGCATGTTATATAAGTATATATCCTTCTGTAATGGATACTTAGGGTTAAATTACATATGATAATTATTTTTCAACCATTATCTCAAATGCAAATATCTTTAACCATCTTGCAATCCATGTTAATGCATATGTAATGTAGAAAGAAGGTCAAATTAGGCAAGTTTGAAGATAAGTCATAGAATTTGAGAGGTTCTTGTTGATATAAAAAATAAAAAAATAAGTTTATAAAAGTGATAAGATTATTTATATAAACAAGAGGATCCCAAGAAGGCAATGAAGTGAAAGATAAAGTCTAATTCTACATATTATTGTAAGAAGGTTGGTGTAATTTGTGACTATTTATAGGGTTTGAATGTCAATTTTCAAGTATATTTGAATAAAGACACCTTATTGTGATCAATTATTCAATTTCATGTTTAGAACACATGTAGATCAATCCATGTTAAGGTGTGTACAAGAAATATTTCAAGGATATTTTGCAATCAGCTGAATATATGTGGTATTTTCAAGAACAATATAAACCTGAAGCCTCAACGAGACTTATAATACCTGATGTAAGAGATTGAGAAGAGGTATACTTACATCAGAATGAGTCCTGAAAGGGGAGTTGGGAATTTAATGTGAAGGGGTGAAGTGTGGAAGGAAATGTAAAATATTCTTATAAACCATTATCAAATATGATGAAACCCGATCTTACACAACTCTGTAACCATCAACTGTGAGCTAATTTCATATACAGGTCTATTTAGTTCAAGCATTCCTTGTAGCCCTATTTTCCCTGTTTATTGGCCATAACTATTTATAGGTAGACTCAATCATGAAATTAAGACCATTTCTAGATACCCATTAATCCTTTCTATAACATAATTAAAAATATCCTGAGGTTGATTTGTACGGAATTTTACTTTCTTCTTTAGGCCCTGTTCCAATTAGCCCTCCTTTAGTGCAAAACCTCTTGTCCAGAGTGATGTACGGACTTTCTAAGAAAACCAGGCATCATTCCAGATACCCATTACCTTCTTATAGGTGAATAAATCATTTATTAGGGTACTTATTTGGAGAAATCCACTTTTCCTCTATTGGCCTACGCTCTTCCCTTCACATGCACCTAGGCTCCACTTGGCAATTGACTTTTTCCATACTTATCCATACTTTGGAACCTTGAAACCACTTCCAAAAGTTTTATAACATCATCAAGGGTCAAATTACAAAGTTTCAAGAGTTTTCAAGCTTTAGAACTCATTTTAAGGGTTTGAACCTAATTCAGAATTTTCCCATGACAGTCACAGGCTGCGAGCTAATTATTTTTGCTGGGGGTGTTTTAGACAGTTTCAAGGGCTCTAATCACTTGTATAAGGTCTTTTTTAACCCCCTACACCTTCTACAATAATAATATTGGTCATGTCAACCTTCTGTACCTTCTAATGCTCAACAACTTAGTGTCTTTTGACTGTATTTTTATAACAGTCAACAGGGTTCTTAGTTTTCTCCTCTATTTCAAGAATCAATAGGCTCTCAAGAGGATATACAAACATGTCAACCTCTAAATTACTTCCCCATTCATATTATTTATCAAATATGATCTTATCAACCCATCTACTATGCAAAACATGCAACTTTCTTAACTTGCCTGTATACTATCACCTACAGGCCTGAATTCCAACTGTTGGAGTTTTGAGACATCAAGGGATTTATAACGCCTGTTTATTCCTTTGCTAAGTTTATACCTGCCTCAAAAACTTATTTCCATGTCATTATAATCTTTATGCAAACATTTACATGTTGGTTTTTATCTTAGACAGTGGGCTGTAGTTTTTGGATGCTTGAATACCCTGTTTAGGCCTGTTTAGGATTTTTATACATTCAAAATACTTAAGGATCTCTTGGACACATAATATTGGTTTTAAACTCATTCTCAACATTCCAAATAACCAGTTTACATGTAGCTTTCTCAATGTTCTATAGAAAAACCATCAAACACATCCATACACACAGGCCTACTACCAAAATTTCATCAACAGCAGTATAATCATCTGAAACAAAATATTCATTCTTTCTTAGATCAAATAGAAGACTTACATTAAAATATTAAAGTCCATGGATTTCAAATCCTTGTCTGCACATTCTCTTGACTTCAATCAAATTTGTTCCTTCTCTTTTCTTCACATTTCTTGAGTGAGGTCCTCCTTCACTAATTCTTCTCTCTTTTCTTCATTCCATTCTTTTCCCTTGAATGAGAGAACTTTTCCTTTCTGTCCTTCTTCCTTTCTATGCTCCTCTCCTTCTCTCTCATTACTGAATTCTCTTCTTTTTTTCTCTTTTCAAGAACTTTCCTTCTAACTTCTACGCCCAAATTGGGCTTAAGGCAAACAAAAGATTGTTTTTAAGTTTTAACAATTTACTAAGGTTGAAAATAGTTTCAACCATTTCCCCCTAATTTACTCAACAGCCTAACCATCACTTTTTACCTTTCACCTTTTACCTTTTGATAATTACATTTTACTTTCAAGGTGAAATTTTGAAATCTCACAATTTGGAGGGAAAACCAAAATTTGAATTTTTTACACTAGAATTTGAAACTTTTGTAGATGCTCCTGCATCATACTCTCCCTCTAGAAAAGATTTGAACCTTAGTTCAAATGTCATGCTTCCTCCTCACTTTAGTCTTCACTTGTATACCTAGATCCCAAGGTTGTGTTGTCAATACCAATGCTTGTGTTTGTTTGGAATAGTCTTTGTCTTTCATCTTGATGTTCTTCCTCTTCTGGTATGTTCTTCTCCTCATCTCTTTCTCAGCTGCCATCTCCCACTTCCATGCTTCTTCATCTTCATACATGTCTTCTAGATCTTCTTGTTGTTCTTCTTGGTTCATGAGCTTCTCCAATGACTCATGTATGTCCTTCACTTCAGCAACCTTCATACCTGCATACAAAACATTCAAAGCCACCTTAGAATCAAAATCTTTAGGCCATGAAGCCTCTTGGCTGTCTCCATGTTCTTGTTCTTTGACTAAAACTGTCCTTGTCTCTTTGCTTTGCTCTTGTCTTGTTCTACTCTTCCCAATGGTGTCTTCACCATGGCTTGTACCTTCCTTCATCTCTCTTGAATAATCAAACAGCTGCTCCAACATCTTCAACTCTTCCTTTAGTAAGATCTCATCTATCTCACTATTCTCTTCATCAAACTTGGGCTGATCACTCACAAGGCTTACTTGCCCCTTACCTCTTATCTCTTCTTTTCTTAGCTTTTCTTCACATAAATCAACTTCTTCATCAATATACTCATCAAATACAATTGAAACACCCTTACCTTGTCTCTCCTTTCTTTCTTCAATCTTTTCTTGAAGCCATCTTGTTTGCTTTGCTGCATACTCTCCCCTTTCCTCATCATCCATCCATTTGGAACTCTCTCCTTGCTGCATATTAGTCTTCATAGCTACTTTCCATTCCTCATTTTCCATAAACATATCATTAAATGCTTCAAACAACTCATTATCCCATTCATTGTAAGCAATTGACTTACCTTTTATATTTGTATCGTCATGCTCCACCTCATTATTCTGTGAGAAGTTTTCTTTCTCACCTTTAGCCATCCATACCTTCTTCATAGCTTTAGGATGACACTTGTTCAATTTACCAACCAATTTCTGCTCCTTGACATCTTCATGTTGTCTTGCTTGATAGCTGGTCTTGCTCACTTTGCATTCTACCTCTTTCTTCATGCTTTGTATTTGCTTCTTGCTTGAGTCATCATCTTGATTGAACTTTGTGTCTTTCATTACATTTGCTGATCCCTTGAGCCATTTTGGTACCACATAGCCATGGTCTATTTCTGGATTTGAAGGCTTGTTATTAATCTTCTTCATCTCCATCTGTACAGCAGTAGTCTTACTCTTATATGCATTTGAAAAATCTGAATTTGAACTTATTTTTACCTCCTTAATGGGCTGCTCCATTAGTTCCTTGACTTGCATAGCTTCTTGATTATCTATCATTTCTTCTTCCTTTATGCTTGGCTGTCCTCTTTCTTCTTCTTGGCCTTCAATGGCATCATGGAATTCAGCTTCATCTTCCATCTCTTCTCTTGATTGTATGGAATCATCAACACCTTTCTTATGCATTAACCAATGCATCTCTTCTTCTTTATCAACAGCAGCAAACTCTCTTCTCTTTCCTGCACATTCACTTGTGCACTTGGTGTCTTCTCTTGCACCAATCTCTTCACTTTCCAAGGCCCTTCTCTTGACCTTCACAAGGCTGCTCATACCTGCACTTACCCATGCAAAAACAGCATTGGATATAAAAACAAGAGACCATAATGTCTCCATGAGTGTCCTCTTCATCAACACTCTCATCTTCTCAAGTGCTCTTCCTGGCACTTCATCTTTTCTCTCTTCTTTACTCTTGTTCTCCTCAATGAGAACCTTCTTCTCAACTTCTTCCTCTTGCTGCTCACTTGGAAACCTTCTCATACTCTTGCCTTTATGGGCTTCTCTCTTCATGGCAATCTTCTTTTGCCTTCTTCTCCTCTTCATTAGGAGATCTATTGGCCACTTCAACCTCCTCCTCATTGGCCATACCCATGCTTGCTTATCCATCTGCATCCAAGACTCATATTCACCTTTAATCTTAGCTAACTCTCTCTTCAAATTAGCAATTTCTTTATCAAGTACAAAACTGTCCATACCTTTGATGCTTGCTTTCTTCTTGGTGCCCTCCTGTACCTTGCTACTCTGTAGTGCCTTCAACAACACTTCCATCTCTGAGATATTCACCCAAGTCTTTTCCACCTTGGTCTCTTGATCCTTTGTCTCACCCAAGCCTTTTCTCCTTGACTGGTCTTTTGACAATCTCCTTGATCTCACCTAGGCCTTTTGCATCCTAGTCTTTTGATCCTCTTCTCAATCCTGCAGCAACTCTTATACAACACTTCATCAAATACAAATCATAAATCCAAGCTTACCTTGATTTGGATATTCTTCTTGAGCATTCACTTTCTCTCTTACTTTTGAGCTCTCCAAGCTTCAAACTCCATCCTTTACCTCAATTAAGTCTATTTCACCTTAATCTTTTGGCAAACTATCCAAGCTTCTTCTTGGACCTTCACTAAGCCTTCCTTGGCTTCTTCTCTTATTAAGACTCAATGGCTTGGCTGCCTTTCTCTTTGATTCTTAACAAATTAAACTCAAATCAAAAGCAAAGTTGCTCATACCTTTTCTCCCCAGGTTCTTCTAGCACTTTGTCCTGCTGATCCTTGCCAAATCCTTCACAACTGCAACATCATTCTTTTCTTAATTCTGTAGCAACAAATTATCAATTCCCAAGAGCTTCAAGCTCTGATACCAAATGATGAAACCCGATCTTACACAACTCTGTAACCATCAACTGTGAGCTTTCATATACAGGCCTATTTAGTTCAAGCATTCCTTGTAGCCCTATTTTCCCTGTTTATTGGCCATAACTATTTATAGGTAGACTCAATCATGAAATTAAGACCATTTCTGGATACTCATTAAGCATTTCTATAACATACTTAAAAATATCCTGAGGTTGATTTGTACGGAATTGTACTTTCTTCTTTATGCCATGTTCCAATTAGCCCTCCTTTAGTGCAAAACCTCTTGTCCAGAGTGATGTACGGACTTTCTAAGAAAACCAGGCATCATTCCAGATACCCATTACCTTCTTACAGGTGAATCAATCATTTATTAGGGTACTTATTTGGAGAAATCCACTTTTCCTCTATTGGCCTACGCTCTTCCCTTCACATGCACCTAGGCTCCACTTGGCAATTGACTTTTTCCATACTTATCCGTACTTTGGAACCTTGAAACCACTTCCAACAGTTTTATAACATCATCAAGGGTCAAATTACAAAGTTTCAAGAGTTTTCAAGCTTTAGAACTCATTTTGAGGGTTTGAACCTAATTCAGAATTTTCCCATGACAGTCACAGGCTGCGAGCTAATTATTTTTGCTGGGGGTGTTTTAGATAGTTTCAAGGGCTCTAATCACTTGTATAAGGTCTGTTTTAACCCCCTACACCTTCTCCAATAATAATATTGGTCATGTCAACCTTTTGTACCTTCTAATGCTCAACAACTTAGTGTCTTTTGACTGTATTTTTATAACAGTCAACAGGGTTCTTAGTTTTCTCCTCTATTTCAAGAATCAATAGGCTCTCAAGAGGATATACAAACATGTCAACCTATAAATTAATTCCCCATTCATATGCTTTATCAAATATGACCTTATCAACCCATCTACTATGCAAAACATGCAACTTTCTTAACTTGCCTGTATACTATCACCTACAGGCCTGAATTCCAACTGTTGGAGTTTTGAGACATCAAGGGATTTCTAACGCCTGTTTATTCCTTTGCTAAGTTTATAACTGCCTCACAAAATTATTTCCATGTCATTATAATCTTTATGTAAACATTTACATGTTGGTTTTTATCTTAGACAGTGGGCTGTAGTTTTTGGATGCTTGAATACCCTGTTTAGGCCTGTTTAGGATTTTTATACATTCAAAATACTTAAGGATCTCTTGGACACATCATATTGGTTTTAAACTCATTCTCAACATTCCAAATAACCAGTTTACATGTATCTTTCTCAATGTTCTATAGAAAAACCATCAAACACATCCATACACACAGGCCTACTACCAGAATTTCATCAACAGCAGTATAATCATCTGAAACAAAATATTCATTCTTTCTTAGATCAAATAGAAGACTTACATTAAAATATTAAAGTCCATGGATTTCAAATCCTTGTCTGCACATTCTCTTGACTTCAATCAAATTTGCTCCTTCTCTTTTCTTCACATTTCTTGAGTGAGGTCCTCCCTCACTAATTCTTCTCTCTTTTCTTCATTCCATTCTTTTCCCTTGAATGAGAGAACTTTTCCTTTCTGTCCTTCTTCCTTTCTATGCTCCTCTCCTTCTCTCTCATTACTGAATTCTCTTCTTTTTTTCTCTTTTCAAGAACTTTCCTTCTAACTTCTACGCCCAAATTGGGCTTAAGGCAAACAAAAGACTGTTTTTAAGTTTTAACAATTTACTAAGGTTGAAAATAGTTTCAACCATTTCCCCCTAATTTACTCAACAGCCTAACCATCACTTTTTACCTTTCACCTTTTACCTTTTGATAATTACATTTTACTTTCAAGGTGAAAATTTGAAATCTCACAATTTGGAGGGAAAACCAAAATTTGAATTTTTACACTAGAATTTGAAACTTTTGTAGATGCTCCTGCATCAAAATACTATCCAAATTTCATTCAATTTGCCTTGGGAAAGAGAAAGACTTTATGAATTTTTATTTGGTTAGTTGTTTTGTGATGAGGAAATTTAGAATTATTAGATTTTAAAATGTTTATGACATGTGAATTCTATGTAACCTCATTTATAAAATAATTGTAATTATCACAATCAATATTTGTCTTTTTGTGGTCTCATTTGCAAGGTTTGATTTACTTATTTTAATATGCCTAGTGTCACATTTTTAATAAGAGGACCAATTTCAGGATGTTAATGATAGATTAGATGATTCAATGTGGTGTATTTACCTAATAAAGGATGCATCAATGTGTCATAGAATTCCCACACTAAATTTTGTGCATGATTTGGAATGTTGTACTGATTTATAGCTTAATTTGTGCCTTATTTCAAGAAATTATTATGATTTAAAATTTAGACATTGAAGTGATGAAAGTGGAGTGTGTTGTGTAAAACACGCACACCCCATTTTCTAAATTCAAATAGCGACCCACTACTATTGAAATATTCTTATTCAAGGTCCTCTGAACTTTATAAATCCATTATATTGATTTTAATATGAATAATATTAAGGTTGTCCTCAAAGTCTAAATTTGAAAATTTTCAAAATTATGAAAATCAAATCTTGGGTATTAATTATAATTCATTTCAGACCTTGGACTTTCATGATTTTTCTTTGAAATTGACTTTATGTTATCTTTATCGAATAATAGAGATAATGTGCCACATCTTAATGGTTATTTGATTTTCATGTGGTTGAAGGACTATTCACATAAGACTTAAAAATTATCCACATATGGGCCCTACCTTTATTATGTTCTAGTAATTTCTTATGGATCTATAATTAAGACAAGTGGTATGATCACATTACTCAGAACCCTTTTGTTCCCATAAAAAATCTTGTGTTCCAAATTTGTGTGACATATGGCACTATCACATTACTCATATGCACTAAATTTTTAAAAAAATGTACCTTATTGATAGTTAAGTTATTGTAGGTCATCTATGTTGCAAGACCATGTTAATCAAGAAAAAATTCACTTTAAGGAAAATTCTAAGTCATCTGAGTTCTTGAGGCTTTGAGATCATGTTACGTGGTGATATCCCATGAACCTAGAACCTAAAAGGTCAAATCAAATCCTATTATCCTTAAGGCCTTATATCCTAAGTAACTTGAGGTTTTAATATTTGATGTCTTGATAGTTGGCACAATTCTATTAACTAATATCTTTAAGGGGCAAAATCAAGTTAATGGTCCCACGCCCCTATGGTCTTGAGCCTCTGAGTATTCAAGATCTAAGATCACACCATGCATCAACATCATTACACTTAGAGATCTCTTGGATGATGTACATAATCAAAATTCAAATATCCAAGTCTATGAGTCTCTAAGTATATGCATCCCTGAGATTGCTCCATATGGCTCAATTTCATTAACTTGCATCCCTAAAGCATATAAAGTAAGATCATAAGTCTGAATACCCAGGGTGAATGAAAAATAAACAAGTGTCATGATTAAATAAATACATGGATAGAGTACACATAAATTAGTTCAACATCTAAGTGTAATTTTGTAAGTGTGAGATTGACACATGTCTTAAAGGGATGACTAAACACACATGAATGGATGAATTTTTTCCATTTGGAAAATTAAAACCCAACAAATTTGACTCGTAGATTTAAATATAAATGAGAACAAAATAAAAATCCATTTTCACATTGATGTTGTAATAATTATTCATTCAAGGTGTATGCTTTGGAAATATATGTGAAATATAAGCAAATACAAGTCATTTAATCATTAATTAAAAATTGTAATTTTGAGTTATAAAGTGACCAAAAGCCCTAGTTTTTTATTATAACTATAAGAGTGTTCATATAATTTATAAAGGAAATACATAATACTAGAATAATGAAATGTCTTCCCTAAGACCACTACACATCTAGGACCCTTCTACATACTCATTTATTGGAAACACCAAATACACAAACACTATATTCGACAAAAGTGCCTTATAATTAAATTTTTCATATCATTTGGCCATACAAAATGTAGTGGAGTTAATAGTGTTGCATTATTCACAAGTTCATCTATCCTAGGATGATAATAAGTAAATTTATCACTTGATACCAATCAAAACCATGGTACTCCATCAAGTATCTAAGAAACTAGAGCTAATGTCTTGTATCAATTTGCTTCATGATTTTTTCTTTAATGTTACCTACCTCTAGGGGTTATCTACATCTTATAAAATGAAAAAATGTAATTTCATATATTTTTGGATAATAATTTTAAATTTACCTTATGCTTCCAAGGATTTAGGTTGTCTTAATCAAGCCTCAATTAACATATGGATCGGTAAGAACACTATGGAAGGGAAATTGAAATAGTGGTTGGTGAAGGGATAAAGACTAAACCTTAAGGGAAGAATTTATTTTAATAACATAAAAATATTCAATCCTATTCTTAGAATAGCCATGGCCATTCTAAAAATATTATATGGATTTTCTAGCATTACTTACGTGCAGGTAGAATGGGTCCCATTAATGGACATTCTCCTAACTTCTGATAAAATGATTACCCTAGTAGAGATTATAAGTGTCAAATTAAAGGCATAGATATTCATACATGACCAAATTCCAACTGAATTTTTTTTTAAATGATTTCATATACATTTGATGTAGTCATTGGGATGGTCGACATAGCCCATGGAGAAGTATGATAGTGATTTGAAGAATATGTGGATAACATAATCTGTGAGGACTATTCTTTCCTATTTGTCTATAGATTCAAGAATAAGATTACAATAATTTATGAATAAATTTATCCTTAAGTCTACCAATCCATTCATCATACTTAGATGCCTAGAATATTTAAGAATTTTAAAATAATCATAGCCAAAATGAGGGACTATTGGTACTATCTAGACTATACCATAATCAAAATTGAGCGAACAAGAGAACACCTTCTATTTTTACCATGTGACATCCCAAATAAGGTGGTTAAATAAGAGGTTCCCCACTATTTATACAATATTATAAATGAGGATATAGCCCTCAAATGTCAAGGTTACTACTATAATACCCCGCTTAGCATTGGGAAACTTTAGTTTATAGTGAGGGCACACTTAAACTAGGTGAGAAAGGTTTGTTCCCATTAAAATTTAAAAGTGGCCCAATTTAGAGAAGGGCACCCCAAGGGGAAAATTAGAAACTATATTCAAATCCTTGAGGAGAATAAGGTGGGGTGATCATTATATATGGCCACTAAGGGTATGAACATGATGTTATCTTTTTAAATGCATCAAATGATTCTAAAGTTTGGAATTATATGAGTGACAAAAAATGTCAATGATTATTTCCCATGACATTCAATACAACCCAAAAATTACCAAAGAATAGGAAAAAAGATATTAATAGGTATGATAATCTTGGATTCACTAGTGGCCACTAATATATACATAGGACCCAACAAAATAATACCATCCTCCCTCTCCTATAGAATAAGAGGCGAATCTAATAGAGGGAGATCATAATGGTTAAAGGGAGTAAAAAAAATTTATTAGGAAGGATATTCTTAGGGGTCTTCCCAATCCTCATATACCCTGCACCCATTTATATTTTAATATCATGAGCAAAACCACTAAAATTGAAAAGATTGTACCTCCTTAGGAAAGACAAATGAGCACATTCTCTTAGACACCTCTCTCTCCACTTAAAATAGTTATAGATCCAAGTCTCCCATAGGTTTTTCAAGGTTCATTCTTGTCTCTTTCATATAATCTTCCTTCCCTTATAGCACATCAACAAGGTCCATCTCAATCTATCACCACTAGTGATGTAATATCTCCTTAAATACTCCCTTCTCTACAAGTCCCATCTCCACCCATTCTTCCCTCTACCATTATTTTTCCAATTCCTATTCCTTCACCACCACCTATAGTGGTAGTCCCTACTAAAGTGGTTCCTTCACTAGTTTCACCTTCTCCCTCACCTCTTATTCCCCCCATAGCCACCTACCAAAGTAAATCTATATTCCCCCCTACCTCTTTCAAAGTCTAATAATTGGAGAAAAGACCATCATTAGGAGTTCCAACTCCAAGGGGATCCCTTAATGAGGAATCAAGATAAGAAGATCATGGACATATAATATCAATAGTGGATTATCCTATTTATGAAGAGGAAGGTAATACATATAAAATTAAGGGACTATAATAATTTCCAAGAGAAGAAAGATCCTAATATGAAATAGAAGAGGAGGCATAGGTATAAAAGTCCAAAATAATGAGCCTAAGAAGCTTTCAAAAAGAATAAACTATAGTTATAGCATTAGAATAGTATATCCTCAGTGAAGAAGAAAGACAAAATATTAATAAGGTGGTCTCTTATCTTTATTCTTCTATTACTAATGTAGATACTTAAACTAAAAAAAATTGCCTACCATTTTATGGCCACCATATTCAAGTTCAATTGATTCTTATATTCTTTCAATATCAACCCAAATAATAGCTCCAAAGAAGAAAGTATATTTTTATAATTTTGTTTTAGTTTATATTTTAAATCTACAAGGGCCACCAATCCCATACAAATCTTCAGCTCAATTAGATCTAAATTTTTTCAATCTACACCTATACAGTCAGCCACAATGATGGTTCTAAAAACTCCATGCCTAATTAAGTATGTGGTTGAAGTCACCCCTCAAATGGAAACATAAAGATGGAAAAGAATTATTTATCCACCCTTAAAGTTCCCTATTCAAATAAGTGCTTCATTAACACCTCTAGTAATAACCCCCCCTCTAATGATCACTCCATCCTCTACCTCTAAAGACCCAAGTCAACCTAAATAAGAAGGGGAACTTATTATTCCCCAATGGTTAAAAGATATATAAGGCTGAAAATTTGATAGACAAAACATGGTACTCACTAAACTAACCATAATCTCTACCAAATTTGATAAACAAAGTGGTATAATCAAAAGGTTGAGAAATAATAAAGTAGTGAACACAAGTACAAGGGATGAGATAGAGTTTAAACATAGAGAAAACTTATTTCCATTATAAAAAGGATCTAAATAATTTGAATGACCCTACAAAATACATATAATATTTTTGATATTTTGTGAATATATATGTGGAGGCTATGAAGGATATGTATAAGAATAATGAGGAAGCATAGTAGTATCTACTATAGAGATAGATCATCCCTTTCCCTTGAGAAATTATAGATAGTACCCAAAAAGGTTTTATAACATTTTGAATAAAATTCAAGTCTCTAGGGGTGAAATTAAACCTAAGAGGGTGAAGGTGATAAAATTATGACACTAGGTAAGAGAATTTGAAAAGAGGCTTACCTTCCTAGTTCATTATACAAGAAGTAATGCATTCAATCATCTAAACCTAATGTCTTCCCAAGATAATAGAAGGGCCTTAAGTAATTTAGCTAATAGGGATGGTGCCCTCAACTAGCACATGTAAATTAATGTTTTGATATGACATTTTTAAAGACATGAAAATTAGGCCTTAGAAATCCTAAGAGATATGAGGGTCAAAATGTGATAACATTTATTGGACAGCTAGTAAATAGACCCAATTTTGAAAAACTTCTTGAATCAAATACACATATCTTTAATAAGGAAGTTGAAGTAAATATCCATAAAATTAATGAACAGATTCTAAAGATGACCAATGTTTTCAAAGATAGAATAATGAAGGTTGAATCCCATAGAGTGTAATTTAAGATCTCAAAAGTAAAGCATATGAGGTTGATGGCCAAAGCCATAAAAGTAATGAACCCTACCTTACTCAATTTTGATATTATCAATAAAGAGTTTGAAACATCACATCCATTATTTGAAAAAATTAGAGCCATAGATAGAATATCAAGGTTATTACCAAACACACTATTAACTAAAAGTTTTGCCATGTCATCATAGGGTCCCTAATTTTTTTAATATGTAGTAGTTCATAATCCAACAAGGATAGTTATAATCCCTCAAGGGGATATAATTTATAATTATATTTCCATAGTTATCACACAACCATTTTCATCTTCTAATGATACCACATCAGCACCACATTTATTATGTATATATATTTACATGTTTAAATTAAGTTAGGACTGATGGTTCTAAATTTTTTTGGCATATACATTTTGTATTTTGGTCAAGGAATCCTATTCATTTGTACACTTTTGTACATGCATTTTCTACATTATTTTAGCATGTATTTCTATTATTAGAGATGTAAATTTAGAATTCACTTCGAGGATGAGGCATCAACTCTCCAAGATTATATATATTTTTATCCTCCCAATCCCAAAGGGAAGATAATTTGAGTTACTAAGATTAATAAGAAATTCTATAAATTATTCTATAATTGGTCTTGATGTGCAAATCTTTTTCTTCTCCAAACTTTTAAAACTTGAAAGAAGTTATGTCAAACTAGTATCTTAGTCTTTTGGTTGTGTATGAGCATTATTTTAATATAGTTATTCATATTGTTCTATTGTTAATTTAAATGCTTCTATGTAGTAAAAATAATCTCTCTTTATAGATGTGTAATTGCAATCTCACAAACATAAAAACCTTTGATTATATATGTTAAAGTTCATTGTATTTTTGTTCCCTTGGAATACTAACTATGTTTGATTATTGATATACTTACATTAGCTTGAAACAAACATTGGTTCTTTATTACTTGTCCAACTCCTAATTCAAGAGCTAACTTAGAAAGGTCTTCATCTTGTTTGATCCAAAGACCTTCTTTCCAACCCTACCCTTCCCATTTTTGAGCTTATTTTTATCTTGTCCACCTTAGGTTAGATTCATCTTCAATCCATCCATATCAAGTATATATAGAATTATATCATATCTAAAGCATCTAAGGTAAACAACTACCCCATTTAGTATTATTCCACCAACATAATGTTTATAAAACCCGTTACCCTATAACTCATGATTTAGAGTGAATATTTTTTCACTAAAACTAAAACATAGAGGCTAAATAACAAGATTATATCATGTACATAAAACTCAAATCAATATGAATTTTTTTGGCATGAAAATGAGGACATTTTGTTTCCTTCAAAGAGATCACTTGAGTTTCATTAGATATACCTAGAAGATTAACAAGGTCTGCCTTAGATACTAAATTTTTATACTCACTTTTGAAAATCCATATAAAAGTGAGGTTAGATAAAGTTATATTGAGAAGATCCTAGGCTTAATCATATTCCCCAAATAGATAAGCTCATCTTCATCTACACCTAATGGCCCAAGCTTGACTAATCAGTTATATTATTACTATCCCTAAAAATGTCCATGATTTGATTATAAACCCTAAGATGTATCTTCCTTACTTCTCTCTTTTTGGAGGTAGGAATTTCAAATAACACATAAAGGATTTCAATATTTCTGTATGGATAATGAATGTAGTCCATGAACACATGGAATTTAGACTCTTTCCCTTCACATTGCAAGATGTTGCTTGTGACTAGTTCCTCAATGTCTCAAAATATTAAATCACATCTTAGAATCAATGTAAAAATACTTTTATAACATATTTTGGATAAGTCACCAGCCCAAATGTCATATACAAATATTTTTAAATAATTAGGGGGGAGTCAAATAAACCAATTCAAGCATTTAATTTAATATTTCAAAAAATGTACACCCAACTTGAATCTACCAATAAACATACTGATGTGTTAGCCCTTGAAATGAATAAGAATGATTTGGACCCTATGACTACTATTTTTCTTTGTAGGGCACCTAACATTACCTCATTTCCACTAGATTGTGTTAAAACTAATAACATTGATAGATAACTAAATCCTCAGTCACAGGTTATATCTCTACTTCATATTGGTCTCAATTTTCAAACCCTCAACCTAATTCCAAATGCTAATAAGAATGTTTTATCTCAAAATCAAAACCAATTATACACCTAATTTCCTTTAACCCATGCTGCACATAATCAACACCTTAGCTTCCTGAATAATCAAATGGATACATCTAACTAGTAAAATTAGAACCAATCTATTGATGTGTGTTTTGACATAGACAATAATTAGGTGGGGGTTGGTAATCCCTCCCAATCCTAAAAGTAGGGAGATCCCATGAAGGAAATACCTCTCCAAGATCTAAATGTACCAAGTATTGGGATATTGGTATTCACTTAATTGGTCGATGTGAACTATTCTATGTTAGGATCTTATTTTAATGATTTGAGACTTAGTTAACTCTAACTAAAGGATTCAAAAGAGGACATGCAATTCACTTTGGATAAGTTTTTAAGGTCTATCCTCCAACAAAATTCAAGTTCTAATATTTACTTCTTAACACAATTTGACTTCACTCATTAACTTATCATGTATATGAATACAATAATGTAATAATGATAATAAAATTGATGTGTGTGTGTGTGTGTGTGTGTGTGTGTGTGTGTGTGTGTGTGTGTGTGTGTGTGTGTGTGTGTGTGTGTGTGTACATACATACATATAAGCAATCAAGATATATAGTTAAATTTAGATTTTTGTATTCCTAGATTAACCTGATCATATAGAAAGAGAAATTTTTCAGGGATAAAGAGATAAAATGCCTATTGTGAACATAGATGAATATGGAGTTATCTGACTTGGTGAATACCATAAAACTAATCTTCAATTGAGCTAGACTTAACATAACTCTAAATAAAGATGGTTTCAAACCCTGGGGGAAAGTGACTATAAGAAATAAGGACATAACTACCATAAAATATGTAGAGAATGACCACATAGACTTAACAGTATTCTAATTATCAAGATTATTCCTTTTGATTATTAAAGTCTTCCCATTCATAAAATCATCAAAGACTCATAAAATAGATATGTAACAACAAGGATAAAATAGGAAAAGGGAAGAGATTATCCTAGAAAGTAAAAGAAAAATTCTAGTTCTATGTATCCTTTCACAATTCACAAAGAGCCAAGCCTTATTATGGCACGAGAGTTGATCTTAAATAATCACACCAACCTAAGGATTTCAAAAAGAAGTTCAAATTCAAATTCAAATTCACCCACTCATGGGGTAGTTTCAGTAATCATCAACATGGCATGCCCACTTGAGGTTATTTGGGAAATAATCTCACCCAATTATATCATGAAAATATTAGGAACCATGATAGATCAAATCAAAGATGAACACCCATGAAGTAATCTAGTTGAGATTGCATTGGGTTAGTCAACCACCACATCCTATGTAATTAGATCTATGCCTCTTTAAGATATGTATTTTATCATTTATGCTTCATACTTACTCATGATGCACAAGCCATGCTAATGATTCCCATCTTATTTATGATTTAGTTAGACTGTGATTTGATTTTACAAATCAAATTGGATGTTTAGTCCATTCTCAACCTTTTGATAGTTTTGATGGCTAGACATGCCATTAAGTTAAGGCTCATACCTTATTGTCTACATATCCAATGTGTCCTTTGATTGTTGACCTTTAAGCCTCACCTATACTTTATTTTGAAATTTTTTGGACTTTGGGACCCACATACTGATATGCTTAATTATGATAATTATTTTGTTGTGATACATCATCCTCTTCTTGGGTATGGCATCTCTATTAGGCTTGGGAGACTGACTACTCTAGCAATAGGGTACATGGAATTTCCTCATTGTCTCAAGTTCTCCTAGGACCTAACATCTCTATCAGGATTAAGAGATTGGCACATCTGATTTTGGGGTGATCTAATTAGTTAGAGTCTTAACACATTATATGTGGTATCTTTTGATTGGATCCTAGTCTAAAAATCTTGACAAGTTTGGGAGTTAACTAGTTCTAACACTTTTGATAGGTGACATGTAGCATCCTCTAATTAGTCCTCATTTCTAACACTTTTGGCATCGTGTCCACCCAAGAGTTTGAATTTGGGACTGATGTAGTCCATGTGTCATGTGTTTATTAATTCTTGGCCTCTAAAATGTTTTGATAACATTGATGCCTTACGAGACTAACTATTATCTCCATGATGAATCAATATTTTACCATGTAACAACATCTTATTCACTTGCTTCCCTAATATAATGTTAGGATTACTTGAACTACCTCAATGCTATAAAGTAATGGGATTATTCTATGTGGTTCCATCCCACTCACCCACTTTTTTAAGGATCTAACATCATTTCTAGGTTACACATAAATCTTTAGAAGAGTGGAGCATCAAGATATCACCACGTGGCATCATCCTACTTACCCTCTCACCTGAAGGCTTTTACACTTGTATTAAATGATATGAGATAGTAGAGCAATGAGATTGTGATACATAGTATCATCTCACATCATCTCATTCAACTACTCAACTAGATTTTTCTTGACATGGATACGTGTTGGGAAAAACTTCAAATAAAAACAACTAAGTCTTCGAAAGAATCTTGAACATGTCTGGGACAACTAGGAGATTGATGCATTGCATCAAGTAACCTTTTGTAAATTGGATGTCTTTTGAAGAGGTGAAAAGATGCCATGTGGATATGGGAAACTTTATTGAAATTATATAAGTTCGAAAAATCTTTGTTTAGATGTGTTGGAGTTATCAAGGGTCATAGGAAGTCATCATGTACTACTAGGGCAAACTTAGGTACCTTCAAAAAGAAATAACTAAATGCAAAAATTCTTTTTTGGATAGGTCCAAGACCACCAGGTAATTGACATGTAGAGCTAAGACTTTCTTTAGGTACATGTGGGTGAAATATGAAAATGCATAGTTAGCAAATTGATTCAAAAAATAATGGCTAAATATTACAATAAAAATAGAAAAGTAAAAATATAAAAACTAAGTATAAAATGAAACTTTAAATAAACTTAACCATTTTGCTCAATCTAAAAGTCAATTTTGTTTGTTTTTATGAGAAGTGACTAAATAATAGAATGAAAATATATGAATGCTTAGTCATTTTATCCATTTATATAAATACTTAGTCATTGAAATGAGAATTGAAAAGGATTAAATTTCCTAGGAAAAGGAGTGATAAAAATTTAAAATAGCTAGATAATTTGCATAAACCTAGGGCAAAATAGACTAAAACAAAGCTATAAATGTGTTTCAAAACACAAGCAAACAAAATAGACTAATACTTAGTATATTTATACACATTCATACATTAAAATTAATTCATCCCTAGATGCAATTTAGACTAATCACTTATGACTAATTCAGACTTAGTTAAATTTATGAAGCACATTCAAATTTCAAATCTTCACATCTAGTAGGATAGACTCCAAAGAAAGTTTATTTAAACAAGCAACCATAATGAACCCCTAAAAGGTATAACACCAGACTCCAAAGTGAAAATATGGTTACCATATTAAGACTAAAAATGGGGCATGTTATACAAGCAACAATACATGATGACTCCAACTAAGAAATACTCATACATAGTTCAAGAATCTAGAATCTAGAATCTCACAAGAAGAAGAAAACACTAGCTACAAGCTATCACTTAGAATAAACCAAAATTTAAAGGAACTAAATTCTATAATAATGAGTAACATATTAATCCATAGTCTTTATAAGACCATTTGTGTGTGTGATTAAGTGATTTATTCATTTTCTTTGCATTCACATGCAGTAATTTTGTTTTGCATAAGGCCATAATTGTTGAAGGAAAAATATTTTACATCTTAACTCGAGGGGAAGTGGTGTGTAAATTTCTCTAATATTAACCAAGAATTTATATCCCTAATAGAGATACTTTTGGTGCCTTCTAAAGGCCATGTTACAATACCAACTAAGTTTCAAAGCCTATGATGCAGGTTGCCATGATCACCCTTTTGAGGAGAATTTTAAATTTTAAATTTTAGCTCAATTATTTCAAAATGAGATTTTACATTTCATCTATATAGGGTTTGGGAACAATCCATGGGTAAAAAGAAACTAGCAATTTCATGACAAATTAAGACAAATCAAAATTGAAGCAATTCTACAATATTCTTTATATATTACTTTAAGTGCATTAGATGTCTTCAAATAATAAAATAGTTATTCTAAAATTCATATGTTTTGTTATGAAACATTGAACTTTAGAATTCAATAAATGAACAAAGCAACAATAACAATTCACACAAGTTTTTTGAGTAAAATCACAATTAGGTTCTTTGAGTGTCATCTTTGTTATATTTACAATAGCCTTTTATTTCATTTCTTTGATTAAAAAGGGGCACCATAGGGAAAGTTAGGACAAACCCAACAAGGAAGAGAATTTTTTTTTTAAAAATAAGCTAACAAATAATGAGCAAAAAAGAAAAATAGAAAGTAAAAGGGAATTTATTTACATTGGCTTCTAAGCCACTCAAGTTTGGAAGTAATCCTTCAAGAATTGTCCATTCACATGAAATGGAACATCCTCACCAGTAAGATACCTTAGATGGAACACATTCATGCCAAAAAAATTAGAGATTTGGTAAGGATTGAGCCATAGTGCATTAAATTTTCCATGTTATCCCTTTTGTTCATGAACCCTCTCCCATAACAAGACCAAATCTAAGATCTAGAAGTCCTTCACTTTGGCCCTTTTGTCAAAATATTATTTTACTACCTCTTGATGTCTACTGAAGTTCAATAAAGTTACATCTCATTTTCACTCTAATTGCATGAGGTTCAAGAGGTGGGCCTCTATTAGATTAGTAGTTTCTAGGTGCTATTTAGTGAAAATCAAGGTAGGGATATTTATATTGGTTAGGAAGACAAGATCTTGGTTGTATACTAGATGATAGGGGCGGTTCCTAAATAAGACTTGATCCTAGTTATATAAGACTATATTCATATAAAATGTGAAAATTGGCAACTTAAGTGTGGCTTATGACACCCAACCCATAGGCCCCTCTTTCTTAATATCATGACCCTCATAAGCATCTTTTCATTAATTCTTAGCCATCTATAGCCTTCTAGGTAGTATTTTTAGTGATGATTCCATCCCCCTAGGTCATATTCCTTTAGGACTATAGCACCCAACTTGGAATATAACATTGGACCTTAGGGTGTCCATTTTTGATGATCCTATCCAAGTGCATTTTTACCCCTAATGGTTAGTTCTTTTTAGTTCTTATTCCTCTTCTTATCATCCTAATGTGAATAAATTTGACCCATAACCAACACATCCTTATAAAATCCCATTCAAATTTCATTTAGAAGGGGTTTTTACAAAATATCGCAAAGTAAACAAGAATACAAGAAAGACTGCTTAGGCATATTTACTTATTCTCTACATACAGCTAGCCAATATAAATACAAGCTTATTCAAACCCTTATACCAATCCCTAGCCACCTCAAGAACACCTAGTTTTAGTATTTTGCAGCTTCATACACACTATTTCACAAAGCACATCAAGTGGGAGAACTACATATGGCATGATCCCTCTTGGAGTATTGCTATGTAGGTAGCATGCCCATACAAGGGGTGTGGTTACACGTTCAATGCATCTTACACACACTAACCCCCCCTCTTTCCCAAAGTTTTTCAAATAATAATGGAGTCTATGGTTTGAAGACTAAATCATCTTTATAAGGAGTTCTACAGACATCCAATAGTCAAAATTTCACAAGCAGGCTCATATAGACACAACAAATAAAACCTAGAAAGCTCAAGTCTCCTGGACAATAGTGATAGAAGAGGCTTATAACAATAGACCCTAGAGTGTCCTATTTCAATGCTCCTATCCAATCATAAAATGAAGTCTAGATCCTAATTTATGACACTATCCTAGTCCAACATAGTGAATTCCAAACTCTATCTCAGCCATCTCAGTTCATTTCTAGCTAAGTATTATTTTCTATCCCTTATTACTAATTTTAGAAAGGTTAAAATTACAATCAAATTATACAAATTAGTAGATTATTTATTACATATTTATTTACTAATTTTATTACTCAAGACCCTAAACTAAATTAGGAATAAGACTCCAATATTCCCAAAATTGTTAATTTATTTGGTGAACCTGACTTACTTTGTCTATACATAAAAACCCTAGAAACCCTAGGTTAAATTTCTTACTAATTTTCAAAATATTTTTCTAATTTTTTACTAGTATATTTAAATCAAAAATTCACCTTAAATTTTAAAATTCCATATTAATTTTAAAAAATATATATTTTCTACAAAACCTTATTGCATACACCAGGTCCTTTCAAATCAAGAATTTTCCAATAATTTTTTAATTTTTTACTTACATATTTAAATCAAAAATTACATAAAAATTTAAAATTCCTTATTAATTTTAAAATAATTTCATTCAAAACCCTATATGCATGTACTAGCTCTTATTTTCTTCTTGAGGTATCGCCTTACATCTAAAACTAGATTTCAAAAATGGATCTCACTTATTTTCAAATATTTCTTGCATTTTTAGCAAATAATAAGGAGACCATACTTGGTCCTATCATGTACATAAATGATGAATTTTACCATATGCTAATACAAATATTCATTCTTTGATTTTCATGCCTACTTTTCATAATATGGGATGATATTAAGAAAGTCATTGTTAAACATAGTAAGATACCTCTCCTCCAAAGTAAAGTTTACTTATCTTTAATAAAAGGTTTCATCTCTTGCTTTCTATCTATCATATGGAAAAGTTTTCAATTTTATCATGCTAAACACATTATAAATGACATAGTACATGCCAAAGTTTCTTATTCATTCATGCACAATTCCATGCTCTCTATCCCAAACTTATTATCTCTCATGTGGAATTCTCTTTATAACCTACTATTATACAACTTATAACTCCAATTTCATACATTTCATTTCACACTCATGATTTTTACCTAGATGCATATAACTCATTGGCTACTTTTGAGTATTTCCTTATCACTACTAGACACAAGCAAACTCTAGAAATTATATCTTTCCCTCCTACCCTCAAACTTGGTACATCTAGCTCTTATACCACACCTACTACCAGCTCTATGATTATAGTAGATCATGTGGTACATGTTATCACCCAATTTTATGAAGATAGGTAGGTTGATTACACCCATGGCTATAAGTTTGTCACTTAGGTCAGTACCCCTTTAGATATAATTTCAATTCTCAAGCTCTTTTAGCAATCAAATATTTACAAGGATGTGGTGTATGTAGCCCTTTACAGTACTAGAATTCTTATTTTTATTGACCTGGCTTATGTTGCATCTATCCTCAATACAATGCAATGGATTGAAGAGCATATTTCTATTGAAAAAGAGGATTTACCCCCATGACACATCATTGAACAACATCTACCTCTATATATTCAATTGAGAATTAATGATGTGGGTGTAAAAAGAGTGTTATTTGATAATGGTTTAAGACTCAACATTTCTTAAACATCTTAATATACAACCTCATGATCTAGTCCATTTTTATATGAACATCAGAGGTTTTGACAACATTCCATGGAAAATCATGGGTGAAATAACACTTAATCTTACCTTGGGACCTAAGACACTACCAACTACTTACCAAGTCATGCCAAACAACCTCAATTATAATTTATTACTTGGTCGGCCTTAGATTCATGATATGCATGCATTCCCTTCTATACTTCATGCTTGTATAAAATTTAGTCACAAAGGCTACATCTACACATGCCCAATAAATACTTAACCTTTTTAATACTACCAGGTTGTTAAATCTCCATAGAACTATATTATGCACTTTAATCTTAGTAATATACCTACACAACCCACTACTTACAGTGCACCCTTGGACCATGTAACACATCAGACAATTCCAAGTTCTATAATATCACCAATACCAAATCACCATTTTACTTCCCATTTTGCACTTAAATGTCTAAATAATATGGGATATCATGGTAAAGGTCTTGGAAAGAAAAAATAAGGAATCATCAATCATGTCAAGGCATCAACATAACATAGAAGGCAAGAACTAGGATATCAACTTACCCTTATTCATGATAAACCTTCCTTCATAGATTACAAACATATAAATTTATATCCACCCATTACATCAATAGCTTAAAATTTTGAAAAATTCATCTTAAGGTGGCTCTCTTAGTCAAAGACGAGATATAATGCCTCTTAAATTTTAGATTCATTAGACCAGTAGCACACCCTAAATGGGTTTCCAATATAGTCCCCATGGTCAAACCCAATGGACAAATTTGGTATTGTTTCAATTCTCAAGATTTAAATAAAGCATGCCCAAAAGATGATTTTCCTTTACCTAACATTGACATGATCATATATTCCACAATTGGATATGACATGTTATCATTTATGGATGGCTTTATAAGATACCATCAAATCAAAATCACTGAAGAAGATCAAGAGAAAAAATCTTTTATAACACCTTGGGGTAAATTTTGTTACATTGTCATGCCTTTTATATTAAAAAGTGCTAGAGTCACAAATCAGTATACCATGACACATAATTTTTATGACTTGATTCACCATACTATTGAAGATTATGTCAATGATATATTAGCCAAATCCAAACAATGATAACACCACACTATTAATTTATGAAATATCTTTCAAAAACTTAGGCAATATAATATCTAATTAAATCCAAATAAATGTGTGTTTGGAGTTACATCAAGCAAATTTTTAGGTTTCATTATTTCTCAATGTGGCATAGAGGTTGACTCAAATAAAGTCAAATAAATTATCAACATGTCACCTCCCATGAACTTAAAATAGCTTCTATCCCTAAAAGGTAAAATACAAGCAATCCACCATTTTATAGCTCAACTTGCTGATAAAACATAGTCATTGACTCAATTATTAAAGAAAGATATAAAGTTTGTCTGGGACCAAGCGTATCAAGAAAGTTTCAATACAATCAAGTAATATCTTCTCAATCCACCTATTTTAGTACTACCAAAACCTGACATACCTTTCCTCCTATATATCTCAAAAATGTATCATGCATTAGGAGCACTCTTAACATAACATGATGATCAGCATACCAAGTGAGAAGTATATTACATCAGTCACACATTAGTTGATTATGAAAAAAATATTCCACAATAAAAAAATATGTCTAGAATTAGTTTTTACCACACAAAAACTTTGACATTACATGGTAAATAATGAGACTCAGGTTATCACAAAAGTAGATCACCTAAATTTTATCATGGCTAAACCAAATCTCTCTGGTCACATCATAAAATGGGTCATGTTACTAACAGAGTTTAACTTAAAAATAGTTCTATAGAAATCAACAAAGGGCCAAATCATTGCAGACCATTTCGTAGCCACACCACTCCTAGACACTAATCCTATTAGTGACACATTTAGAGATGATTTCACTACCTATTATACTCATTTTGATACTTAGACCATGTTCTTTGATGGTTCTCCATGTGTATCTAGTGTGAGGGTAGGCATTATCTTTGTTGACCCTTTTGGTCAAATAGTTCCTATTGCATATTGATTAAGTTTTTTTCCTACACCAAAAACACCATAAAATGTGAAGCACTTATCTTAGGTCTATTTTCCATTTAGTCCCTCTAAATTAGATCTATTCAATTCTTTAGTGATATTTAACTTGTGGTCAATTAAGTCAATGATGTCTATCAGAAAAAAGAAGAACATCTTATCCCATATCAAAATATGGTAAAATGTTTATCATCATAGTTCAACTACTTTTCTATAAAAAGCATACCAAGAAAAGATAAATAACATAAAGATGAAATGGTAAGTACCACATCTTTTATTCATATCAACATCAATGATGATCAAGCTACTTTCACAATTAAATGATTATAATTGCCATCAATATCCAATGTGGATTTGATCACACTATCTATCTTAGCCACTACATGCAGTTCCACAGATCTAGAATGGTTCTCTGATATCTATAACTTTATAAATAAATATATTATAGTAGACACTTTTTCATGCAATGATAAATTCAAGTTACATAAACAAGCACTCTATTATGTAATCATTGGTAGATACTTTTTTAAATGATCCTTTGATGGATAATTACTTTGATGCTTGACTTCAGTAGAAGCCAACATTTCTTTTACATAGATACATGATAGTGAGTATGGTTGTCACTTTAGTGAAAAGGCCATGTCACACAAATTTATTCAATAAGGGTACTACTAGCCCACCATGGAAGATCAATATTCACAATATGCAAAGCTATGTGATAAATGTTAACAACATAGTAACCTACAACATGCACAATCACAATAATTACAATCTATTATCTCTCCATGGCCATTTATGTTATGTGGATTAGATCTTATTGTAAAAATTAACCTTGAATCCACCAATAAGCATAAATTCATCATCATAGCTATAGAATATTTTACCAAGTTGGTGGAAGCCATTCCACTCCAACTACCATAGGGGAGGAAATTTGTAGCTTCCTCATGACTCATATTATTTCATGCTTCAGCCTACCTATAACTATCATTTTTGATAATGAAACATCATTGAAGAACAAAACTATCAAGAAATTTTACACAAAATATAAAAGTAAACACACATTTTCCACTTCATATTACCTACAAGGAAATGGTTAAGTAGAGGCTACCAATAAAACCATCAACATTTTAAGCAAAATAGTGACCAAATTTGGAGATGATTGGCACAATCAAATAGTTTTTGCATTATGGGCTTATCGTACAAGTATTAATACACCCAGAAGAGCCACTCCTTATTAACTCATCTATGGAATAGAAGTAGTTTTACCATTGGAATTATAAATCACGTCTCTTCATGTATCCCTTAAAGGTATCCTCACTAATGACCAGTATCACAAAAAGCATCTACACCAACTTGAGTGGTTAGACTATACACATATTTAAGTAGTTGAATATCTCAGAATCTACCAGCAATGTATACAATGGTCCTATAAAAAATTATTTCACACCAAATAATTTAAAGTTAATGATCTCATTCTTAAATAAAATTTTCACAATGTCAATGCCAAAGAAGAAACAAAAGGAAAATTCAAACCAAATTGGCTAGGTCCATACATTATTATTGAAAAGCTTAGCCTTAAAGTGTATCATATAGCCTCAATTGAAGGAAAAAACTCAAAAATATAATGAATATTATGCATCTACACAAATTCCATGTCTATAATTTTATTTCACACATTGTACTGTACATAGTTTTTCAAAATTACTCATATATATCTTCCTTTCAATTACTTGTACATGATTTTTTTACTTACTTGTACATAGCTGCCCAATATTTTTTGTATATAATTTCCTTATGATTGATTTTATATATCTTATATAAAAAATCCAAAAATAATATAAAATATATCAAAATACAAAAAAATTAAAAAAAAATCAAAAACACAAAAACATTTCAATTGTATGCATTATCCATGATTTACATTTCTACTACAATGCTAGACCCACATTTACTACTCTACACTATTATTTATTGATTTATCTACATTACCATGCTTCACTTGATCTTATTTGAGTGTTTGCAGTAATATATAGATCCTTTATTGCTTCACTCTACCCATTAAGGGGGCATCCTACCTCTACATTTGAGACAAATATCGATATACATACCCACTGGGAGCATCTTCTACATGAGTACACCATCCAGGTTATGTCATTCCTACACCACACACTCTATTTATCATGTTGACATACATTACTTACTAGCTTACATAGATTACTTTATCAACACTCACTAGTATATAGCACTTGTGTATTTATTAGCATATACCTAGTCTTGTACTACCTATCTTGCATACTTTCACTTCTTGTTTTGATTAGTTAGATGCAATTATACTTCCAATATTTACATACTTTCCTTTCTTCCTCTATGTCTATAGAGGTGATTGTATTTCTCAATTATTGTTTGTATCTTGTATGTGCATTAGGACATTTTCCAATATTCTTTGCTTCTATTCTTATGTGTGCCTTAGGAAATTTTCAAATATCCTTTGCCTATACTTTTCTCTGTGATTATGGTTTTTATGCCAACCTTGCTTATTTCCAATTATGTGTGTGTATGTGGAATTTGAGCATGTCTTGTATGATTTCTTTCCAATTTGAGTGACATGTGCCCATTTCCCTTATTTACTTGGCCCTTTGGCCATTCATGTATGCTTCTTGATTCTTACCTTGTATTCTTGTTGCTTGATTGTTTGAAACCATGATCCACATCATGCATTTTCTTACTTTTCTAGATACTATGATAGACATCATGATCCATCCCTCCTTCACAACTAATAATTAACCAAACTTCTAGTTCTATTTAATTATATTGTACATGTTATTACATTTTTATATCTATCTAAGCATACCCCTATTGATATAACATTTTCTCATTACAAACCATGCTATATCTTGAGATATCTTGTCAATTATCATTGTTATATCATGTATCTTTGTGGTATAACATACTTGTAGGGCTCTTTATTTTGAGGTTAGTCATTATATGGTCTTTTTCCTTACCCTTAAAAGAGGGGGAAACAAACAAGGGTTTTGGCATAGATATCAGAGCTCTTATTGGTTAAAAAATCAATTTTTAGAACACCTAGAATAGCAACTAGACTTCAAACTAGGCAGAATAGACCAAGTAGACTAAAAATTATAGAAAAGTCATCAAAATTAGCCTAGGAAAATTGCACCGAGATGGGACAAAAGTGATAGATAGTAGGATGTCTATTTTTAGCACTCCTATCCAAATAACAAAAAAATTAGGTTTTCTAGAAATAGGTATAAAAGTAGGTTCAACTATAGTTTTGCACATTTAGACTAGTTTAGATACAATAGTTTTAGCATATTTTTTCTCAAGGAATCCAAATATAGGGTTCATCATGCATGTCATGATGGATCTCACTTTTAATTTTTGATAGGGAATTTGGTATAACTTCCAGATCAAAATCCATGTTATAGACACCAATGATTGGGGGCAATGTGCATGACACATTTGTCTTCTTTTCTTTTTGAGTTTAGTACATTTCCTAGGCATTCTTAGCTATTGTGTGTTTTATTCCATCTATAGGTGGTTGGAATTATTTTAGAGTGACTTTCATACAAGCCTAACTTCCACATTTTGGAGTGGATTTCATATAAGCCTAGTGCCCAATTTTAGAGGAGCTTTCATACAAAGCCTATTCTCCACCTTTTAGAGTGGCCAAGAGTGGCCTAGTTTCTATCATACACTCAGCTACCTATGCCACATTGTTAGATTATAGAGCATTCATGGGCTTCAAAATCCATCTCATATGACACACATTTCATATCAGTATTATTTTATATCTTCATTTCATGGGGCAATGATGGAGCCAAAGGAATAGCTAGCCTTTGTATTCTTGAGCCACCTACTTAGAGGGATTGGACACATAGTCTAAACATTGATCAGCATATGCATGATCATGTAACTTCACTTAGTGGGTAATGATGGAACCAAAAGGCCAGCCTTTGCATTCTTGATCCACTATTAAGGAATTGAGTACTCAGTTTTGTTCATGATATTACTCTTGGTAAAACATCATCTAGCATTACTCAACATCACAATAGGTTTTGTATTAGTTCATGTACCTAGTGAGGTGTATTCAATCTCTCTCTCTCTCTCTCTCTCTCTCTCTCTCTCTCTCTCTCTCTCTCTCTCTCTCTCTCTCTCTCTCACCTATATTTGTACATTATTATTTTAGATATAGTGTATCTATTAAGAACTAATCTACACTTTTTTTCCTTTTATAGATTTACACTTCATAGTGTGTTCTCTCTACACACACCCAGCATCACATAGCTTCATGAGCTTCACCCTTGTAGGTATGTTTAGGTATGATTTCTATTTTTCCTTTATCCTAATATTTTTCTTTGTTGCATCATTAGAATAAAGTGAGGGTGAATATAGTCATATAAAAAATGAAAATTGGTAACTTGAGTGTGAGTTATGACATCCAAACCATAGGCCCCTCTTGATTTCTCTCATGACCCTCATAAGCATCTTTTCAGTGATTCTCAATCATCATTAGCCTTCCAAGTAGTAATTCCACCTCCTCTAGTTACCATTTCTAGTGATTATTCCATCCCCTTGGGTCCCATTCCTTTAGGACTATAGCACCCAACTTGGACTATAGCACCAGACCCTAGGGTGTTCATTTATGGCACTCCTATCCAAATGCATTTTTACCTATAATGGTTAGTTACTTTTAGTTCTTATTCCTCTTCTTATGAGCCTAACATGAATACATTTGACCCATGACCAATATATCCCTATAAAATCCCATTCAAAGTTCATTTAGAAGGGGTTGTTGGGAAATATCACAAAGCAAACAAGAATACAAATAAGACTAAAGAATATTTACCTATTATCTGCATATATCCAACCAATATAACTACAAGCTTATTCAAACCCTTATACCAGTCCCTATGCACCTCAAGTACACCTATTTTTAGCATTTTTCATCTCCATACACACTATTGTACAAAGCACATTAAGTGGGAGAACTACATATGTCTTTATCCCTCCTCAAAGTATTGGTATGTAGGCATCATGCCCACACAAGGGGTGTGAATACATGTTCAATCCATCTTACACACATAAACCCACCCTCTTTCTCAAAGTTTATCAAAGTATAATGGAGCCTAGGGTTTGAAGACTAAATTAGCTCTACAAAGAGTTCTACAAACATCCAATAGTCAAAATTTCATAGGTAAGCTCATACAAACACAATGAATAAAACCCAAAAAGTTTAGGTATCTTAGATAATAATAGCAAAAAATGACTATAACACTAGACCTAGGGTGTCTTATTTTATAACTCCTATCCAATCATAAAATGAAGGTTAGATCCTAATTTGTGACACTATCCCAGTCTTGCACATTGAATTCTAGACTTTGTCTCAACCATCTCAATCTCTTTCCAACTGAGTCTTATTTTATCTCCCTTATTAATATTTTTAGAAAGGTTTAAATTAAAATTAAATTACACAAATTAGTATCTTAATTATTATATATTTATTTACTAATTTTATTACTCTAGACCCTTACTAAATTAGGAATAAGACTCCAATATTCCAAAAATTATTAAATCAATGACCATAAAGAAAATTTAAGCATATTATGACAATCCTTTATGTTTCTTCCTAAATTTTTCTTAATAACATTTAACAAATTTTTATTTATTGATTTAGCCAACCCATTACCTTTTGGATAATGATTTGAATAAAATTTAAGATTTATCTGATGTTCATAATCCCATTTAAGGGATTTCATGAAGTATAAATTAGGGCCATTATCACATACCAACATGGTGGGCACACCAAACCTTGTAGTAATGTGTTCTTCTAAGAATTGAATGACTAGGTTTGTGGTCTAATTTTAGAATGGTTAGGATTCATCCCAATAATTATAATAATCTATTGATGTAAGTATGAACATGTGTCTAACATAATAATTAGTGTTGGTGGCCTCCATGAAGTCCAATTCCCACTTAGCAAATGATCAAGCCTTGATGACCAACAATAGTGGCATAGTTGGAGTACATTCATGAGGTGCAGTGACTTATCAAGTGTGGAAATTATTCACATGTAGATTTGCATCCTTAAAAATGTGTGGCTAATAGTACTTTGATTTTAGTATTTATTGAGTGGTAGTACTTACTAAACCATGCTTGGTCCCATATTTTCCATGGAAATATCTGAGCACTACAACTATTTCCTCCTTATTTATGCACCTCAAATATATGCCTTCATGGTTTCTTTTATATACATTAATATCTTTGATCATGAAATGACTACTTATTAATTATATTTCTCTACACCATGTGGATTTTATATTCTTTGGACTCTCATTATTCAATAGATATCTGATTATATCTATGTAAAAATCATCATATATGATGTCATGCACCAATTACTATTGACAGATGATTTGGGGATCTACCTTACTGATGGATTTGTATAATTCATACACTCAAATAATATTTATTGAATATATCTCTAGTTTAAACTCCTGGAGTATGGTCATCTATTTACTACACCTTTCTCCCAATTCATTATGCATTAGTAGGGCATTCATGTTGAGATCAGGTACCATAATAAACACTTTTATACATAGAATTTATTTCCCAAACTTTTTAATAGCCTTGATCAAATTAAAATCTTTTTTATCAAGTCTATAATATCTAATTTCAATATTCTTAAGTGGTTTGTTCATGAAAGACACTAACCTTTCATCATTCAACTCCTTATTTTGTGTTACCACGATAGTCATAGAATGCTCTAAGGTAAATGAGTAAAGGTAGCAAGGTTGTGTGTAATCTATTTTAATGAATATGGTCATGTTCACAATAGTGGCATTGAATTGGTTAATGTCTATATTTGATTTAATAGTCCAAATAACCTTGGCATATTTCTTCATCATGTTATTAAGTAGTTTGATTATCTCAGCAAATCCTAAGATAAATTTTATTATGAATTTTATTTTGTCAAAGAAATTCTTTAGTATTTTCTTAGTGCTAGGATTTGAGATTTTTAATATCAGCTTCACTCTATCAAGATCTATAGATATTACCCTCTCAAAGATAACATGGCACAATAGTTTACCTTCAATCACCTTGAATATACATTTCTTGAGATTTAATGAAATCCCATGGTCTCTACATCTCTATAATACTTTCCTTAGGTCCCTCATATGATATAATATCCTCTTGGAGAAGACTATAAGATAATACATAAATACAACTATGCACTTGCCCATTAAGTCCTTGAATTCAATATACATGGCCCTCTGAAAGGTGGCACCTATGTTTATTAAGCCAAAAGGCATTCTTTTCTATGTGTAAGTGTTCCACTTGGTGGTCAAAGTTGTCTTAATTCTATCTTTATAATCGAGTAACACTGAATGGTAGCCTGAATACCCATCTAGGAAGGACATCATTTTGGTAATATTACACTTCATCTAATTAATACAAGGGGTGGTTATCCTTTTTAAAATATTTGTTGAGGTTATAGATATCCATGTAGATTTATATCTCTCCATTCTTTTTCCACACTAGTACTAGGTTTTCAACCCATATAGAATATCTCATTAGGAAGATGATCTTTGATTCCAATAATTTCTATACTTATTTAAAAATCAAGGGCTCTAGCATCAGATTTATAGGCCTTTATCTATGCCAAATTGGATTTAATCTAGTGTTTGTCAAAATGGAAGTGTTGAAGAAATTTATATCTTCATAACTCCATGAAATCACATCCCTTAAATCCTTGAGAGTTCAAGAAAAATATCACTTCTCTCTTGTGGTACAAATGGTGCCTAAAATCATGTTCTTCACTTCCTTTTCACCACCCAAGTTACACTGATCATGTTGCATACCCTTTATAGGTGTGAACTCCTTATCATTCTCCTAATATTCCATATCAAATAATATTTCAAACAAGATCATTATTTTGTTCATGTAATTTTTTTTAGGTTCATCATCTCATCCTCATCCAATTCAATGTATTGTTAACCATCCTCATTAATGATTTTATTTTAAAACATTTTAGCATTGGTGATGAATTATAATTAATGTTGGTCATCATTGAAGACTTGGAGATTATTAAAGTTATCTAGGACTGAAGGGGTAGAGACTAGCTCTACTAAGAACCTTTTTATTCTCAAATGGGAAATGGGTTCCAAGGTACTTGTAGTAGTGGCCAACATATCTACTATATAATTCTTCTATCTAGGTAATGTTGAATGCCAAAAGCATCAAATTCTTTGTTCAAATTTTAAACTCTATTGTGATACCTAAATGAGCATTTGTCAATACCAAAATACTAAATTATCACTTTTCTAATTACCAATTTATATTTACCCAATACTCTAATATTCTTTACTTTTGTGCCTAGGTAAATAGGATACCATGGATAAATGATTTGTATTCATCCACATTATTAGTGTAAATTAATTTCAAATGATGGGATTCTACACAATACATGCCTCTTAGATTAATCAATTCCACCTTGGCACTCCATCCATTTTTATACTTTCAATCATTAATTTTAATGTCTACAAGTATGATACTACTACTAGCACTAGTGTCTAGGGTAGGGTTAGAATTGCTACAACAATTATCTTATAATGAATAGTTGACTTCAAACCATCATATCTAGTTGGTCCATGGCTTTGATTTGTTTTTGAATAACATAAACATTTTTCACTTCTATTTGATTCATCATGTCCCATGTTATCACATGTGAGAGTGATATCCAAGAAGGATACTCAATCAAGTGCTTCACACAAGTCTCCTTCATCTAGTAGATCCAACTGTTCCATCTCTAGGATCTATTGTACACTGATAATGTTAACAATGAGGGAATTTTGTATTCCTTCCTCTTGATTTATCAAATACACTCCCATTTTAGATTACTTATAGAGGATATCATTTATGTTATTATACTTAGTGATCATATGAACCACCTTGGGTTCTCATTCTATCTTGATTTGGTTGGAAAAACCATGCTAAGGTAGCTACATATGGATGAAATCAATTTCCACATAGCTATTTAGATTCCTTGACTAGTCTCAATTCAATATTATGTCATAAGAATCTAGGATATCCACCACTTAGTTATTGATAAATTTTTGAATCTTCATATCAAAAGCCAATTTCATGTTGACATTTTTCAACTCTCCAACTACCTTTACCTTTATTTTATATAATTTGAAAACCTTTCTATTTGAATTTGTATGTGTCAATACTAAATACTGATAGATTGCATAAGGCATGACATTCCCTAAGGCACCTAAATCAACTAATTATTTATGTACGTTCTTTCCAAATATCTTAAATATTAATAATAAAGGAAGAGTTTTAGTCTTCTCCTTATATAGAGAAACATGTGCATGAGAAACACTAGCAAATTATTTCCCTTTATTACCAGACAAATATTTAAAAAATAGTTCCATTTGATTATAAATATGAAGTAACTCAAATATATTTATATTAACTTTATTTATCTTAAGATATTCAATTATATCACAACTAAATTTGGTCTTCTCTGGTTGATTATTATTTGGGGTATATGTAATAGGATTTTAGGGTGGATAATAGGTTAGAGATCCTTTATGTGGAGGATGATTATTACCTAAATTCACATAAGGTGGAAGCTAAGTGTTATTCAAAGGAGTAGAGGTGGTCAATAGGTTGGTTGAATTACTCCTTGGTTGGTAATTATTACTCTATAGAACTATCTAAAATCATGGACCTCCTCTAAGTTGTCTTTGGGCTCATTATCATCTTCAAATGGAAATTCATAAGTATCTAATACAAAGGCCATGTTTGGGTTCCCTCCTTATTGGTTTTGGTTATCATTAGGATTAGGTATGATATCCATACTATCCACCTCCTTTTAAAAGATTTTTAAAGTAGATATGAATTTTGTGTAGTTGGTTTCCATTTGGTCTATGGTATTGTGTAATTTGTACCAAGTGTTTAAGGTGAGATTTATTAAATTCATGAAATGGGGAGAATTTTTATTCTGGTTCCCACCATCAAGGGGAGTGGTCACATTTCCATTATTAGGATATAAATTCCATTACTTATTGGGTCTCTGTAAATTGAAATTCCTATTGTGATACTAGTTTTTAGTATTATGATTGTAATTATGAGATCCCTACCTATCTAGGTTGGTCATATCATTAGATAGCTTCTAAAATAACTAGTTTATACTATTCACTTTAGGATATGTGCTAAAATTGGGTTGGTTTTCTACTTTAAGTTGTCAAATAATTATAGGTGCATGGGTGTGAGAAATATTATCATGTTCTTGGGGACTCAAGTAGTATGGAATTTATTGTTGATCATTACTAGATGTGACATACTTATGTTTGGCACAGTAACAATGTTATTATATGCTATAAAGATCAATTTTTGGTTTTTCAAATGGGGTAATACATAGTTATAAGGCATGTAAGATATACCATTAGGTAGATATTTCATTTGAATTATACTATACACCAAATTATGGATTACATATAGGATTATGAGGATAATATTCATCAAAGGTGAATGATGTTGTAGAGCTTGGTTAATCACAGGTATTTGGTTATATTCACCCAACTGACCCAATGAAGTTAAAGGGCCAACTCTATATCCTTATGACACCATCTCTTGTTTGGTTTTAATAGCTTAATTATAGACCAAAGATAATGATGCCAGAGTTAATGGGGTTCTCCTAAGGAACATAGAAGTCATTATATATAGAGCCCTATAATAGGTTTTTATGGTGACTCCTTTAGCCTAAGAGTAAAGATCCTTCATATATTGGTATATCTTGTGTAATCAAGTTTTTAACATAATCATAGACTCATTTTGTTCCCTCTTAACCATTGAAAATTCATGATATAGGACTACAGAGTCAATGGGGAGTCTAAAATTGTTTACAAATACTATTTCTAACCTAGCCCAAGGAGTAATAGACCCATTGGGTAACCTAAAATACCAAGCATCCATTGCTTCCCAAAAATATTAGGTAAATAGCCTATAGGAAATATCCTCATGTTAGACCTAAGTTTTGATCAAGGCATACTTAAAGGCTTGAATGTGTTCTTTTATTATTTGGACACTTCCTATTATGAACTTAAGATAGAACTTGTCCAAATTATTAGGCAAATCATGAACCACACCTAGGATAGCCATAAGATAATAACCTCCTTATCCAAGCCAGGTCATGTTGGCCATTGGTAAATACTCATAGATGATGAATGGATTAATAAATGGGTAGTTATAGTTATTAATGAACTACCAGCTAATTGGATGTATTTGACTCTTCCTTTCCCTTTATTATCTCTTTATTTTAGTATTATATGGTTAATGAGTTTTAATAGTTCCATGTTATCCTAGTAGACCTAGATCAGGTATTAATCATCATATTCTCCAACTTAATAGAAGTTTTAGCTTAGCTCAAGCTATTGACTAATGAATTCAAAGTATGGTTCAAGTCCTCATTCTAACACTAGAAACATGTTGATGCATGTTTTGACATAGAAAACAATTAGGCAAGGGTTGTTAATCCCTCATCCTATATGGATACTACAAATAAAATACCTCCCCAAGGTCTAAATGTATGATGTCTTGGCAGACTAGTCTTCACTTAGTTGGCTGATGTGAACTATTTTGTGTTAAGGGCCTACTTTAATGATTTGAAACTCAATTAAATCTAACTAAGGGATTTGAAAGAGGCAACACACTTCAATTTTAATAATTTTGTAAGGTTTAGCCTTTAACAAAAATCAAAATTCTAATACTTACTTCTTAACATAGGCTAACTTCCCTCATTATCTATCATGTCTATGAATGCAACAATGTAATAATGATGATAAACTTTGATACATATATGTATGCATGTATGTATGTATTTGTGTGTGTGTGTGTGTGTGTGTGTGTGTTTGTGTGTGTGTGTGTGTGTGTGTGTGTGTGTGTGTGTGTGTGTGTGTGTGTGTGTGTGTGTGTGTGTGTGTGTGTGTGTGTGTGTGTGTGTGTGTGTGTGTTTGTGTGTGTGTGTGTGTGTGTGTGTGTGTGTGTGTGTGTGTGTGTGTGTGTGTGTGTGTGTGTGTGTGTGTGTGTGTGTGTGTGTGTGTGTGTGTGTGTGTGTGTGTGTGTGTGTGTGTAACCAATCAAGAAAAATAATTAAATTTGCATTTTTATGTTCCTAGATTAATTTGATCATAAAGAAAGAGAAAAAGATTAGGGATAAAGACATAAAATTCATGTTATAGACATAGAAGAACCCAGAGTTATTTAATGGGGTGAATCCCATGAAATGAATCTTTAGTTGAGCCAAAATTAGCACAACTATAACTAAATATGGTACCAACTCCTAGGGTAGAGTGACTATAAGATAAAAGGACATAACTACCATAAAAATGTGTAGAGAATGACCACATAGACTTATAAGTATTCCAATTATTAACAATGTCTTAAAATTCATATAATTATTAAAGACTCAAAAAATAGCTATGTAATAACAAGGTTAAAATAGGAAAAGGAAAGAAACTATCCTAAAAATAGAAAGAAAAAGTATGGTTCTATATGTCTCCTTTCACAATCCACAAATATCCAGCCCTTATTGTGTCACAAGAGCTTATCTTAAATAGGCACATAGGCCTAAGGAGTTTGAAATGAAGTTCAAATTCAAATTCACCCACTCATGGGGTAGTTGTAGTAATCATCAACATGGCATTCCCACTTTAGGTTGTTTGGGAATGAATATCACATAATTATATCATGAAAATATGATGAACCATGCTGAACCAATTCAAGAATGAATACCCATGGGGGTATGCAGTTGAGATTGCATTGGGATAGTTAGCCTCCATGTCCTATATAATTAGATCCATACATATTTAAGGCATATATTTTGTCCTTTATGTTTCATCCTTAATATTAATGCATAAGACATGTTAACTATTCCCATATTATTCATGATTCAGTTGGACTATAATTTGATTCTACAAACCAAACTAGATGCACAGTCCATTCTCATCTTTTTGATGATTTTGATAACCATATGGGTTGTTAAATTAAGGTTCATGCCTTATTTTATATTCATCCAATATGTCCTTTACACATTTACTTTTGAGCCTCACCTTTACTTCATTTTGATCTTTCTAAGACCTTGGGGCCCACCTATTGATATGCATAAATATACCACATGTCATGTTGTAATATATTGGGCTCTCCTAAGTTCTAACATATTTTTTAGGCCTAGGAGACTGACTAATATGACAATAGGATGCATGACATTTCCTAATTATATTAATCTCTCATAGGATCTAACATCTCTACTAGGACCAAGATACTGGTGCATCTAATTTCAAGGTGATCTAATTGGTTAGAATCATATTGTGTAACATGTGGTAGTTTTTTATTAGTTCTTAATCTAATATTTTTTATAGGTCTAGGAGATGAATGGTTATGAAACTTTTGATAGATGGCATGTGACATCTTATAATTAGTCCTCAAGTCTAACACTTTTTACATCATGTCATCCTAAAAGTTTGATTATGGGATTAATGCAGTCCATGTGTTGTGCATTGATTGGTTCCAAGCCTCTAACATGTTTTTATAATTTTTAATGCCCTGAGAGGCTAATTGTTCTCTCTATGGTGAGTCAATATTTCACCACATGGAAACATCTCACTCATCTAATTCCCTAACATAATATTAGGTTTCCACAGACTACCCCAAGGTTATAGATCAATGGGATTATGCCATATGATGCCATCTTACTCACCTACTTACTTGGGGATATGACATAATTTCTAGGTTGTAAAAAAACCTCAAGGAGATCAAATCATAGAGATTTCACCATGTGGTGTCATCTTGATTACTCACTCGTCTGAAGGCTTTTGCACTTAAAACATAAATCTCTAGAATAACAAAGTAATAATATTGTACCACATGGTATTATCTTATTCATCTACTCACCTAGAGCTTTACTAATGTGGAGACCCACCAAAAACCATTTGTGTAAAATTAACTAAGTCTTTTAAATACTCTTGAACGTGTTTAATACCATCAGTAGATCGATGCATGGCATTGGGTAATATTTTATAAATAAGCTAAGTCTTTTGAAGAGGTAGAAAGGTGTCATGTGGCTATTGAAATTTTTTGTGAAATCATCTAAGTGTCAAAGGTCTTTTTTGGATGGTTTGGAGTTGTTGGGAGTTGTAGGACATCACCATGTGGCATTAGAACAAACTTAGGCACCTTTGAAGAGAAATAGCTAATTTTTAAAAGTCATTTTTGTATAGGTCTAAGACCATTGAGTGATCAACATGTAACTCTAAGATTTTCTTTAGGTACCTGCAGGTGCAATATAAAAATTCATATTCAACAAATTAATTCAAAAAATAATGACTAAATATTAGAATAAAAAGTACAAAGGTGAAATCTAAAAAATGAGTGAGTATAAAGTGAATCTTAAAACAAAATTAGCCATTTCGATCGTGTCAAAAGCTAATTTCATCAATTTTTATGAGAAATAACTAAATAATAGAATGAAATTATATGAATTCTTAGTCATTTAGATCAAAATGAGAATCTAAATGGATCAAATTTCTTAGGAAAAGTAGCAATAAATCTTTAAAATGGTTAGATAATTTACATAAACCTGGGGCAAAATAGACTATAAGGAAGCTATAAAATGTGTTTCAAATGATAAATAAATAAAATAAACTAACATAGTATATTTATGCACATTCAAATATTAAAATTAATTCAACCCTAGATGTGAATTAGACTAAGAACTTATGATGAATATTTGATTTATTTAGACTTAGTTATAGTAATGAAACACCTTCAGATTTTAAATCTTCACATCTAGTAGAATAGACTCCTAAGAAGGCTGATTTAGATAACAAAACCACAATGAACCCCTAAAAGGTATCATACCAAAATCCAAAGTAAAAATAAGGTTCTAATTTTTAGACTAAAAATGGGATATGTTTTGTAAGCAACAACACAATCTTTAATACCATTTAATATTGATACTATATAGGATATTACTATTGATTATATAAAATCATAATTGGATGCCATCTAGTGAATGGTATAAAAGTTGAGAAATGAATTCTTGATAATGTATAAGTTAATGGAAAACACCATGGGATATAATTTCAATCATAACTTTACATTTCATAGCTGTAACAAACCTAGAAACAATATAGAGTAACAACCACCTAACAAGATGCCAGAGATAAACATCTTGGAAGTAACCATCCCTAATTAGTGTCAAGTCCATAACACAACACAACATGGTGAACAAGACTACATAGAGTTTTACACTACCTTTGAAATATTATAGAATGAAATGAATAGATATGGAGGTTTTGTAAATCGGCCAAAACCATCTTCTTCTACTGCTCTAGGCCATCCCAACATAACCATGGTATTTAAGATATATGACTTCCCATTTCCAATTGAAGAATAGAATGAAACTAAGGGAAATATATATGAGATCCATGATTTATATTAGTTCCAAAGGAATAATTATAATTTGAAAAATAAGAATCTTATTACTACCTCCATGCCCCTTAATAATAGTGTTACTACTCCTCTTGATTATAAGGCCAACAACAATCTACTCCATCTAAAATGGAATGATTAGTTGCAAAATCTATATCCACAAAATAGAGGAGTGTATAATATTGTTGAAGACATGAATAAAATCAAGGATAAATCAATCTCCAAGAGCTATCCTAGTTCACTAAATAAAGATATTTGATTCTTAAAGCCTTGACTGAGAGGTCATATACTAATAAATCAAAATATTCACATGAAAACATGGTTATTTATAAGTACAAGCCTAAGGTTCCATCTTTTTATTAACTATTAAAATGTTTATAAATAACATGCATAATTATTTGGTTGACTCAAGTGCATCATCCAATGTGATGCCTAAAATTATATGCAATAAACTTGGTTTGACCCCAAACAAGTTAAAAAGAGAGTTCCTACCGTTGGACAAGTCTTTTACCCCATGTGTTAAGAAGTTGACAAATTTACACATCTAGTTTACATCTAAGCTACATGTAAAACAATACAAACATTATAGTCATAGACATTCCAAAATATTATGTCTTGTTATGGATTTGTGATTGGTCAAAGACATTGAATGGATATATGGCCATATATTTCCCACACATATGGCTACCTTAAAAATGTGTATCCAACTAGATATGAGTATACCGTGAACCAAAGATGAAGTATAAGATCACAAAATATAACACTAAGAATTAAATGGTTTACTTTATAACCTCACATGTAGGTGTGTACACTTTCACTACCAAGCAAGAACCTCATGGACAAGAATTTAAAGGTACTTCTTAGTTATGGACTCTCCACTAAAATAGAACAAGGTCAAATCAAGTTTTAGGTGTTGTCTTATCCTTATTTGATCTAGACATGAAGAAATATCTAGCTACATATAGGTTGTAGTTTTATTAAACTAATAACTAAGATAAGTATGAATCCCTAATATTAAGCCTAAAGTTTGCATTGAAACATAATTTCATTCAATTACAAATATTTGGTGACTTAGAACTAGTTTTTAACTAGATCATAAAGAAATATCAATGTAAACCATTCAATATTAGATCCATCCCAAGATAAAGAAACCAAATGGTAGATTCACTAGCAACTTCAACTTCTAATTTAACACTACTTTAATAATATAAAATGTAGAAATCATCTATGGAACTAATTCCTTGTCCATTTATCCTATTTAATGTGTATAACTTTCAAGTATTTGAGGATGATCATGATAGAATCATGAATGTGGAAGCAAAGAGAAATAGAATTCTATTGTTGAGAATGAAATAAAACTAGAGTAGAATTATGATATTATTGTATTCAGAATTGATCAACAATAACTTAGAGGAGAGGTATATTTATAGGTGTAATAAAGGCATAAAGCCAATACATTTGGCAATTTAAAAATAAGATAATTTACAAATGGATTATGTGCATCATGTGTAATATGTCAATATTGGTGGGTAAATGTCAAGGGTATCCACACCCACCAATTTGACTACAATTTTCACATGTAAATGTGCATCTTCATTAAATCATTATTATACCTATCTGACCTCAATATTACACTTGAGTAAGTTAAATACATGTGGAGAAATAATCCACAATAAAAAATATATGAGGAAAATAATATCCTACACTAACACCCCTCTTAAACATAGCTTATGTGGGTAAAAAAAATGGTCCTGACAACATGCCATGATGAGGTACCCAAGTATAATGCAACTCTCATAAAGTGGAGGAAAATGAGAAAACTATTATGATCCACACTTATAATAATTGAAAATATGCAAAATATAATTTATATCAATAAAAAACAAAAGATATAGGTGGGACAAGATGCCCAAATATTAAATATATGTATAAATAGAATAATCACTCTTAAGGTCAGGAAACACCATACAATACTCCTTTAAGAAGGAAGAAATCCACAATATCTCTTTGAGGGGACAACCTTCAATATCCTCTTATAATATAAGACTCAATGCTTTCTTGATTCCTTTACAATGATATTCACCTCCTTTATATAGATCTCTATATAACTAAAAATGGATGGGTAACCTCATAATTCCAATGTAGGCTGACCATTACCAAATGCACTAATTCCACAAGTTACTCATTTATCCTAGTATATTAGACCATATAACTAACTATCGGGATGTGTTCCACAAGTCAACATCTCCATAAACCCATATACATTAATATATCATATCCATAGGTACATAAAATTCCTCCCTCCCTTACATGTCTCATCCCAAAAACATAAGAAGAAACCAAATAATGAGTGTGCTTCAAATAATTTCACACTTGTCTCTAAGCTCAATCATCCAACCACCCATATTTCTAAATTTCATCATTCCAATCTAGTTCCATTCATGATCATAATTATACCACCTTGTTGTCCATGCATAATTATTCATCTTTTGATTTCCTATACTATATTCCACTATGCTACTCTGATTCTATGAATGACCATAATATTTACTATTTCATGCATATTCATATTGATTTACCCATTGATTACATGTTCCATATACCACTACACTACTCTAATTTCACAACTAGCCATAGTAGTTCTTTTTTGGCTTCCATGCATAGCCATAGTGATTTTTCCACTGATTCCTTATGAAACCATAGTCACTGATACTTTGATTTCATATATAGCCAAAGTGATTTTTGTTATGCTAGTTCCTCATATTTCTCCATGATTGTTTCCCCTTATGATGATGTGGGTGTCTATATACCTCAAATTTTTATGGTACTTTGACCTTATCAACCTTTTCTTCTACCTATTACACCTTTTGTTTTGGTGGTTCCTTTGTTTCTTAAGTAGATGAAGTGTTCTTATTTTATTATACTATTTCTTCATCTATGGATTCATTTGAATCTTTCATAAGCTCTTCTTTACCTAATTTAATCTCATCTTCATGGTCTACCTTGATTTTTCTTTGTACATTTCCAACTTGTTGGGTGAATATTTTGTCAGCCAGCTAACTGGTGACCAAAATAGTTCCTATCACCATAGCATAGGGAGATTGGTCATCCAATGTTGCAAGTTTATGACATCCAAAGGGGACAAATATTTCCTCTCATCAAGGGGAGGTTCCCTATTGAATATATGAAGGCTATATACTATATATATAAGCAAAAAGTAAGACACATGGGTGGGATAAACCATCCATCTCTCTTTTTTTAGAGATGATGCTCACAGACAGAGGAGGAATCCTAGGTGATTGGTGATGGCACTTCTCTTCTTTTAGAAGTAACATTCAGCCAAGAGCTAGATCCCTTCCTGGATAGTAGAAATCTTGGTGAAGCAATAGAAGGCACTTCTCTTCTTTCAGAAGTGCTTGTTCTTGCAAATAGTAGGACTCTTTCTGGTAACAAGTAACGAGGTAACAGGGTCCAAAGTAACTAGCAATCTAAGATGTAGCACAAAATACCCACCTTGACAGCCCTAGAGTGAGATACGAAGAACAATGGGGGCACAAAGTCATCCCAAGGTCCTTTACACAAAAACATAAAAGAAAAACACACACTGGAGACAACTATGATAGCACAAAGTCTGAAAGTAGTTGGCTTCAAGACACCTTCCTTATCACCTCCACTAGTCCTACTTGTTAAATCAAATAAATAAGAATGATTTCAAAAGATAGACATAAGAACAATCTCCTAAAGTAGCACAAGCTATAATAGCACAAAGTCTACAAGTAACTTGCTTTCTCATTCAATCAAAGAAATATGAATTACAATCTGAGCTCAAAGTCTCAGTAATGCCATTCAATTTAGGCAAAGTTTCACTTCTATTAAGGGGAATATCCCCTTCAAACGGTACAAGAGATTACATTATATAGAGGCTTGAGGGAGGCTTGGCAATTTGTCCCATAGAGTGACCCATTTGGTGCATTCAATGCCTTATATGCATTCTTGGTCTTGTCAGGAAGGGCCACACTAGAGCAAGGTGGCTGCCTTAACTATGACACATAAATTCATCTCTAGTGCCTCCTCCCAAGTCTAAATCTCTCATTCCATCACCTACCTAGCTACACAACTGTCTATTTTGCCTTTATCTTAAAGGGGACAAATAGGCTACACTTTTAATGTTGGTAGGCCCCAAATATCTACCCGACGAACTATTTCACCCACTAGAAATAACTCTTGTTGAGTTTCCCTCTTTGTCTCTTCCTCCTCTTGTGTCTAGCCTTAGGCTCTTTGAATGCATTTGGGTCCATGCCTTGAGTCTGCTAGAATCAACAGACACTTAAATGCAGTCGATTTGGCATTCGCATGTCTTTCCTCTATTAAAGGTTAACGATTAACTAGTCACTCCAAAGTTGACACCCACAGGCCTATTGGTCCTTTATTTCCTTCAAACAAAATGTCTAAAGGAATTCCTTCAGACAATTTGTCTGAAGGAAATCCTTTCCTTGGCTTCATACGTGCCTTTGCATCATGAGGTGCTCCATCCTTTGACATGTGGCACCTTCTGCCACTTCAAACAAGTGATATGTGGCATCTTTTGTTAAATCTTACCAGGGAGACATGGCATCATCCACCTTCTCAAGCATTTGTGACATCATAGAAATGTTTGGGGCTCAATCGGGCTCTCATAGACAATGACACTTGTTGGCCTCCACTGCTCTCTACATGAGACATGTGGCACGGTCCGCTGCTCTTAGGAAAATAAAGTAAAACCTTCTATGACTGCCACTTGTTGTCATCCATGGAGTTCTGGTAGAAGCTTTGTTGAAAGAGACCTTGTAATAGTCACACAGATGTAGACACATGGTAGCCTTAGCTTCATTTAGTCACTTGCCCCTAGGCCCACCATGGTCTTTACTCAATACAGTGGAATGGAAGGAAGGAAACATAGATGTTGACATGTGGTGGCTTCTACTACTTCTTAGGAACAAGACATAATGCCTCAATTGATGACACTTGGCAGTATCCACTTGACTCTTTTTATTGCACACGTTTCTCTTCATAATTGAGTCCATCATTGAACCTTTGAACCCAGTGCATTGAACTGATTAAACATTGAACCCATTGAACCAATGAACCAAAATGGTTCAAGGTTCAATAGTTTAAGCTTTTGAGACTCGTTAAATGCTCGAGGCCATGAAACCTTTGGAATGGTTGAACTTTGAACTTTATCAAATGCACCTAGCTCCTATTGAAGACATTGAACCTTTGAACTTGCTAATCCCTTTGCTAAAAAATATTTGAAAAAATGAGGAATTTAAAAGTCCACAAATAAATTTTGAGAAGGGGAAGAGAGGAATTTTGGCCCTAGAGGTCCAAGAATAGCTCATATGTTGTTCCAAAAATGATTGACACTTTTGGGGACCAACATCTAGCTCAAATTGGGGAACTTCCTTCAGATGAAAACTTGGAATAGTTGAGGGGAGTAGAAACTAGAATCTCAAGTGCCTTGAAGTGTACCATTGGGCTATGGAGTCATGCTACCCAAAAAGAAAGGCTCCAAAAAATGAAAATAAAAAGCACAAAATAGAACTAAAGACTATATAGATATACATATATACAGATGATCTTATCTGATGCCTCAAGATTTGAAGCACTTTAGATGCCGCCCACTGTGAGATAGTGAAAATGGTGTGCCATCTTGATAAACTAGTAGGAAACCATTTTGTCCCCAAAAATGGTGACAGGCAAATGGAACTCTCCACCAAGAAACCAATTTTTTGTGTCTTCCTCTTGGCTCTTTCTTCTTCTTGTCCCATGGTAGGATGTGGTCTTCAAACTGAAAACCATAACTCTTTACTCTCTTGGCAAAGAGTTCTTTTTGCTGAATTTGGAGTACAGCAGTATGGTCCACCACCATAGCTTGTTGTTCTACTAGTCCAGTCTAAAACATGCTTTGATTATCAGCACCAAACTCTTAACAAACCATTAGCTCAACATCTCATTTGGAGTGAAAGAGTTTGATATCTTCATCTTGAGCAGTCTTCAATTTGAGCAACAGAGATTTGCATCCATCTATGTTATTGGTGTTGTTAAACTATAACTTGCATGTAGGAAAACTATCTCCTTGAGGAGATATCAACAAAGTCTCAGCTCTAGCATTAGTGGAAGAATTGCTACCATCAGATTCTAGGATCCAAGCATCATCAGAAGTTGATCTTCTATCATATTTCTCTTCATGGGAAATGGAAGATCCTTCTTGATTTGTACTGTGCCCTACCAATTTTTTTGATGCCTTGTTTGGATGAAATCCTGGATTCCCAGCTATAGGACTTTCATCAGCTGGGACATGAGCATCCTCTATGGTCAAGAAGTAATTACCCCTACCTGAAGGCTCAAATAGAATTTGAGTAGTAGGGGTTGACATTTGGGTAACCAAAATATTTGCCTCAAATAGGTCCACACCTAGTTCTCCACCAATGTTTAATTGCTCAGGATTGGCTTGCAGGGATTCAAACTCAGTCATTTAAATTTTGGATTTTTTGACATGATCAATCATGACAAATGACTAAGATGGACTTAGAAGAGAGGATGGGAGTTCATCCTTTTGGTTTTTGGGAGGGGGAGGATTGATCTGTGAATTTAAAGTAGAAGGTGCAGAGATGTTTGATGTACTTACTTCTTTGGAAATCACCAGGTCCTTTGATTGGAAAGGAAGAGGGGTTCTCTGCTCAGTAATTGAAATTACTAGTTAGGGTCACTCCTCTATCTTCTCTTTGTCAGCCTACTAGGCTGATTGATTCTCAAACCTGGTGAATACTACGTATGATCCTTTGACTGCTTCACCTTCACTTTTGGGTTCATCCTAGAAATTTAGGAAACCAATGTGGGAGTCACCAGCTAATTCTTCTAGATCCTCCCTAATGAAATCAATGCCATTTTCTTCCTTGAACTTAGGTTGGAAATAGGAAACATGTTATGTTTCTAGATATCCAACTACTGAGTTGGTTGGAGGTGTTTCAAGGGCAAGGTTCCTCTATGGGGGAGGAAGACGATTTGGTTGCCCTTGACTTCTAATAGCATTGCCTTGATATGGTTGATTGGGGAATGTCCTCCTTGGTGCATCTCTATATAGAGGAGTAAAAGACATACCTTGTGCCATTTGCCTTTTCAAGGCTAGCAATTCATTTGCCAGCTTTTGGACCATTGGGTCAGTGGTGGCTATGGGTGAGTATTCAAAAGATGAAGATGGTTTAGCTCTATTAGGACCTCTCCTTATCTTTCCTACCAATATAAGGTCATCTTCTAGCTTAGTATCCAAGTCTTGAGTAGCCTCAAGGTCTATGTGCCTATCCTATCTCAACAAAAAACTCACTTCAGACAGCTGTGAGTTGATGAAGAAACACATGAGATTTTGAGGTGTCAACTGGGTGATCACGAGAATCCTGTGCCTCAGCTTGTTGAACTTGGCAATAAAATCCCTCATAGGCTCATGAGGTTCCTTCTTCATCTAAGTGAGCTAGGCTAGCAAAGCATGCGCATCCTCTATAGGCTTGAACCTAGCTTCAAACTTGGCTTTGAGTGTATCCCAGTCAGTCACTGATCTAGCTTGCAGATGGTAGAACCAATTTGCTGCAACACCTTGTAGTGTCTCGACAAATATCATAACCACTATGTCTTCAAATTCCACCACTATTACACCACAAGCTATGATAAAAGCTATAATGTGTTCATCAGGATGAACCTTCCCATCACCAAAGAATTTGGGGAAATTCTTTCTTGAACTACATGGAAGTTCATGCAGAGATGGAGTCAAGTTGAGTGGGCCAAAAGAGTTACCCCAGGGGTTTCAAACTGCTATGATTTATTTATGACAAATAGGGATAAAAAATCTAGGTAGAGTGGCTAGATTATAGAACAAAAATGGAAAATAACTAGCCCTACTTCAGCTTGAGGCTTGAGGCTTCAAACTGCACACTCTTTCCCAACAGCTCTACTTTTGTAGACTAGATAATATAATGGAAGTGGAGGAAGATGGTAAGGCTATAATGATAATGGGTAAGACACAGAATAGAGTTTTTAGAGTCTATAATGGATAAGGGTTATAATGATTATGGGTAAGACATAGGTGATGTTTCAATCTAAAACTTGAGGTTCCAAATTGCACAAAATTACTGTCCCTAGCAGAGTCACCAAAAACTGTTGGGTGAAAATTTTGTTGGCCAGCTAACTGGTGACCAAAATAGTTCCTATCACCAAAACATAGGGAGATTGGTCATCCAATGTTGTAGTTTTACCACATCCAAAGGGGACAAATCTCTTCTCTCATCAAGGGGGGGTTCCCTATTAAATATAGATAGGCTATATACTATATATATAATCAAAAAGTAAGACACAGGGGTGGGATAAACCATCCATCTCTCTTTTTTTAGAGATGATGCTCATAGACAGAGGAGGAATCCTAGGTGATTGGTGATGGCACTTCTCTTCTTTCATAAGTAACATTTATCCAAGAGCCAGATCCCTTCCTGGATAGTAAAAATCATGGTGAAGCAATAGAAGGCACTTCTCTTCTTTCAAAAGTGCTTGTTCTTCCAAACAGTAGGACTCTTTCTGGTAACAAGTAACAGGGTAACAAGGTCCAAAGTAAATATCAATCTAAGATGTAGCACAAATTCTCCACCTTGACGGCCCTAGAGTGAGATACGAAGAACAATGGGGGCACAAAGTTGTCCCAAGGTCCTTTACATAGAAACATAAAAGAAAAACACACACTGGAGATAACTATGACAGCACAAAGTTTGAAAGTAGTTGGCTTCAGGACACCTTCCTTATCATCTCCACTAGTCCTTCTTGTTAAATCAAATAAATAAGAATTCTTTTAGAAGATAGACATAAAAACAATCTCCTAAAGTAGCACAAGCTATAACAACACAAAGTCTGCAAGTAACTTGCTTTCTCATTCAATCAAAGAAATATGAATTACAATCTGAGCTCAAAGTCTCAGTAATTCCTTTCAATTCAGGTAGAGTTTCACTTCTGGTAAGGGGAAGATCCCCTTCAAATGGTACAAGATATTACATTATATAGAGGCTTGAGGGAGGCTTGGCACTTTGTCCCATAGAGTGACCCATTTGGTGCATTCAATGCCTTGGATGAATTCTTGGTCTTGTCAAGAAGGGCCAAGTTGGAGCAAGGCAACTGCCTTAACTATGACACATTGATTCATCTCTAGTGCCTCCTCCCAAGTCCGAATCTCTCATTCCATCACCTACCTAGCTATGCAACTATTTATTTTGCCTTTATCTTAAAGGGGACAAATAGGCTACGCTTTCAATGTTGGCAAGCCCCAAATATCTACTTGGTGAACTATTTCATCCACTGGAAATAACTCCTACTAATTTTCCCTCTTTGTCTCTTCCTCCTGTTGGGTCTAGCCTTAGGCTCTTTGAATGCATTCAGGTCTATACCTTGAGTCTGCTAAAATCAACAGACACTTAAATGCAGCCAATTTGGTGTTCGCATGTCTTTCCTCTATTGGAGGTTAACAGCTAACCAGTTGCTCCAAATTTGACTCCCATAGGCCTATTGGTCCTTTATTTCCTTCAAACAAAACATTCAAAGGAATTCCTTTAGATAATTTGTTTGAAGGAAATCCTTTCCTTGGATTCATACATGCCTTTGCATTGCGAGGTGCTCTGTCCTTTAACATGTGGCACCTTCTACCACTTCAAAGAAGTGATATGTGGCATCTTTCATTGAATCTTACTAGGGACACATGGCATCATCCACCTTATTGAGCCTTTGCAACATCACAAAAACATTTAGGGCTTAGTCAGGCTCTCACAGACAATGACACTTGTTGACCTCCGCTACTCTCTACATGGGACACGTGGCACATTCTATTGCTCTTAGGAAAACAAAGTAAAACCTTCTATAGTTGCCACTTATCACCCTCCATGGAGTTCTGGCAAAAGCTTTGTCAAAAGAGACCCTGTAATAGTCATGTAGATGCAAACACATGGTAGCCTCAGCTTCATTTAGTCACTCGCCCCCAAGCCCACCATGGTCTTTACTCAATACAGTGGAATGGAAGGAAGGAAACGTGGATGTTGACACGTGGTGGCTTCCACTACTTCTTAAGAACAAGGCATAATGGCTCAGCTAGTGACACTTAGAGTATCCACTTAACTCTTTCTGTTGCATGCATTTCTCTTCATAACTAAGGCCATCTTTCAACCTTTGAACCTAGTGCATTGAATCGATTGAACATTGAACCTGTTGAATCGATGGACCAAAATGGTTCAAGGTTCAATGATTCAAGCTTTTGAGACTCATTAAATGCTTAGGGCCACAGAACCTTTAGAATGGTTGAACTTTGAACTTTGTCAAATGCACCTAGCTCCTCTTGAAGACGTTGAACCTTTGAACCTGCTAATCCCTTTGCTAAAAAAGCTTTGAAAAAATGAGGAATTTGAAAGCCCTCAAATAAATTTTGAGAAGGGAAAGAGAGGAATTTTGGCCCTGTAGGTCCAAGAATAGCTCATATGTTGTTCCAGAAATGACTGACACTTTTGGGGACCAACACAACTATTATATCCTATAAGTGACCCCTTTTTTCATATACCAAAATTTCATGAAATTCTTTTGAACATTAATACTAATTGTTCCCAAAGTCTATAACCATGGATACCCAAGAACCATATCCACATCATCCATATCCAAAGCATAAAAATATAAATGTAAAACATATTTATCCATAGTGAGCTTCAAATTTTCAAAAACCTAAATATTATGACCATCTATTTGAGCCTTATCTATATTGTTTTCTTTAACATGTAGATGTTTAGTCACATCCATGTCGATGAAGTTATAGTTTCTACTAGGGTTTATTGACATAATGACCTTATTCTTTTGAATGCATCCATAAAATTTTAAAATTAACTCTAATTGATTTGGATACAAACTATTCAAATCCTTACCATCTAATCCTTCTTCTTTCCCTTGGAGATCCTCTACCTTTCTTTTTGAATAATCTGTAGTCTTCTCATCATCATTATGTGTGATTTCTTCTTCATCATCACTTTCTATTTCTTCCTCATTGTCATTAATTTCTTCCACTTATTTTTCTTCTTCATCATCTCCATTATTTTCTTCATTACCTTCCTCATCATCCACTTATTCCTCTTTTTTATTTTATTTTTATTTTATCCCCCATCGATCTTGGAAAACCTGCTCCATTTATTCCCATGAAAATGTCCATTGTTTTAGTCTCAAGTCATCCCACCAAAGTGTTGCAGGATAATAAAAAAATTATAGAAATGTATTTCCCACCAAATTTTTCAAACGTTATTCTCCTTAAAAAAGATCCATCATTCCCTATCATCAACATCGTCCTCCCCTATAAAATCATGTAACTTCATGATTCAGAAAAATTGGGGTTAATGAAAAAACATTAAAATTTTAGTAACTCATACGAAACTAATCCAAAAAATACAAAATTTTGAGTATATATTAAATGTATGATAATGAAATTGTTGGCCAATTTTGGCCTACATAAAAATCTTTTTCTTGAATGGATGAGCTGAATAGAGTTTTGGATGGAATGAGTGGTCCAAAGATCACATACAGCTTGTAAATCTTTTGAAACACTTTAAGTAAACTTTACTTAAAGTGTGATTTATCAAATTTTGAGAAAGAAAGTTTCTAGGGTGATCATAATAGGTTTACACAAGCCTCAGAATTTCATTTGAGCCTTGTAAATATGAACAAATATTTCAAAAACAAGCCTAGAAGAACTAGACCATCACAACACATCATGTAGGAGCAAATAGATCAGTTTAATTACACATTTCATAAATACACTTAGAAGTTCAACTAGAGTTAAAGGTGTGCATGGACATGATTTTTTTCATACCAATATAATCTTTTATATATTTTGTCTCTTGATGAGTTAAATAATCATAGTGGGACATGCAAATAGACGTCAAGTTTAAGTTAAATAAATAGCCATTTGAATTTAAATGTTCCTAAGGATAAACATGGGGGCGAAAAGTATCAAGGTATCAGGTACCTAAATGGAGATATAATGACATGTGGTGACTGATGAATAAATTAGGTCCAAGCTAATCTATGGTGCACTATCTATCATACCAAAGTAGATCAATGATGAGAAAAAGGTTAACAAGTCAGTAGATCCCAAAATAAAATGAGAAGCTACTAAGTGTCAAGACCATAGAAATTTCCAGATAAATTAATGGAGTGTATGTAATACATGTAAAATCATATCAACGATGCACATAAGGTCAAATATTTAATATTCCTAAGGATGAATGTGAGGCCACCATATAGCGTAAGCATAAGAACCAAGAAGGACTGACTACAAGGCCCATGAAATGAATGAGGTGCTAATAGATGGCATAATTTTGGGAGCCTGGATCAAGATCAATGGTTGATACTAAAATTCATAGAAAATATATTTCAAGTAGAAGTTGAATATGGTTTAGGTCAAACCAAGAGCAAATGCTTCAAAAATTTATGTCACCATTATATCTTAGTCGAACACCATTAAGCAGACATAGTTATACAATCAAGGTTATTAATACTGAATTTATATTACCATTAAAGTTTAGAGGTATGATGAGGTTTATTTGAACCTAATATATTATAATAAAGAGGCTATGCAATCTATGGATCTTAACTAATATAATGACTATACAAAAACCAATAAATTGGATTGGTTTTCAATTTATATTAAATATATATATTCAAGTTGGGGTAGATGCAAATATAAATGAGATATGGTGGAGTATCTCATCCTTTGACACAATCATAGATTAGACAAATAGGTACCTATGGCCACCCAAAGAAGACATAGTCATAGCTCTTTCAGATCTATAGATATGAATATTTTGTCTTCAAAATCAAGTTAAGTGAAAGACAACATCAAGTCCTAAAATGGAGATCTAATAGTTAGAGAAAGCAATTGGAGTATTTATTAAATTTTTAGGGACTCCAGGGTTTTCCTTCATATCAAAATCATGACTCGTTATCTTTGGCAAGATCTTATCCTCTAGCGTGTTGCCCAACCAACGAGAAGATTTAGGGGTTATTAGGACAAATAAAAGTTAACTTGTCAATAAATAATTGGTGATGATTTGATAAAGAGATGGAGTATTCATAAAATTTGTCATCTCATTTAATAATCTTAGATGGCATGCTCCCTCTCTCTTTGCCCCTTCTCTATTTCTTCCATTTTCTTTTTCATTGTAAATCTCTCTCTCTGATTTGGAGATTCTCACAAGGACTCTTTGATTTGGAAGAGCAAGAGACCCTTTTTTGATAAGTTTAGGCCCTATAAAAATTTATAAAAACTACCTCGTGATGCAATAAAAGTCTTTCCTTGCCTATATCTTGCATTATATTAGTGTTTAGTAGGCTTGTATATGATGGTCTTATGAAGAAGATTCTTCCATATCCATTGTCCCTCTTGCTTACCCTTTTTAGGGTGTTCTCAAGTTAGTTGTAGGTTTAAATTAGTGTTCTTTTTTTTCATCGATGCAAGCTCGATGTGAATATTATAACTCCTCTTTGTTTTCATTCAATGCTTCCTGAACCTAGTTTATGAAATACTTATACAGTTAACCATATTATGAGATTGTGTGAGCTATTATTGTCTTATGTTAATCTAGTTTGGGTTAAAGCATATGAGAGCCTCATTTTATTTTCATGCATCACCTTTTTATCATTCTTAGGATCCCTTTCCCCTTTCTAACCATTTTCCAAGTAGTAAAATTAGTTTAGGTGATCCATCAAGAGGAAGTCGGCCTTCTCTAGAGGTTTAACCCTATTATAAGATACCCACATCCTAGGGTTGTTTACATATTATGACTTAGAGTGGAGGAGCCTAAATAACTCTTCCAAAAGGGTTCCATCTCATGCTACAATAGTTTTTGTCATGCCCAATGGGACTACATAGAACATTTTGGTGAAATTTTTTGGTGTTCTCTTTATCCAATAGCCTTTTGAGGCATGTATTCAAACATCAATGGTGAATCCAACTATTCATTAATATCTAGCAACTCCAAAAGAGGATTCAATATTATGGTAGTAGAGCATTGACTACATCTCATTTAAAAGGTGACTATAAGATCAACATCTAGAGTTATTCCCATTGAATTTTTTGAATTTTCATTGAACTTAGTAAAAAGATTAAGATTTGTTAATGTGCATATATATAAAGGAAACTTTATTCCTAAATCACTTTCAAGGCCTACCCCTACAAGAAGATCTTTCTTAAACCCTTTCATTACCATGGCAACCCCTAGAGTTTTTTCCTTTATGGCCTTCAATGGTCAAAGTCCTATGGACCTCCCTCAGTATGATCCTATTCCAGTAGTAGCTCTTAAAATTTTCCCTTATTTCATAGGGAACCAATATAGAACCCCTTCAGAATACCTCATGCATATAGAAAATTTTTGCAACATTCATAATGTCAATGAGGAAAATGTAGAAATTAGGTTATTCACCATTTATTTCAAAGGTAAAGCCTTAGATTGGTATATAATCCTTGTTTATAACTCTATTACATCATGGGATCAGATAAGAGATATATTGTGTAAGAGATTTGAAGACAAAGTGTCCATTTATCACTTACAGATCAATTAACCATAATTAAAATAGCCCCTTCTAAAGTCATGTAAGACTTCAACACAAGGTTTAAAAAGACATGAGAGAGAATCCCAATCTCTATTAGGCCTACCCCTAATTTTACCTTCCTATATTATTTTAAGGACCTAAATAGTGGCATGGTAGTAATGATCCATTCTATAGGAGGGAATACAATGCCAAATGCATATGAGGTGGCAATCAAGGCAAAACATTATCTAGTCTAAGCTAGAAAGCTAACACCTAGACCATCAATGCCTCTATTCCCTAAAATCCACCCACCTCCTATTTTTATTCCTCCCCTTGTTTTCATTCCTCTTATGCCAATAATTTTTTCCATACCTACACGCAAATAATGGAAGGCTTCCACAAGATAATATGGTGACTCCCAAGACCATAAGAACTTTCAAGAGCTTAAGAGTATGTTCTAATCCTTGGGAAATGAATTGATTAATGTGAAAAGACAATAACCAAAAATTTAATAGGCCTTACCAAGCCTCATATCAGCCTTAGTAGTAATCATATCAAGTATATAGACCACCCTATAAAGGAAATTTCCAAGGCCAAGGCCAAGGTCAAGGGTAGGGATAAGGGCAACCTAACTATAATAAATAGAGAAACTATAATCCAAATATTATAATCACTTCCAATACTTTCATCCTAGTTAAAAATAATATTTCTCAAGAAGCTGAGGTAACCATGTCTTAGAATTAGTCTTTTGGGAAATCCATTATTCCAAATATTGAATTCAACCAAGCTTTCAATGATCAATGGTAGTAGGCTAATAATTATGGGTATAATCAAGATCTTATGGCTAAAAATGTAGAGATAACCATGATTAAAAAAAAAAGAGCCTCAACAAGGTCAAGGCCCTGATCAAGGACTGAGCTAGTTGGGTGGTATAAAGGTTAACTATAAATAAGAAGAGTGTTATGCAATCAATCATCAAGTTAGTTATATGCTAGAATACATCCTAGTATAAGCAAATACAAGGTTTAAAATAAGAAATATGGATATTATTCAAGTAGTATCCAAGGATCCTCCTACTACTACTTCACTATTATCAAAACCAAATGAACTTGTTATAGATCCAAAGGTTCTAATTTCCATAAAGAATCAAAATTAATGGGATCCTTTTGTTCCCCAAAACTCACAATTTTAGAGTATAGTTGTGGCTCCCAAATCATAACCAAAGGTTGTTGGTTCACCAATCAATATTATGGAACAAATGAAAAAAATATAATGTGAGTGTGCCAATGTGGAACATGCTCTCCATGCCTAGACAAATAGATATCCTTCAAGAAGGATTATCAAAGATCAAGGATCCTAAGAAGAAACCAAAAAAATAAATTATGGTTCTTACCAATGCATCCAAGGGATCTAATGAAGGTAAATCATGTAATATGATCAAGCCTCCTCCCTTCTACATTTCCATAATCATTGGTGATTTTTTGGTACATAATTTCTTGGTAGACAATGCGACTAGCACCTTAGTAATGCCAAAGTCCATATCAGACTAGCTTGGTCTAAAATATGAGCCCTAATATAAATGAGTATTTTAACTTGATGTATCTTACAACAAGCCATCTGATATCATCAAATATCTTAACTTGACCATGCATGCTTGTCCTAGTGTCTTGGTGGTTCAAGATGTATTGATCCTTGATGTGCCTCCTCATTTTACGTTATGCTTATCTAGATAATTCATAACAAAGATTAGAGGTTATCTAGAATCATATTTGTCCTACATAGCATTTAGAACAAGTTATAAGACCAAAGCGTCAATCAAGGTTGAGCCCAATGCACAATTCCACATTTAACCCTATGGGTCAGATAAAATAAACCTCAATTTCACTATCCTTGATGAGGATGAATTCATAGTTGGTCAAGATCTAAACACTCATCCTAATGAAATACCAGATATGTGCCTAGATGAATTATGTAATCACAATCAGTTAGTTGATCCCTTGGAAGGTGTTGAATAAAGGGGCATGGGTGTCTATTGCTTACATGAAGAAAATCAATCCATGCCATCCCTCATAAGGCATCAATAAAACTTTAGTAGCCTATGGAAATTATTCTTTGATGGTTCAAGGAGAAATCATGTAACAAGTGTAGAATCAATGCTAATATCCCTTTCTAATGAAAAATATTTCTCTTCTTAATTGTTCTAATTCAGTTACTCTTACAATGTAGTAGAATATGAAGGCCTTGTTCATGGCTATCAATGGGCTAGTAAGAAAGGGATCAAACAATTGAAATTTTATGGAGATAGTGAATTGATAGTGCACCAAGTTATAGGCCAAAATATCACTAAGAATCCCTTGATTGAAGTCCTAAAAACATAGGGTGTGGGACCTAATTGAGGATTTTGAGGCCTTTAACATCCAAGTAGTGCCAAAGAACCAAAATCAGCATACTGACAAATTAGCAGTTGTAGGAACTCAATTTGATATCCCACAAGATTTAAAAAGGACCAAAGTGTGAATACATGTCAAAGTGATAGTAAGGCCATCAGTGATAGACAATGAAACTCATTGGCAGGTCTTTGAAAATGACAAACAAATTTCTTGTTACTTGTAGTAGGAAATAGAATTCTCTTCAATGAACCAAGAAAAGTTTTAACATCAATATGAAGGGAAAATAGTTCAATTAAGATCCAATAATATTCCAGAAGGGTTAATCACCCTTGAAGGTCTTTTCTATGAAGGAAACCACATAAAGAGGGATAAATCAATGTTGTCAACCAATGAGGAGAACTATGAAAGAGTTTTTATCCTCAAAGACAAACTCCTCAAGCTTGGAAAGGTAAGCACCAAAGCTAAAAGGCATGGTTTCATTAAGCTTTGTAGAAAATATGTAGACATATTTACTTAGGAATACATTGACCTAAAAGGTTTTGATCCCAAGTTACACCAATATACTATAGAATTAGAGGCCAATGTCAAGCCTGTCAAATAGAAGTAGAGGCCTATAAACAGCAAAATAGAAGATCTTATTATGGAAAGAACTAATTAAAAATTGAATCTAGGATCATCTTTCCCATTAAGTACTCCTCATGTGTATCTAAATTAGTGTTTATTAGGAAGAAGAATGAGGAGATCAGGTTGTGAGTTGACTTCATAGTCTGAACAAGGTCTCTTGTAAGGATCATTATCCTTTACCATCCATAGAACAAATCCTTTAGATAGTTACTAGTTCAAAATGGTTCTCCCTTTAGATGGGTATTTAGGTTATAGCTAGGTACTGGTAAGAGAAGAAGATAAGTATATGACTACCTTCACCATAAAGTGGGGCACATATGCTTACCAAAAGATGCCTTTTGGATTATCAAATATAGGGGCAAATTTATAAAGAGCCATGGACATGAATTTATAATGGTTTTTGAATTAGATGATATTAGTCTACTTAGATGACATCACTATTTTCTCCAAGAAATTGATTAAACACTTAGATCATCTAAGGTTTATCTTTGAGATATGCAGAGAGTATGGGATCTATTTAAATCCCAAGAAATGTGTGTTTATTTTTCATGAAGGAAAACTTTTGGGTTACATTATCTTAAAGGAAGGATTATCCATTGATCCTAATAGAATAAGTGTCATGTTAGAATTATCTTTACCTAAGCACAAGAAATAAATCTAAATCTTCCTTAGAAAAAGAAACTTTGTGAAATGGTTTATATCTAATTTTACAAACCTAGTCAAACCCATCACTATCATGCTGAAGAAGAACCAGATGTTTACTTGGTCAAATTAAGGTACAACATATTTTGAGGCCATCAAAAAGGCCATTCCCCAAGCACCCTCACTTATAAATCCTAATTTCTTAAAGGATTTTATATTTTACACCTTTGCTAATGTTGACAATACATCAGCTATGCTGATAGAAAATAATGGTGAAGGACTTGAGAAGCTAATTACATTTGTTAGGAAAGGGTTAGAGGGATATGAGGTAAGGTATAATTTTATATAAATTTAGGTTTTTATATCTTTGAGGAGCCTAAAAATGTTTAGACCAATTCTCTCAAATAGTAAGGTTCATCTTATGGTGTCTCATACTGGAGTGAGGGACTTTCTCCTCAATAAGGATTTGAATGAAAAAAGAGCTAGTTGGATTACCAAAGTCATTGAGTATGATGTGGAGATTAGAGTCACTAAGATAGTAGGAGGCAAAGTTTTGTGTGAGCATATGGTAGATGATCTTCAAAAGGACAAATAAGTTATTTTGGTAACACAAGACAACTCACACATAGATGCACCCCCACCTCATAATATTTGTCTCTAGGATATGACACATGTCCTATTAATGGGTGAGTGTCCCCAAGGTTTGGATAGAGAAAAAAAAGGTATTTTAGACTTTAGTCCATACCTTATGCATTTATATATGGAGTTTTGTTTATAAAATACCTCAATGGGGTACTTCTAAGGTCCACATATGATAATCAAGTGACAAAGCTATTTCATGATGGACCTATAGGAGGTCATTTTGGTTTAATAACTACAATAAAAATAATAATGAGAGATATTTATTATTGGCCCAACCTTTACAAATATGCCTGTGCATGGGTTAAAAAATGCTAGAAGTGTGCTCTATTTTTAGGAAAATAAAGATTAGCAACCCTCCCTCTCAGACCAATTCATGTGGAGAAACCCTTCATGTAATGGGGTTTAGACTTAATAGGGATGATCAATCCACCTTCTAGTTTAAGACATAAATGGGTGCTTACTAATATAGACTACTTCACCAGGTGGGTGGAGGCAATTGCTTTGAAAGAAGCCAATGAAATAGTAGTGTTGGACTTTTATGATAGCATAGGGACCAGGTTTGGTTTACATGCCACAATCATTTCAAATAATGCCTTGGAATTTTTGGGCATGAGAAAAAGTGAATGGTAACTTAAGATAGGCATCTACCTCAACACATCCTCCAACTACTAATCCCAAGGCAATAGATTGATAGAGTCAACAAATAATAACTTTATAAGTATTATCAAAAGAACCATGAAGGAAAATCATATAATGTGTCATACAAAACTAAGGACAACCTTATGGGTTGAGAGAGTGACTTCCAAAGTTACCATTGGTAATTCTCCATATGTTCTAGTATATGGAAGAGAAGCCAAGTTGCCCATTTATCTTGAACTATCTACCTTAGAGTTATCCCATCAACTTGAGCTAATGGAGAGTGAGCCTATGAACATGAGAATGGTAGAGCTCATGGAGCTTGAAGAAACTAGGGACCTTTGTTAGAGTCACATCAAGCTTAGGTCAAGAGATACTTTTACAAGAGATCCATATAAGGGGACTTCAATATGGAGACTTAGTCCTCAAATGGGACTCAAATAAGTCTAAACTAGGTAACCATACCAAGTTTGACAGATTATGGAGTGGTCTTTATTTTATCCATGGATGTAAATAGCATACTATTTTTCCACTTGCCTAAATGGATGGAGAGGTATTACCCATCCCAGTCAATGGCATTCATTTAAATCCTTGTTATTAAAGTATTTTACAACCATTGTATTATATTATATATAATAGGGTAGATTTTTATGCTTTCATCTAAGTGCCTTGTGCACATTTATTTTAGTTGTGTGTTTCCCCTTCAATAAGTGACCTGGTCATATTTGTTTTGTTTCCTTTTGCCCCTTTTGCTTCAAGAGAAGTAGTTCCAAAAAAGGGATAGCTTTAGGTCAATTTATATCAGATAGGAGAGAAAAGACTTGAGACTCTATGTACCCAATGGATCAGTAAAGGCAACTAGTCTCTTACATAGCAGGCATGCAACCCTAGAATGTTACCAAAAATATTAGCTAATTTTGGCCTACATATAAATACCCTACCTTAATGGATGAGCTAAATATAATTTTGAATGGAATGAGTGGTCCAAAGATCACTTGTAGCTTGCAAAGCTTTTGAAGCACTTTAAGTAAACTTAAAGTGTGGTTCATCAATTTTTGAGAAATCAAGTTTCCAAGGTGATCATATCAGGTTTACACAATCCTTAGAAGTTCATCTGAGCCTTGGAAATCCAAACAAATAGTTAAAAAATAAGCCTATAAGGACTAGACCATCATAACATGTCATGTAGGAATAAACAGATCAGTTTGATTGTATATTTTATAAATATGCTTAGAAGGTAAACCAGATTTGAAGGGGTCTATAGACATGATGTTTTTCATACTAGGATCATCTTCTATAAATTTTACATCTTGAAGAGTTGTCTATCTCAATATATAAGCATTCAAAGTTGAACAAGCAGAGTGGGATGTGCACATAGACATCAAGTTTAAGTTGAGGTAATTAACTATTTAAATTTAAATGTTACTAAGGATAAGCATGGGGATGATAAGTGTCAATATATTAGATACATGAATGAATATCTAATGGTGCATGGTCACTAATGAAGATAGTGGGTCTAAGCTAATCAATGGTGTATGATCCATAATACCAAAGCAAATTAATGTTGAGTGAAAGGTCAAAAAGTTAGTATATCCTAAAAACAAATGAGAAGCTACCAATTGTCAAGACTATAATAAATACTAGATAAATGAATGGAGCATGTGAAAGTCATGAAAAATTAGATTGATAGTGTGCATAAAGTCAAATAGTTAATATTCTTGAGGATGAATGTGAGGCCACCATGTCGCATAAATGCAAAAACTAGCCAGGACTAATTATAAGGCCCATGGAATGAATGAGGAGCTAAAAAATAGCATAATTTTGGGAGCCAAAATCAAGATCAATGATTGATACTAAAAGTCAAAGATAGGATATTTCAAGTAGAATTCAAATATAGTTTAGGTCAAACCAAGAGCAAATGCTTCAAAAAGATATGTCACCATTAGATCTCGATCAAACGTCATTACATAGACATAGTTATACAATCAAGGTTGTTAATAGTAAATGTATATTACCACTAAAGTTTAGAGGCATTATGAGGTTTATTTTAACCTAATATATCCAGGAATGAAGCTATGCAATCTGTGAATCTTCATTGATATAATGACTATACAAAAACTAATAAATTGGATTGGTTTTCAATATATAATAAATATATATATATATATATATTAAAGTTAGGGTAAATGCAGATATAAATGAGATATGGTGGAGTTTCTCATCCTTTGACACATCATATCTTTGATAGAAAGGTACTTATGGCTACCAAAGTAGACATAGTCCTGGCTCTATCAGATCCTTAGATATGAATATATATTTTCTTCATAAGCTAGTCAAGTGAAATATGGTGTCAAGTCCCAAGATGGAGATCTAGTAACTAGAGAAACTAGCTAGATCATTGATTAAACTTTTAGGGACTCTAGCTTTTCCTTCATAGCAAGATCATGACTCATTATCTTCAACAAACTCTTATCCTCTAATATGTTTCCTAAATAATGAGAAGATTTGGTGGTTATTAGGACAAATAAAAGTTAACTTGTCAATACATAACTAGTGTTAATTTGATAAAGAGATGAGGAAGTATTCATAAAACGTGGTAGCTCATTTAATTATCTTGAATGGCATGTTCTCTCTCTCTCTTCACCCCTTATCTATTTCTTCCATTTTATTTTTCATTGTAACTCTCTCTTTGATTTGGAGATTCTCACAAGGACAAAATTTGTAAGAACTACCTCTTAATGTAATAAAATACTTTCTTTACCTATCTCTTGCCTTAGATTAGTGTTTAGTAATCTTATGTATGATGGTCTTGTAAAGGATATTCTTCCATATCCATTATCCATCTTGCTTACCTCTTTTAGGGTGTTCTTAAGTTAGTTTCAAGTCTAAATTAGTGATTTTTTTATCATTGATGCAAGCTTGGTGTGAGTCTTATAACTCCTCTTTATTTTCATTTATTACTTCCTGAACCTAGTTTATGAAATATTTATGCAATTAGCCAAATTATGAGATTGTGTGAGTTAGTATTATCTTATGCTTTTCTAGTGTGGTTTCAAGCATATTAGAGCCTCATTTTATTCTAGTGCATCACCTTCTTATCTTTATTAGCATCCATATTTCCCCCTTTTTAACCCTTTCCCAAGTAGTAGAATTAGTTTAAGTTATCCATCAAGAGGAAGTTAGCTTTCTTTGGAGGTTCAACCCTATTATAGGATACCCACAGCCTAGGATTGTTCCCATATTATGACTAGGAGTGGATGATCCTAAATAACTCTTCCACAATGGTGAAATCTTATGCCACAATGATTTATGGCATGCTCGATGGGACTACATAGAAAATTTGGTGAAATTTTTTGGTTTTCTCTTCATCCAATAGCCTTTTGAGGCATGTGTGTAAACATAAATTGTGATTCCAACTATCCATCAACTAGTTTAAGAATCTTAAGTGCCTAATCATCAATATATGGTTATTCCAAAAGAGGATTCAATATTCTAGTATTAGAGTAGTGACTACATCTCATGCCAAAGGTGACTACAAGATTAGATTCTAGAAGTATTCCCTCTTAATTTGTTGAATTGCCTTTGAACTTAGTAAAAAGATTGACATTTTTTAATGTGCATCCATATGAAGGAAAATTTAGTCCTAAATAACTTTCAAGGCCTACCCTTGCAATAATATATTTGTTAAATCCTTTCATTGCCATGGTATCCCCTAGAACATCCCCTTTGTGGACTTAAATGGTCAAAGCCCTCTGGACTTCCATCAGTATGATCCTATTCTAGTAGTAGCTCTTAAAAGTGTCTCATATTTCATAGAAGACTAATATACAACCCCTTTATAGCACCTCATGGATGTAGCTAATTTTTACAACATTCATAATGTTAATGAGGAAAATGTAGCAACTATGATATTAGTCATTTAGTTCAAAGGTAAAGCATTGCATTAGTATAGAATCCTTGTTGCTAACTCTATTACATCATGGTATCAACTAGGAAATGCATTATATAAGATATTTGAAGATAAAAGTGACCATTTGTCACTTGTACAATATTTAACCATAATTAAAAGATCCCCTCATGAAGTCATGCAAGACTTTAACATAAGGTTTCAAAAGGCTTGGGATAAAATCCCAGTCTCTATTAGGCCTACCCCTAATTTTTTCTTCATTTACTATATTAAGGCCCTAAATAATGACTTTACATTAATGATCTAGTTTATGGGAGGTAATACATTTCCAAATGCATATAAGGTGGCAATCAGGGAATAAAATTATCTAGTACAAGCTGGTAAGCTAACACCTAAACCACAAATGCATCTATTCCCTAAAATCCAACCACCTCCTATTTATATTATTCCCCTTTCTTTCATTCCTCTTATATTAACAATTACTACCATACCTATACCAAAACAAGAGAAGGATTTCACAAGCCAATCTGGTGACTCTCGAGAACATAAGAACTTTCAAGAGCTTAAGAGCTTATTCTAATCCTTGGGATATGAATTGGTGAACATGAAAAGGAAACAATTCCAATTAAATAGGCCTTACCAAGCCTCATATCAGCCTCAACAACAATTATATCAACAAAATAGGCTACCCTATAATGTAAATTTCTAAGGCCAAGGCCAAGGTCAAGGCTAGGGATAAGGGTAGCCTAACTATAATAAATAGAGTAACTATAATCCAAATACTGTAATCACTTCTAATACTACGGTCCTAGTTCAAAATAATATTTTTTAAGAAGCTAATGGAACCATGCCCTAGAATAATTCTTTTAGGCAATACATTGTCCCAAATATTGACTTCAACTATTCTTTCAATGATCAATGGTAGCATGTTGCTAATTATTGGTACATTCAAGTTCTTATGGCTCAAAGAATAGAGATACCCATGATGACAAAACTAAAAGAGCCTCAACAAAGTCAAGGGACAAATCAAGGACTAAGACATTTGGGTGTTATAATGGTTAACTATGAGCAATAAGAGTGTTAAGAACTCAATTAGTAGGCTATTTCTAGCTAGGCATACATCTCAGTAGTAGCAAAGATAGGGTTCAAAAGAATAAATATGGATAGTAGTCAGGTAGCAACCAAGGAGCATCCTACTACTACTCCACTATTGTCAAAACCAAATCAACCTATTATATCTCCATTGAAACTAATTATAAAACCTCAATTTTTTTCCTATGACTTCCTTAAAATATTATTCATCTATAATAAAAAAAATTGTGCAAATGTTCACAACCAATTTTAAGATATTAATGATTCCATAAAACTAGGGTTTCACCCCACACAAATTTCCCAAATATTCAATGTATGTAGAAATAAAATAATCACCCTTAAGGTATGGAAACACCATACAATATTCATTTAGGAACGATTAACTCCATAATGTCTCTTTGAGGGGACAACCTCCAATATAATTTTACAATACAAGACTCAATGCTTATTTGATTATTTTATAATGATATTCACCTCCTTTATATATATCTCTATATATAAAATAATGGATGGATAACCTCTTAATCCCAATGTAGGCTAAACATTATTCAATTCACTAATTCCACAAGTTACTCATTTATCTTAATATATTAGACCATATAACTAACTAAAGGGATGTGTTTCACATGTCAGCATCTCCATCAACCCATATATTAGTATATCATATCCCTAGGTATATAAAAAAACTCATAGGAAAAAACTCTCCCCCAAAAAAGGAGATAAAAGAAGAAGAGGACTAGGATCTCCCCTAAAGATTATGTTGATGTAGCTAATACCCCAAGAAGAGCTTACAAGTGAAGATAATTACTCTCAATGAAGGGTTTGGTGAATATATTAGATACATACTCTATATTTTTTTAAAATATGAGATTAATGACTTATAAATGAATAATATCTTGAATGAAGTGCTTATGTATCTCAATGTGCTTGGTATACTGATGTTGGATTGGATTCTTATAGATCTAGATGGTGTTTTAGTTATCATAAAATATGATTGTATGTCACTTAAATTATATACCAAACTCAATAAGAATCCCCTAAAGCCATATAGATTTAGTAGCATCATTTACAACCCCTTTTTAATCAACCTCAATAGATTATAAAGAAATATAATTTTGCTCCTTGTTAGATAAACTAATTGGTTCTAAACTAAGTGATAAACTATATCCTAAATTGGACTTATGATGTTGAATATTGTTATCCTAGTCTTAATCTATGTATCAAATCAAATCAATATCAATGTTTTCTCCATAGTGAATCTTGAAACTATGAGTACCCTAAATTTAATGGAGAATCCACTTGGCTACTTTATAGGATAGATCATGTGATGTTTTCATAAACTTATAAACCATACCCACTACATATAAAATACTAGGTCTAGTGTGAGTCAAATAAATAAGGCTTCTAACATGTTGTGCATACAAGGTAGCATCAACCAATAGATAAGAACATTCAGCCTCAATTTTGAATTTAGAAAGAAATGGAGGTAGAGTTGGCTTCTAGTCAGTCATGAAACCATGAGATCAAATCAAGAGAATATTTGGATTCTGTAATGATAATCCCTAAGTCAAACTATGAAATCTCAATATTGAGGAAGTAATGAAACAAACCCAAGTCTATCATGGATAATTAATCATGCAGAATAATTTTCATTACTACAATAGAGGAAGAAGAAACCCCTATGATTAATAGGTCATCCACATATAAAATTATAATCAAGAGTGAATCATCTTGTCACAAGATGTAGACATTTAGATTCGAATGGCATTTAGTGATACCCAACTATGAGAATGAATGAATACATCTTGGCATACCAGGATTGAGAGGCCTATTTGAGGCCATAGATATATTTTTGAAGTTTACACACTAAGGAAGAATCTTCCACAAAACCTTGTGGTTGTTCCATATATATCTCCTCCTCAAGGTCATCATGAAAGAAATAACTCTTCACATCTATATGATGAACATCCCAATGATTATTTTAGGTAATGGAAAGAGTGAGTCAAATAGAATTGATTTTAGTGACTAGTTAAATGTTTTAGTATAGTCTATGTTGATAACTTATGAAAATATTTTCTCTACCAACCATGTTTTGAACTTATCCACTAACCCATCTGCTACAAAAAAAATTTAGTGGATCAAAATTACAAGCAATGAAAACATGTCAAACACCCTTAAATTGTGAATGAGTCTACTTAACACCTAATGGATCCCCAACCCAATCACCTACAGTCTATAAAGTAAATCTATCCTATAGAAGACCTAAATTCAGAGAGTCAAGAGGTGATTCATCAACTTCACAAATTTGACTATGAATGGAATGAGTTGGATCCCCATCACTATCCTTATCATCTAAGTTGGAAGAAGCATACTCTTCATCAAGTATCTAATCTAGATTCTAAATCATTTGAACTATCATCATATCCAAATGATTCCAAAGAGGAGGGACAAATGTCAAGTGTGGAATCTAAGGGACCCTCATAAAAGTGTATACTTATTTCAATGAATAACTCATCCATGGTAATATGAAGAAGTTTATATCCCTTAACACCTTCTGTAAGCCCAACAAATATACAAGGCCTACTCTGATGTTCTACGGCCTTATATTTCTTCTTAGAAATATGAGACATAGATATAAATCCAAAGATCCTAAATTTCTTAACCGTGGGCTTTTGATCACTCCAAGATTTAAAAATAGTGATTCCTTTCAATGCTTTGTCATGAATGCAATTCTAGATATAGCATGCATGGTTAATGGTTTCTACCCCATATTATTATGTAAGTGATTTAGAGTGTGTCATATAGTTTTCCATTTCCTTCAAATATTTATTATTGAATTCTACAACACCATTTTACTAAGGATTTTATGGAACTATTCATTTTATATCAATCCCTTATAAAGTACATAACTACTTAAAGCGATGACTAACATACTCACCATCATTGTCTATGCATAAAACCTTGATGGTTTTCCTAGAATTTTTCTCAAAAATAGCCTTAAATTTTTTTAAATGGTCAAATACCTTAGACTTTTGTTGAATAAAATACACCCAAGTATACCTACAACATTTATGTATGAAGGTAAACATGTATCTAAACCCCTTGAATGAAGGTTCTAGAAATGGACTAGAAACATCACTGTGAAATACCTCCAAATTTTAAGTTCCTCTCCATGATTTGCCTTTGTCATATTTCTCTTTAGGATGTTTCCCTAGTACGCAACCTTGGAAAACATAATCATAAAAATGGACAAAAGATAACCCTATCACCATATCTTGTTGACTGAGTTGTTCCAACTAGTGATAGTTTAGATCATTGAATCACTCATGCCATAGTTTACTCAGCCTAGAAAAATTAGTGAGTAGTGAAGTAAAAGGGTAATTAGGAGTAAAATTTGAGGTGTTAAATCTTGACTGGTGATTTTCTTTCCTAATTGTTGTTGTAGTATTACTATGCAACTCCCTAATGACCACATAATTTGGGGTAAAATCAACTCTCTTGCTTGATCTAATGTGGATGATTTGGTAAATAGAAATAATATTAGTTGATAGTGAGGGAACACATAAAACATATTCAAATGTTCCATTATTAACTTAAACAAACCTTCTCCCACAAGCTTCAATATAAATGACATCATCTAACAAAATAGGTGACATAAAACATGGATTTAAGGACGAGAACAAGTCTTGTGAAGAATCCATGTGGTGTGAGGTACCAGAATCAATCACCCATGTGTATGGTTAAGATGAAAATACAACAAGTTATTTGCCCTTATATTTTCCATTATTACTATATTTTACCTTTGAATACTCCTATGTTAATGAACTCTATTTGACTAAATCACGGAAATTGATGTTTTTTTTCTCAAACATCTTTGTTAGTTGCTAAATATATTTTTTCATACATTTGTTTTCATCATGCATAGTTCACTTTCAATAGGTACATGTGAAAATCTCTTTCTTAGTTTTTCCACATGAAGAGGAGGACTCATATTATGTTTTTGGCTTAGCATCTAATTTTTTACCCTTTCATTTCTATTGGTTCTTCTTGTTTTGTTTCTTTTCCTTACTGATTGAAGTCTTCAATTTTTCATGACTCAATAAAGCATGTGATTTGGAGGACTTCAATGTACCCATTTGGATGAGCTTGTGTTTCTCCCTAGTCAAGTTTTTGGAAAAATAATTTAAGGATGGCATAGTCCATGTAGACCTAGCTTGGCAAGGATAGAGAGGATCAATTGGTCACCATTTTTCTCTATGCCACATAATTTCAATTATAACCTAAGTGACTTAAGTTTGTTGAAAAATTCATGTATAGTGTCAAAACTACCAAAGCTTAAACTAATGATCTCATTATCTAGCTTATGACCTCTCATTACATCCTAATTCACAAAGAGTTGTTCCAAAATATTCTAAATCTCATATGGTGATTTAGTAGATTCAATGTGAAAAAGTAAGTTAGGAGAAACAAAAAAAAACACAAAAGACCATATTCTTCTTCTCACCTATTATAACACTTAATTTTATCTAATGAAAGTGTTGGTTTACTTTTTATGTTCATAGTTATCCTATTTAAACCTTTGCTTCTTATAAAAATTTTCACTTTAGATTTCTAGTCGTGATAATTGAATGAAATGATAATCGGAACCAAGTTATGATCCATGATGCAATGCAAATAGAAAACAAATGAGTAATAGATAAAATAAGGAACAAAACAACCCCCCCTAAAACTATCAAAAAGAACCCTCTTAATTATATAAATTTTGTACCTTATGTTTTAGTACGTATACAATCAACAATTTTAGTGCTTATATAATTGGTACAAAATGTTTATGCAATAAATCCCACCAAATATTAAGATATTATGCAGGTCCAAAGATAGCCAGAAGCATGAGTATAGATTTGGTTCATGTAACTTCAACTGATGTAGTAGAAATAGATGATGCATATAATTTAAATAAAGTACTACATTATAGATTTCCAATTTGATATAGTGAATTATAGGTACATATCAGCATAGTAAACCCCATACATATATATAATGTTATAAAATTTCATGATTTTATGTAATGTCCACAATCATAAAATACACATAGTAATAAGATGTCTATCTATGGTTGTTAAATATGTAGTATAGTTTAGTATTTAATATAGTGCAATACATATAATAATAAGGTGAGTGGCATAGAAATGAGTGAAATCTATGTGTAGACACTAGAAAATTACACACGATGGTTCTAGATGTTGAACTAATACCTAAACCACCCTTAAACCCCATAGGGACTATCCCATGACCTTTTGATCACAAAATTAAGTCAAAATTGATTGAATTTGACCACCTTAACCTTTAACCTATTGATTACTAATAATTAGGTTTAACCATCGATAGTCATCCTTTAAATGACTCAAAGGGTTAACTCCCACTTAAACTCCAACTTGTTTTTTTATATTTATATTGCCTGATATACATGCAAATCAATGCATGTTAAGACTAGACTTAGATGACCCCTTGACACCTTGTTGAACTTATTATTTCACCTCTCCCTTCCTTCTATAAAAAGAGAGGAGGAGGAGGTGAAAGGGATTGGGACTCAGATCCATCAAATAACTAGAGCGATCACCAAAAATTATTAGATATTCTTGTATCAGAACTTCTTTTGTAGTTATTCTTATAGCAAACTAGCAATAATTATGATAGAGATCTGAAGTATCAGTACTCGTCAATTAACATCCAAGTACCATTACTCTGTTGTAATTGCTCTAGGTTACACCAATAAATTTTTTAGCCACCCACCTCAATAACAAACCATAAAGCTAAGTATCTATTTTTCAATAATTAGTTCTTTTTTTGTTCCTCTCATAACCAACTTCTGATCCAAGCCCACCTTCTAGAATCCATTCTACGTCCCTATCAACCCAATTTCTTGAACCAACCCAGAACCCATAGTAATCATCGATGGTCACCTTGACCACCAATGGTCTAGCCTAACCATCAACAATCACCATAACCACTGATGGTCACCCTAACCACCAATGTTCACTATGTGATAAATAAACAAGTTATTTTCACCCATCAGACCTTAACCAAAGTCCACTTTTTTCCTCCCTACCTGATCACACAACATCACCTTACTTTTTGAATCATACCTGAATCATTTAGAATTAAGATCAATCTATTTATTGTCATAATTAGTCAAATTCACCTATTCATTTATTAATCACTTCTTGTATTTTATTTCAATACTTTCTATTATTTATGTAAGCAATTTGTCTTTCATTTTCAAAACTTGATTAATTAGAAGTGTGGATTGGCAGCCTCCAAGGAAGCTTATGCTTCTTTAATCTAGCTTGCTAAGTAATCCACCCTATTATCTAACTAATCAACCATTGTTTTATTGATTTCTTATCTATAAGTCATTCTTCCCAATCCAAAGAGGAGTATCTACAACCATTTGGATCATGGAGAGAAAACCAAATCTAGGTTCTACTAACCTCACCCTTCTTTCAAGTTTTACAACTTTATTCTAAATAAATAAAGCAAAATTTATATGAAACATTATATAAAACTTGGTAGGACCCTTGATTCTTTCCTTAGGTTCACAGTTGCATCTAGCTACTTCATCTTGTCTTTCTACTCATATATTGAAATCAAATTTTTACCTTGGGCTTAAAATTGACAATATCCATTATTTGCTTATTTATTTTAGATCACCTAACTTAATTAATCAAGTGAATTAATTGTAGCTTCACTTTTATCATGCATAAAATACCAAACCACTTGAACCTAATCAAGCATAAAAACATTAACATAAGGCATGATTGGGATTTCATCACCTAGCGGTCATCTTTCCTAGCTATCCTACTTGGATTTCATTACTAAGGGGAGAACCAACTCAATTTTTTTATTGGTTATAATCACTAACAATCAATATATCTTAACTAATCACCCATCACTCTTATCTCTATAGTGTGTGAAGTGAGGGGGTAGGCCCCAATATCAAGCCATATACTAATTTCTAATATAGATCCCTTTGAGAGCCTAAACACAACTTGAAACCAACCATAGAATTCTTTTCTAGTACCCAATCTACAAGTGAAGTTGAGTCACACAATTCTTAAAGCTTAAGGCATAATCCATAAGAGAAACTAAAAAGAACTATAAGATTTAACATACTTTATTGTGTGTTTTGTTTCCTTGACTTTTTCTTGTCTTTTATTTGTTTGAGTTATGCGATTGTTTGTATCTTCTTCTTTTCCTTATCTTCATGGTTTTAACTAGACAATAACTAAGAAACCAAGCAAATCAAGATCCACCTCCTAATCATTTATCTTCCTCTTCTCCCTCATCTATGGAGTACATCTTAGATGTAGATAGTTCTCCTTATCCTTATAAAAGTCCTAGCATCCCTTTGATGGTTTCTTGAGGTGATGAATATTTTACCACCTTTTTGGATAACAACCCCATATCCCTCTAGCATTACCTTAACATGATATCTTACCATACCCCTACTTTAGTTTTGCCTATTGACACACCCTATGGAATGCCATCCCACCTTATGGGTGACACTTTTGTCGCCACCATCTCCACCCAACCTTTAGTCACCTAGGTATCATCTTCTACTAATAATCTCACTGATAGTACCATCCAAAACCAAACCACCCAAACACCTTCATCACCAAATAATAACCCTCCTAATATAGGATCAACCCAAATTTTGGGCACCATTACTTCCCTTACCATAGGAGTACCCTTTACTAGTGTCACCACTATTCCTTTTATTCCAAATATACCTATCTCCACTCCATTCTAGAGTTTAGTGGTTACCATACCTTCTACCCTTCCACCCATCAATACCAAAGTTACCACCTACCCTCTATCTACTAACCTAGCCATACCTCTTACCCAACCTGTGTTAGTCTCTCAACAAGTGCCCATTCCACAAAACCCAAGTTGCATCCCTAACCCACAAGGGTATGTACCTCTACCTTCCACCCAACCACCTATCTCCATGTATTCATATGTATCATCATCCCAACCACCCATATTTACATACCAATATGTGGAAGCCTCTCAACCACCCACTAGGTATGTGTATGTTTTACCTACCCAAACCCAACAAAATATACCCTAAAACTATGGGAGGTCACAATCATAAATAGACCTTGTCAAAATGTTAATGGACAAAATGACTAATTTTGAGTCCTCCATTTTTGGAGCTCATAATATTTTTTCATATGACCAAATCTATAATAAACCAATTCACCCATCCATCCCCATTCGACCCTATCCTCTTTAATGGGAAATTCTCAATTTTTTTAAATTTTAAAGTAAGGAAGACCCTTAACAGCACCTAAGAGCATTTAGACACTCATGCTATTTGATTGCATGTGATGATGCTCTCCTTCTTCGTACCTTCCCCTTGTCTCTATCTAGTCTAGCACTAGATTGGTATAATGGCATAAAAAATCACTCTCTTTTATTTCACCCAGCTAGCTCAAACATTCTTGGATCACTTTTCTATAAACATCTCCAAGAAGGTCCCCATCACTGATCTCTACTCCATTCATCAATTTTATGATGAATCCATTGCTGAATTTATATCCCATTGGATAAGTTTGATAAAATAAATATATTTCTATTTGCCCTAACTCAAACTTATTGAACTCTCTGCTCAAGATTTTTCCAAAAACATTTCTTCTACCTTACAATTTTAGAGCTTCAGGACCTTTGATGAGGCTTTTACCATGGCATAAAAACTAGAAAATAGATCCATCGATGAGGAGAAACCAAAGTTGAAAAAAAAATCTATCTGTTGATGATTTAAAATTGCACTTGTTATAAACACCAACAATAGGAAGTTTTAATATGTGGGGCTTGTGACTTGAAACAACTTCTAGATTTTAGAGAAGCTGGTTCTTCTTTAAATCAAATGTATAGTGGGAAAAGGGACAGGACTTTTAATAGAAACACAAATGCAAGAAAGAAAATCTAACTATGGTGATGCACCTAAATGTAATTCGACCTTAATCCTGAGCACAAGGAAATTATATGTAGGATTCATTTACATTTAAGATCAAACAAGTGCATGATCAATGTAAAAGATGGAAATAATAGAAACAGAGTCTCACAACATAGACTACTTTTATAGTGATATAGAAAATGCCAACAAAGGCATAGGGTTCAATCTTCTTATTTGAATTTTCCAGTCACATAAGAGGCACAAAAACATGCATAGCTAAATAAAATTTTCAACTCAAGAAAATGATACAAAATCAAATGACATTCCTAATCACAACTCTTGAAAGTCTAAACTCTTGACAACACAGCCTAGACTACTTTTGCAATAACACAAAAAATATCAACAAAGGCATAGAATTCAATCTTCTCATTAATCTTCCAGTCACATAAGAGGCACAAAAACATGCACAATTACATAAACCTTCCAACTTAAGAAGATAGAAAACAAGCAAATGATATTACTAGTCATAGTTCTAGAAAGTCTAAACTCTTTACAATAAATCTCTCTCATAAATCTCTTTGATATCTCCTTCTCCGATGATCTTTGCACCCTTATTTATAGCCTTGGATTCACTCTAGATTGTCTGCTTGTTCCCAATCTAATGGCCCAACTGAAATTTAACCGAACTAAAAGTGTCTAATAGAAGATATTTTATAGATTCTAAAATGCTTTGTCTTTTGGTAATTCATTGGCTAAAATAGATTACAGGACGCTTCCTTCTCTTAAACACTAGGTAACACTTAGCCATTTTCTTGAAAACCTTCTTATTACTTTAGGAGACACTAGAGGATGACACTTGGCGTGTTCCATAGTGCCTATCAAAGACATGCGGCACTTTCTACATAACTTATACTCTTTTGTGTCTTTACTCAGGAGTGTTCTGCCTTTGACACTTGTCGCAATCTGCTTCCTTGAAACTTCAACAGATTAAAAGAAAATAAGACCCATAGCATTTCTTACCTGAGTAACTTTTAAAAGGAGCATAGGGATAGGTGACAAACTCTACTGCTTCATAAAAATACATGTGGCAATCTCTGCTTTACTCATCTGGGGTTACATGATAATCTCCACTTCTTTTAGCTACTTTTTAGAAGCTTGAAAAATATGACACATGTCAGTCTCCACTTTAATCTATGTATACCATAGAAACAAATGGGTCTCATTTCATATTTACACAGATAATGACACCTGGTGTCTTCTGCTTGCTTCATAAACAACACTTAAGACCCACCACAATCTTTGCTATATTAATGAAACAAAAGTGAAGATAATTCAGATCACGACATGTGGTGGCTTCTACTCTCTTCTACTGGGGTATGTGGCATCTTTCATAACTTTTAGAAAAGTAAAATTGAGACTTTCGTGATTGCCACTTGGTGCTTTCTGCCTAATCTTGATCCTTAGCTTGTTAAAACCTTTCTCTAAAAAGAGATGAAATGTTGGTGCCAATATGAAAATGTAGAGGCTGACACTTGGTGCATTCCACTGAGCCATTATGAGATACGTGGCACATTCTAACCAACTCATAAAAAATATGAAAGGTGCCTCAGACAAAGACACTTGGCAATTTCTATTTGAGAAAGGATGCCTCCAATGATGACACTTGTCAGCTTCTGCTTGATCCTGACACTTAGACAAAAATGAATCAAAAAGGAAAATAGAGCCAGTGCTCTGTTTCAAAACTCTGCCATCTCAGACCAAAGTATGCGAAGACAAAATTTTGTGGTGCATGACTAAAAAATAGAATGAAATGTAGAGTAAATATTTACTCTATAGTTATTGGTGACCCCAAAGACTTTTGAGCCTGCTCAAAAAGAAACCACAACTCCCGCTAGATCAAAATTTCAAAATCATAGCTTCAGCAATGTTGTCTAGTAGGCAGACCACTCATCATCAGATAACCCTTGCTTATTCTACAATTCATTGAAGGCTAAATCAAGGTTAATAATATTCTTGTGTGAATTTTTTTTCAAAATTTGAACCATAGCCTTTAATTTGAATTCAAGCTAGGAAACAGGAACCAAGACAGCTTCTACTTCAAGGACTGATGAATCATCCCTTAGATCCTGAAAAATTATTTGATCATTCTATTTGGCCAATAGTAAAGGTTAAATTTCATCTACCATCATCACAGTGTTTTCATTAAGAAATAGAGAAGGAAGACCTAATTGTACTAGATATTCAACATGTTGTTTCATTTCATTGATTCCTTCATGACATCTAGAAGCTCTCTGCAACTGATGGCTATAGAATTGCAACTAAGAACCTCATTTACTCACTTGGCAGTGACCATTCTATCATTGATTCTTGATACTGATAATGTTGCATCCATTACATCATAAAGTTTTTTTAGCAATGTTTACGAGTCCATTACTCTCCTAGAGACTATATCTAGAGTGTTGACAACTGAACTCTCCACATTTTTGTACAATTTCTATGCATTTAGTAGGAAAGTGATAGAAGGCCTGAGCTCAAAAATCTCTGAAGATATTCTCTTCTACATGGATTCATATAGCTCCTTTACCAAACTTAATACTCTAACATTCCTTGGCTTATTGGCCAACTCTAGTGTCAATTGTGTTGTTCTCTATCGCTCTGCTTGAAATTGGGCTTGTATGACCACAGTATTATTCTATTCAACTAGTAGATTTTATTGCAATTGGGTAACTTGTAACAAGTGTTCCTCACATTTTCCTTGCAATGCTCCCTTTTTGTGCCTTAGGGTTGTCACCACATCTTTTACCTGTGTGAGCCCTGCTTTTAAATAATCATTTTGGGCCTGAACTACCCAGTGAGTTTGAAGAGAAATAGTATTTTGCAACTGCTTATTTAGATTCTCTATTTCGTTATCTTTTCTATTGATCTCTGAGGTTAAACTATTACAATTTGCCTTTTCCTTAGCTAGCTCGGCTTCCATCTTTTGTAGCCTCCTTGATATCTTCAAGTAGTCTTCAATAACTATAAAAGTGGATTCAGTTAGTAGCTCAATTTTGTCTTGTGACCTAAAGAGGGACATGTCAATGGCCACCACATTCATCGTGTAATCATCCAACTGCATCTACTCAATTGGCTTTATTACATTTGGTGACAAATGACTCACCTTTAATTGCTAGTGGATGGGGTCAAATTATGACCACAGATGGGGTGTAGCCAATGCTTTATTTTCCTTGATCTTATTTTTCTCTCTTCAAGCTTTCCTTGCCTTCCTAGCAACATCTACTTAGGCCTGGAAGGTAGAAGGAGAGGCAATGTGCCCACCTGCAAAAGGATGTCCCTGTGGTAAACCATATTGAATAGCCAATTGTTGGCTATGGACAATCTGAGGGGAAATTTTCTTGGGAATAGAGGGGGAGAAATGAGGTAATGTTAAAGCCCGAGGTGGCACAAATGGGATGAAGTGAGAAATGGGAATGGCAAAAGTGGTAGGGGATGTCATTTGGCTAGATGAAATCATCATGCCAACAACAGAAGAAATAGACTAAGAAGGAGAGGGAGGAATAATACTTACTTGAGGATCAATTACAGTACCTTGTAATTGGCACTATGGGGTGTTCATCTCCTCTTCTAAAGCAAATTGAAACTGCACCCTCTTTCATTTCTTGGGCATCTCTTCTTCTACCTGCATCCTTTTTCCTTCCACATCTACTTGTGGAGAACTAGAAATATCTATAACCACTACTGATGGGGAAGCTTGTGGTGGTGTAGGCACCACACTCTTTTGCTTTTCCATGATGCTGAGAGATTGGGGCCAAAATGATATAGTTACTCTAGTTGTAGCTTGCTCTAAGGCTTGTGACTCTTGGCTTGACCTAGCCCTAGCTTCTTGCTCTTCACCCGGTGTCGGTAAATTACTTGTCTCTGGGCTAGATACAGGGGAGAGATGGCACTCATCCCATAGTTCTTCCCATCTCTCATTTGTTTCTACATTTTCAAAAGAATGGGTTGTTTGACAAATTTCTTGCCTATATTTCCAATAGGCCTCTATTTTCTCAGTATCCCAATCTTTATTCTTTAATATCCTCCTTAAGCCAAAATTCATTCTGACTTTAGGATCATAATCCCTCTACTTAACATAGAATGTTTCCCAAGGTCTATTTTGTGGAAGGGGCAAGTTTGTTAACTCAACATAAAATCTAGGGGTGTCTTCCCTAGGATTTTTCCTGGTTTCCCAAAAAGGGTGGCCCTCATGTGCAATTATGGTTGTGACTCTGTTAGTTCTTATCTAGGAAGCTATGAAACCATTTGGGTCATAAACCCATTTGTTCTCTATTAAAAGGAAACCCAGAAAGGCTAGCTTTCGGAGCAACACAACTTCAGCGTCTCTAGTTTCCAAAATCATGCTAGTTGTCATCCATGGTAGATCATACATTTTTCTTTTCCTCTTCCTAGAGCCAAATTCATTGTCAACTATGGATACCTACTTGGTGACCTCTAGGAATGCTAACCTAAGATTCAAAATCTTAGGTAGCAATATTGGTTCCCCACAAAAACCATGGACTCTTATAATGGTATGGTGGGATCCAAAATAGAAATCATAAGGAATTGGGCAACTGACCAGAAGATTTCAAACACTTGGGAATAATCTATTCATAACTAGTTTGGGGCTGAGGTGGCAAAAAACAAGGGTAACAAATAATTCCCAGAATTCATATGGGTCACTAGTCTTTGACAAAATGTGTGTCCATGCAGACACAGGAATGGTCCTTTGGAGATCAAAATCTGGGTCATACGTATTAAGATACATATGTTGGGCAAAGAGGTCAGAGTTTTGAAAAAGCATGAGGTGGAACAAATAGGAAGAATACCTAAACACTCCTTTTGATTTGAAATGGGCTAGTTATTCTACCATTGAGAAAGCAATTTATTTAGAAAAGTTGAGCTAATACTCCTGAGTTTTGTCAATGGTCTTCAGCCTGAAAAGGATAGCCATTTGTTCCGCATACACTACCATATCATCTTTCATGCCAAAGATGAAAGCCATCATAGACAATGCATCTTGGCTAGCCTATATGAATTGGGCTCTTGGTGTACGGAGTGTGGGCACCATAGTGTCATCATCACCCATTTGTAATTCAGATCTCAAGAACCTTGACTGAGTGTTGATGTTTTCCCATGTTCTTTGCATTTTAGAAATAATGGAAAATGAAGCTATACTATCATGATACAGGGCTAGCATATCCTTGATAGCTTGCAGTGTGATTTGCACCATGAATTAACCTCATTGAATGGTGCATGAGGGTGAATGGAACAAGTCTACACATAATTCAACTAGGTCGGGGCATGGGTGCATAGTTGGGATAATGAATTGTGCCTGATGTGAAGTCCATATCCTCATGGCAAATGTTTCATATTGCCCTACTCTGGCTCTCTGTAGACACCTTTGATGTGCCCCTTCTCTAAGAGTTTTGCTACTAGCTCTCTGAAGAATTGTGTCCATGATGCCATCTGCATAAGCTTTTATTTTTTCTAGGTCACTCACTTGACCAACTTTTGAAATCTTGGTCCGTGGATAGGTCTTCAATGGTTGTGCAGGAGCTGAAGCATATGACTTGCTCACAAGAAACTTGTCAAGGGACTCATACATCCCAGTCCTTGTTGCAAAAATTGTACCCCCTCCACTCTATATCTTCTCTATGATAACTTGTATGAACTTTTGCAAAATAGAAATGCTTTTGTAGAAGCAAGTTTACTAAGCACTGAAAGTGCAAGTAGCAAGATATTTTCACAGATGCAGGAATGTTTGAAAACTTGTAAGCTTTAACTCTTGCTAAGAGGTATTTGACCTATCAAGTCTTGAAATGGCATTAAACTCAGATCAACATTAGCAGATCCTACTCAACTTTATGGAACAGTGAGATAGACATGTTATGCAAGTGGTAGCATAAGGTACCTTGGGGATTTCTAAAGATTTGGGAGACATTCAATGTATTGGAGAATTTTTGAAAATTTTGAAAATTCTAAGTTGTTGACTATGTGTTCAAAGAACACTTATTTAAAATAAAAGTGGGAAAACAAAATGGGAAAAAAAAAGTAATATGAAAAATGGAAACTATCTAACTATAATAAATAGTATCTTTATCTCCCTCCTTGATCAAAACAATTTATAAAATCTCTTTCATGACAAGCCAGCTTATATTGCTAGGCAAGTGTTTGAATACGATATAGCTCTGATGACTTTCTTTCTTTGTATGCCATGGTGTCTAGCCTACATTTGGGTGAGTCTGAGTCAAACATACTTTTAACATATATAGACTCTTCTTGTTCTTGGAAGCTTGTTGAATGCCAGCTCTTGATATTGTTATGTCTTATCAAGAAATTAATGACTATTTGCTCATTAACAGAAGCCTTTTGACATATATCATTTATTGACTTAACTCCTTTTGCTTCAAACTCTGGTTCTATTGCATGATCATCCTCTTTAATGACTTCAAAATTACCAACCTCTTGAAAGGATAATTTTGAAAGAGTGCAATAATTTTGCATATGTAACTGATTCTCAATGTTATCTTGTTCCTCTACAAATGGCTCACAACTTCCCTAAAAAGTAGTATAACCTGATCCAATGATTTCAAACAAATCATTTAAATCATGATCAAGGAAATGTCCATGCTCTTCCTCATCATCTTGAAAAGTAAGAAGGAAATCAGAAATTATTTCTTCTTCATCAGAGATTAAGGCATACACTTGTGACTTCTCACTCAAAATGTTGAATTCATGTTAAGAGACCCAAGGATGGATAGAAGAGGTATCTTTTAACTTTTCTTCTTCTAGAACATTTGGGATTTTATGATCTTCATCAAGTATAATGTAAGTGCTCAAACCAATAGAATCGTAATTTCCATATGGGTCACTTTGCATCATAGCTAATAAATGATCATTTTCTTCTTTATGATTATATCTAGTCCATTCACCTAGCTCCTCGACAAAAACCCTTTCTTCTTTATTCATCATAGCATGGGCTACCTCTAACTTTGTAGTTCATTGGTGATATGATCTTTATATAATGGCTCAAATAATATCTTCATATTTGAACCATATTTAGTTCTTAAGATGAGATGAGACCAATCAAGGGACATATATCCTCCTATCTTGGCTGTAAAGTCTCTTGATAAACATAGTCCAAAAATAAGAGGTATATTTATCACTACTACATCTTTATTTACAATTATATTGGGACAAGCATATAATTGTAATTGGAGTTGTTTAATTCTCCCTATTGTTTATACTTCTTTTCCATCTAGCTTTATGACTCCTTTAGTGAGTGGTTCATACTTAATTTCTAAAGCATCAGCTATCTGCTTGGGCATTACTGTAGTACTAGCCCCTGAATCAATCATTGCATTATGCAGTAGTTTATTACCCACTATCAAAGTTAAATAGAAGGTATCTAGTTTGGATTTGCTTACCTCTACTATATTATTCACTAGGGCTATTGTCTATAGATGAACTGTATCTTTGAGCTTTTCTTTTTTAGTAGGTCTTTCCTTGATAACAGTACCTTTAGGCACTACTTAGCTGTGTAGAGCTTCTTGTAGTAGTGTCTTCTATTTAGGAATAGCCAATATATCCCATATTGATACTTGTGTTATAGTCTTCTTCAATTGATCCACCACATTTATTGGTCCCAAAGTCTGAGTTCTTTGAGAATAAGGATATCTTATTTTTTCTTGAATTTGTGCAGGAATCCCTTAATTCTGCATCAGCTGAGGCACTTCTTGTCTGACAGCTGTGTTTTTTTGTCCTTGAAATAGAGAATTCTCCATGACTTGACTATTTATAACCTTAGGTTTCTCCACCATCCTTCTCTTTGATCTGGTGTAATAATCAGATTGCACCACTAGTTTTTTGGAGATAGATGCTTCGTTCAAAAAAACTGATTCTTTATCTTCAACCCATGAGAACAAATCATGTTCCAGGGTTATTTCTTCCTCTTATTGCAAGTACATCCCTTGCATCTAAGCCATTAGGACTGAATTCTGCATACCAGAAGATTGGTAGGCTTGATTGTCACTAGAACTTACAAACTGACCATCCATTCTTCTTTGCTCTACCACCTTTTGTTGTAGATTACCCATAAGACAATCTCTAGGTGTATGAGCATTATTTCAAGGGAAAAACCAAGCATTAGTGTTATCCACATAGTTATTTTTCCCTAGAACAATCTCCCTATTTGAATTGGGAGGAATAGTCTGTGAGGGTGTGGGGACTACAACCAATTGGTTTGTTGGCTAATGATTAGTTTGTCTTGGAGGACCCTAATATTGGTTTGGTTGAGATGAAAACCTGTTTCCTTGATAGCCTTGATATGGAGGCTTAGGGAAAGTATTTTTCTATATTTTTATATTGATTAGCTCATTAGAAAATGTCCTTAGGATATTCTTGATATCATCCAGCTCAGATGATTGAGTAGGGATAATTTCTTTAGCAGATGGTTGAAGATAGGTGTACATAGACATAGGTGGGGCTATAGATTTAGGGGATTCTTGAGGTAATGGTAAGGAAATTTTTTGGAACATGAGCATGGGAGGCCTTTAGGGTAACTTTCTAGCATCTATCAAATTATTCTCAGCTCTGACCGCATAGTCATAAGCCTCAGGCAAAGTGTGTCCTCCAAGTGACTGAATCATAATAGATATATCTGAATTCAAAGCCTTAAGATAAAATACTATAGCCATACTTGGTAATGGTCTAGCTATATCAAGGATTCGTTCCTAAGCCTTTTTCAATCTAGAATTGAAGTCAGTCATGGCTTCTTGTGGTGCCCTTTAAATTGTAATTAATTGTTATAACAAAGAAGAACTTATCATCCTTCTCTTTAAATATTTTAAAGAAAAGATCTCTGAGCTGATCCCATGTAGATATGGTATTTTGGGTCAAAGACCAATACCATTCTAGAGCCTTCCCTTTAAAAGAAGTTGCTAATAATCTTATGGCCACATTTTGTTGTGTGACAACATGTATAGCATAGACATCTGATACATCTTGAAGATGTTCCTTAGGTGTTTTAAAGTCTTGCCCACTAAATTTGGGCAAATTTTTTAGGGCATTCACTGGGATAGGGTCCTAAGTGGCTAGTGTTATTGGGAGAATCAAGGGACTACAAGTGTTCTAACTTGCATAATTTCTTAGGGGTATAGGGGCTCCCATATTTGCTCTTGGTATTGGTATAAACTAGTTGACTCTTCTTCTTAGACTAGTTACCAAAGGTGGTAAAAGAATACCTAGATTTGTAGTAGATTATGATGTAGTTACTGGTCCATAGCTATGACTCCTCATAGCTCTCTGGTTCATATGATCTTGAAAGAAATTTCAAGATTGGTCCCACTGGGCGTGCCAAAAACTATTGATGATTTAAAATTATGCTTGTTCTAAACACCAACAATGGGAAATTTCAAGATGTGGGGCTTGTGACTTGAAACAACCTCCAAATTTTATAGAAGTTGGTTCTTCTTTAAATCAAATGTATACTAGGAAAAGGGACAAGAATTTTAATAGAAACACAAATGTAAGAAAGAAAATCTAACTATGGCGATGTGCCTAAATGTAATTCGACCTTAATCTTGAGCACAAGAAAAATATATGTAGGATTCATTTATATTTAAGAGCAAACAAGTGCATGATCAATGTAAAAGATGGAAACAATAGAAATAGAGGCTCACAACATAGACTACTTTTGTAGTGATACAGAAAATGTAAACAAAGGCATAGGGTTCAATCTTCTTATTTGAATTTTCCAGTCACATAAGAGGCATAGAAACACACTCAGTTATATAAAATTTTCAACTCAAGAAAATGATATAAAAGCAAATGACATTCCTAATCATAGCTCTTGAAAGTCTAAACTCTTGACAACACAGCCTAGACTACTTTTGCAATAACACAAAAAATATAAATAAAGGCATAGAATTCAATCTTCTCATTAATCTTCCAGTCACATAAGAGGCACAGAAACATGCACAGTTACATAAACCTTCCAACTTAAGAAGATAGAACAAAAGCAAATGATATTACTAGTCATAGTTCTAGAAAGTCTAAACTCTTTACAATAAATCTCTCTCATAATTCTCTTTGATATCTCCTCTGGTGATCTCTGCACCTTATTTATAGCCTTGGATTCACTCCAAATTGTCTGCTTGCTCCCAATCTAATGGACCAACTAAAATCTAACCAAACTGGAAGTGTCTAATAGAAGATATTTTATAGATTCTGAAATGCTTTATCTTCTAGCAGTTCATTGGCTGAAATAGATTGCAGGATGCTCCCTTCTCTTAAACATTGGGTAACACTTAGCCATTTTCTTGAAAACCTTCCTATTACTTTAGGAGACACTAGAGGATGACACTTGGCATGTTCTATAGCACCTATTGAAGACACGCGACACTTTCCACATAACTTATACTCTTTTGTGTCTTTGCTCAAGAGTGTTCCACCTTTGACATTTGTCGCAATCTGCTTCCTCAAAACTTCAACAGCTTAAAATAAAATAAGACCCATAGCATTTCTTACCTAAGTAACTTTTAAAAGGAGCACAGGGACAGGTGACAAACTCTATTGCTTCATCAAAAGACATGTGGCAATCTCTGCTTTACTCATCTGGGGTTACATGGTGATCTCTGCTTCTTTTAGCTACTTTTTAAAAGCCTGCAAAAGATGACATGTGGCAGTCTCCACTTTACTCTATGTATACCATAGAAAAAAATGGGTCTCATTTCATATTTACATGGATAGCAACACTTGGCAGATTTTGCTTGCTTCAAAAACAACACTTAAGACCCACCACATTTTTTTTCTATATTAGTGAAATAAAAGAGAAGATAATTCAGATCACGACACGTGGTGGCTTTCACTCTCTTCTACTAGGGTATGTGGCATCTTTCATCTCTTTTAGAAAAGCAAAATTGAGACCTTCTATGATTGCCACTTGGTGCTTTCTGCCTTATACTTAGCTTGTTAAAACCTTTCTCTGAAAAGAGATGAAATACTAGTGCCGATATGAAAATGTAGATGCTAACACTTGGTGCATTTCACTGAGCCACTATGTGATACGTGGCACATTTTGACCAACTCATAGAAAATATGAAAGGTGCCTCAGATGACAACACTTGGTAGTTTCCATTTGAAAAAGGATGCCTCAGATGATGACACTTGTCAGCTTCCACTTGATCCTGACACTTAGATAAAAATGAATCAAAAAGGAAAATAGAGCCCGTGCTCTATTTCAAAACTCTGCCATCTCAAACTAAATTATGTGAAGACAAAATTTCATTGCACGTGAATAAAAAATAGAATGAAACGTAGAGTAAATCTTTACTCTACACTATCTTCAAATAAAATGAGGCTTTCTTCTTTAAAAACAATAATCAAAATAACACTAACACTAAAAATAAGGGAACCACGAATGTGGTTGTCTTTAAAACCACTCTTCTGCCCATTGCTAACCAACCTAACTCTTCTAATTCCTCTAATCAAAACACCAAGAATCAAAACCGTAACACCCAAAAGAAATTTATGCCACTTAGGGAATCATATGCATCAGTCTTGGATAAATTTTTAATATCCAATATCATACAACTCCCACCAATCAAACCTCCATATTAATTTGATTCCTTAACTCCTATACTTGGCTGGTATAAGGAGAAATAATTATGTGCCTAATAAGATTTTGATATGATTCAAATATTCAATATATGCATAAATACCCTTAAGATAGGGAAACATCATATAATACTCCTTTAGGAAGGAATAACTCCCCAATGTCTCTTCGAGGGGACAACCTCCAATATCATCTTACAATAGAAGACTTAATGCTCACTTGATATATTTACCATGATAATCATCTCCTATATATAGACATATATCTAACCCATGGATAGGTAACCTCCAAATCCCAATGTAGGACAACCATTATCTAATGCACTAATTCCACAAGTTACTCTATTCTCCTAATATCTTGTACCCATATAGAAAACTAAGGGAATGTGTGCCACATGTCAGCATCTCCATCAACCCATATACATTAATAAATCATATCCCTAGGTACATAGAATTACTTCCCTCCTTGACATGTTTCATCCCCGAAACATAGGAAGAAACCAAATAATGAGTGTGCTTCAAATTATTTCACACTTGTCTCCAATCTCGATCATCTAGCCATCCATACGTGATCTTGGTAGGTGATAGCTCTCCAAGCTTGTTTCCAAATTCCATTGTGCTCCTCTGATTTTGTTCATGATCATAATAGGTATCCTTCCATGCATAGTCATAGTGATTTCCCCATTAATTCCATGTCCCCTAGTATTTTTTCTTTTGAGCCAAATTATTTGAACCTTATCTCTTCTTCTTCTTCTTCTTCTTCTTCTTCTTTATCATCATTATTTTTTTCCTCTTCTTAAAATCACAACAAATCACTCAAAACAACTCAAAAAATTATTAAATTTTTACTACGATTTTCTTATATCTTTCTATATCTCCAGTAAAAATTTTGAATAAAAATTCCTTATATTTCAAAACATATAGCAAAATTAGTATAAACCCTAAAATATAAATAACTCCCTCAAAACTAATTAAAAAATATCTATTTTTTTATTGTGACTTATTTGAAATATTCTCAATATCCAGTAAAACAATTGTGGAAAAAATTGCAACCAATCAAAAGTTATTGACCATTCAAAAAACTAGGGTTTCACTCCACACAAATCACCCAAATTAAAGCTCTGATACAACTTGATAAGATCTTGATATTCAATATATGCATAAATACACTTAATGTAGGGAAACACGATATAATACTCCTTTAGGAAGTAATAAATCCACAATTTCCAAGCACAATTGCCCAAATTGAAGCTCTGATACCACTTGATAAGATCTTGATATGACTCAAATATTCAATATATGTAGAAATACCCTTAAGGTAGGGAAACACTATATAATACTCCTTTAGGAAGGAATTTCTCCATAATGTCTCTTCAAGGGGACAACCTCCAATATCCTCTTACAATAGAAGACTCAATGCTTACTTGATATATTTACTATGATAATCATCTCCTATATATAGACATCTATCTAACATGTGGATAGGTAACCTCTTAATCCCAATGGAGGCTGACCATTACCCAATGTACTAATTCCACAAGTTACTCCATTATCCTAATATATTGTACCCATATAGCTAACTAAGGGTATGTGTGTGACATGTCATCATCTCCATCAACCCATATACATTAATATATCATATCCCTAGGTACATAGTAGTGCCTTCTATTGAGTCATGTGACATGATGTTAGTAGGTGTAATACCTTCAAAAATATTTTTGAAACTCTCATTGACAAGGGGGAACTTGTATTGGATAACCCTAATCCACCCTTGAAATAATCACTTGACATTTTAGGCAACCATTTCCCAACAATGCTCCTTCTACCAACAATGAAAATAAAGTAGAATCCTCTCATACCCACGAGGCCCATACTGACAATATGGTTCTTGGTGAACTCATTATTGAGGAAAGAATTAAAAAATCACCTCCTTTCCTATTCCACTTATGGAGGTAGTGGATTCACATCTCTCCTTTGATATGCACATTAGAGGAGACATCTATTACAACTCTACCTTTTTTTTCAATCATACAACAATCCACTCTTCCTTTAGAAAGCACTCCTAAGGAAGAAACCAATTTTCCTACACTTCCCACTGAGGAATTACCTTCCCATATGTTGGAACCTTTTTAAAAATAAAAATATGAGGTAATCATTCCTCCCCCTAAAGACCTTGGCCTATCCTTTGAACCCACTACCAAGGGACTTAGATCTATCTATAAACCTTTCTCCAAATTGGTTAAAAACCTAGAATTCATATTTGATCCTAACCTAGATCATGACACCTTTTGGAAATATCTTGGGATCCCTTATATATCCAAGTATGAGCCTTCTTTATCATAATAACCTGCCCTTTCCACTATCAAATCCACTATCATCACAACCCAACCATTGGACACCTCTACCCACCAAACTATAGTAGAACCATCAGAACCAAACTCACCCAAAGTAACCAAATCACCTTCTACTATTCTAAACAAACCCACCAAAAACCTTAGTGTGTTTTCTACTCATAACATTACTCAACCATTAGTAAAGTTGGATTTAAGCCTACTAAACCTATCAAACAAACCCCAAACTAAGTCAACAAAGAAGGTAAAACCACTTAAAAACCAAAAAACCAAAAGTCTACCTCTCCTCTCCACTTTTACCTCTATTTTGGAACCTCATCCCTCTACCTTAACTAGGAAACCAACCATCTTGATCAAAACCCAACCATAACTTTTAGTTATGCCATCACTCCTACTTTCATTCACACCTATTTTTACTAAACCTCCTATCTCTCAATCATATATAAAAAAAAATCATTTACCTCTCACATGCCTACCTCAAAACCTTTTAACCCCAATATATCAACCTCTCTACCAAAGCTAAAACCATCCACCAAGAACTCTCCTTTACCCAAAACCTCTACCACCAAGCCTACTTCTAAAAACTTTCCTAACCCAACCACCAAAACCAAAACCCCTATACCTCTACCACCTTTTATCAAGTCTTATTCAACTATTTTTACAAGTTTATTGTAAGCTTCTTGCTTGACCTTACCACCTATCAAAACATTTTACCCATTTCATCCAAAACCATCTTGGTATGATGAAGACATAGTGTCTTCATACCATAGAACACCTAGGCATGACATAAAGAATTATATGGCTTTCTAGGTTTTGATCCATCAGTTATATCATGAGGATGACTTATTATTAGATGAGACTCCCATGAACCTACCACTAATCTAAGAAATAGAAATAGGATCCTAATGCCTACCTATTCCCTCACTCTCACCTCAGAGTGAGGGTGAACTAAAATAATCCACTAGCCTAACTCCTCCTCCAATCCATACCATCCATGTGGTCACATGATCATGGGCCTAACCAAAATATAATGAAAAGGGCAAAGGTGTCCATTCCATGGACATATCCCTCTTCCACTACCCAATCACCCAACCAACACCAAGCACCTTTACCTTTAACTAAACCCAAAGTGTCCATCTTGGGACCCTCTCAATCTAATCCATCTAAATCAATACAATAAGTAGTTCTAAAATAGCTTCACCAAACATCAATGAAGATGAGTTTGTATGAACTAATTAATACATCACTCCATCACTGCCAAGTGATGATAGAAGCTTTCCAATCCATAGAAGTTCAATCAGAATACCCACAACCTATAGTAGCCTTTATCAAAGCTCTTCAACTTTCCAACCTTCTTACCTTCAAGGATTCAAAAATACCCTCCATCCATCTAGATGATCTAGATCTTCCCCTCTTTATTACCACATAAATCAACTAAACCCACATCAAGAGGGTTATGATTAATGGGGGAACTAGCATCAACTTTATCTCCTTCCATGTATACAACCAACTCAAATTACCTGAGAACATTACGTTGAAAACCTCAACAATGCTCTGATAATTTAATGATACCATGGCCATGACTTTAGGAATTGTAATCCTTCATATTCATCTAGGATCCCACACACTTCCTAAGCACTTCTATGTAGTATAAGGTGAGTTCTAGTATAATTTTTATTTTGATGCCCATGGATCCATTCTATGGGCTATGTTCCATCTACCCTACACTGATGTATTAAATTTGAACATGAAGGTCAAGTTGTTACCATTAAAATTGACTCAAGTCTTTTTACATCATTCAACATGATGTATCAACCCAATGACATTCTCCTTACTCCATCTAAGAAACCTTTATCAATAAAAGATGAAACCCCATCTTATTCTACCAATGAAGCATCCACTAATTCTTTCATACCTTCCACCCAAATCCCCACATTGGACCCTTTGGAGTCAACCTTCTAGCATCTTTCATTGGGGGAGTATTTCCTTTTGACACTAGACACTTTTCTTACTCCATAAGAGTATGGTAATATTGACCAACAAATTAGTTATAACCCCAACATTAGAACCTTTATTCCTTTTGCTCCCTCAACTTTTCAAACTAATTTTATCTATGGGTGACTTGATAAACCCTTTGACACTTCCACCACCTCTTTTTCACCTTGACCATTCACCTCTAGTTTTTCCTACATAGATAAACCAAAGCTTGCCTAGATATACTTTTATAAGTTTCATTGGAAGGGATTTAGTTTAGGCCAATATGAACATGGTCCATACAAGTTTCTTGTAACCAAAACCTAAAAACCTCATGAAAATCATGGCTTCAATTTCAAACCACCTAAATAGCAAACCAATCTACCTCCCATTACCATCATTGACAAGAAAATCCCATCCTCACCATCCACTCTACCACTGACAACTAAGGATTCCAACATCATCCCCCCTAACTTTTTTTCCATCAACATGATCAACCTTGGACTCCTAACTTATCAAAAGGATAGGGAAACCATAACCATTCCTCTCACCCATCCTAAGATGGTAGGAGATGACTCTTCTACCATTAATACCATTAAGTATCAAGATGGAGATTCCATTATTACCTATCTTGGTGTAGAAGATCCCTATATCCACAAATATCTTCCTCTTGAGAATTCAAACATTTAAATAAATACACCATGGATATTAACTTGGGCACTCTAGATAACCTATACATTGTCAAGATTAGCCAATCACTAAATCTTAAGGAGCTTTAGGACTTCCCCTCCTTTCAATATATAACATAAAATTTTCTTAGTCTTATAGTGACATGCCAAGAATTTATCCCTCCATCACTACCCAAAACATAGTCACCAACCATGATGCCAAGCCAGTTAGGTAAAAGCTTTGATGAATGCACCCTCACGTAGCCCTTCTCATCAAAGAAGATCTTCAATGTCTCATATCCATCAATTTTATTCAACCCATTGACTATCCCCAATGGGTCTCAAATGTCATACCTATCACCAAAGCCATAGGGGGACTTTGCATTTATGTGGACTCTCATGACATAAACCTTGCTTTCCCAAAGTATGGCTTTCCTTTACCAAGCATTAACCAGCTTGTTGATCTTACATCTAGCCATGAGATGTTATCTCTTATGGATGGATTCTTGGGATATAATTAGATCCTAATTTCCCCTGAATATCAACACAAAACTACCTTTATCACCCCGTGGGGGAATTTTTCCCATTAGGTCATGTCATTTAGATTAAAATACACTGGTGTAACCTACCAATGTGTTATGGCCTACATATTCCATGACCTTATTCATAAAATCATCAAAGACTATGTTGATGACCTTTTTAGGAAATCCAAATGTTGTAAAGATCAATTTGGCCATTCTTAATATTATTTTTAAGTGACTCATCCACTACCATACCTACCTTAATCCTAAGAAGTGTACCTTTGGGGTCTTATCAAGAAAGCCCCTTGGCCTTATCATTTTCCTTTGGGGAATCAAAATCAGTCCTACCAAAATCAAAGTAATCCTCAGCATGTCTCCTCCCACCCACCTCAATCAATTCTATAGCTTGTAGTGGAAGCTCCAATCCATTCATCATTTTATCTCTCAACTCTCAGATTGATGTCAAACTTTCCACCACCTTCTGAAGAAGGATGTATATTTTAAATGGAACAATGACTATTAAAATGACTTTGATTCACTTAAAGGGTACCTTCTATCTCCACCCATCCTCATTCCTCCCAAGTAAAATCAACCTTTTTACATTTATATTTTTCCCACCAACCACTCTTTAGGGGTAATGTTAGCTCATGAATATGAGTAACATAAAGAGCAATCTATATACTACATTAGTTGTATGATTGTAGAATAAGAGACTCAGTACACCCATACTAAGAAACTTTTCCTATCCTTGGTCTTCATAGCCACCAAAATCCACCATTACCTTCTCAACCACAAGAACTATGTCATAACCAATACTGACCCACTCAAGTATATGCATTCCAAACCATACCAAAACCAATGTATGTCCAAGTGACTCATGATTTTGGTTGAGTTTAACCTTGATTTTCTTTATCAAAAGTCAATCAAAGGTCAAGTCATAACCAAAAATAATCATGGATCATTCTTAGCATCTATAGATTTCTCTTTCAAAGGATAACTAAAAAAACATATCAAAATTGCTCAATATAAGTTAGACTTCTCTTTTAAAGGATAGTTATCAAAAGCCTCAAACAAAGCACACAATTCTAGACCACTCCCTTAAAGGATGGATAAGTAAAGCATTTGTCATATCATAGCAATTTATTGGAAGCTTCCCATATTGATTAGCTTCCCTAACCCTCCCAAGTGATAATGAAATATCAAAAGACCCATTCTCAAACAACAAAAAGAAAAATAATTTTGAAGGCCATAATTAGCTCTCATAAGTAGACTTCCCATATGGATCAGTCTACACCTTATATGGCATGGACTTGTTTATATTGACTCTTTTGTAAACTTTAGAAGAGTCATGATAGTCTCACAAGAAAATTCCACCATCACCCATTTCCTCTTCATACTCTTTATATGCAAGGTATTTTGAGCTTGCTTGACAATATGTGATCAAGACACCTTTTTTAACCAACTAACGAATGTTAATGCCAAGCATTCAAAGGGCTTACATTCATAAGCCGATCCAACTTCATCTTGTTATAAACTTATCCAAAGAAAAAGCATCGTGCCTTCTTCTTATTCTCTCATACTGGTTGATACCTTCATTAATATATTTTGTCTCTTGATTATATTATCTATCTTTTCTCACATTTTGTCTTGCTATCCAACCTACTCTATGTGTTTTGAAATTACAAAACCTTCATTGAAATAAATGCATTTAACCATGTGTTTTTACCTTATTTATTTAAAGTTTTTTAACCATACAAACATTTTAATGAATTAAACATATCCTACATCAAACATCATCTAGTGATCAATCACATCAACTAAACCATCTATCATATCTAGCATAATTTAATGTACATCAAAATAAAAATGAGTCATTCACACATGTTCTCCACCACATCTCTCAATCTAAATGATGAAGCATTTACTCATTAAATTTAGACATGAACATAATCATCATTGTCATCATAACATCATATCAAACATCATCATCACATGATCTTAAACCAAAACCATAATCATGTCAATCAAAACCATAAACACAATATCATCATCATCCATAATTGTAATCATGTCAATATCATAAGTATGATCATCTTCAAACATGAGGTAAATGATCACATCCATGAAAAATATCATTAACACATAAACATCATCATAACACCATCATTGTCCTATCATTTATCATATCCATATATCTATGATCCATAAACCATAACCATAACAATAATCCCAAAACATCATAGCTATGTCCCAAAAAGATATAACCATCACATCATGATCACATAAACAACATTAATCAATATCAACATCATCATGAACATAAATCAAAAATCCATATCATCACATGCCTACATAGGTGAGTACACATGCACATCATCATGGAGATAATCATATCCACATAATATCATAAATAAGCAGACTGAACATCATAACCATAAACAAGGTTTACATCTATATCTCATGAATAATCATCATCATATACATATCTCTCAAAAATATACATCTCACTATATCAGCTCAAACGCTAGTATCAAAATAATAAAATACATCAAAAATATAATGTCTCATAATCAATCTATGATCTTGAGGCACCACTGCATCCTATAGCCTACCCTCCTGCACCTACCTATCTTCCCATAGATGTGGCCCACTAACCTGGGGTTGCCATACCAACACCTCCTATAATCTTAGATCTATACTCACCCCATTAGGGCTCATCTATATAGTTCCTAAAGACCAAGGCCTCATATAATACATTAGCTCCTCCATAGTCACTACATAACTCTACAACAAAATAGTCCCTATTGGTCCCATAGTTGTTGGTACTCCTCCTCCTAACTACCAGAGAGAATCTCTCTCATTCATCACCATATCTATATGATCCCTATCCTGATCTATCTCTCCTATAAGAGTGGACACATAACCTTGTGTTCCTATTAAGGATGCATGTGTTTCTTTCAAAGATGCTTAAGTTATGACTAGATCCACTCATGCCTAGTCCTTCTCAATTATCATTGCTTATATAGCTTGGGTAACCCCCTACATCTGAGCCTACTGACCATCTCCCCCTATATTGACATCCATATCCTATCGACCACCATCATCACCTCTAAAGTCATTCATAGTATAGTGTGCCTAGTATCATGTAGGATAGACAACTATAATACCTGCATCATCCATATCTATCCTTACATGCAACTCCTTATGATCAATGAACTCATGCACTAACTATGGATTAGGAAGTGAAAAATCTACATCACCCTCCTATACCTTAGGAATACCCCAAGTATATCCTACATGAGGTTGAACTACCTCCATACCCTATCAAATAGAATCAGCTCTATTTCATGGTCTCACTACCATAGATCCATTGATAGCTCTTTAATGATAGTGTATTTTTTGTATAGTGTGCCCATCCTAGAAACTTGACATACAGTCTCCAAATCACATCTCCTAAAACTAAAGCATCCAGTCAATCCCTATACTAGTCTATGTCATGTTCCCCTCTTCTAGGTCCAAAAAGGGCCTAATCACCTCTCCACCTCATATATACAACTCTAAAATCCATCTGCATTAAACCCTCCCATGACAACCCCATAGGTCTTAGAACCTGGATGTGCTTGTAGGCCTAGTAATGGAGAATAAACCCAACACTGATCCCATATCTTTTGTGAGTACAAAATCCCCATAGTTCTTAATAAATATAAACTAACAACATAAGATCCCACACAAACACTATGCAACCTAACCACATCTCAATGAGAACCTTAGAAATAACTAAGGTAATCTCTTGAAACTAGAATATGGTAACACATAACATGACCTCTATCATCATCATAGTGAATATCCACCTTGTATCCTTACCCCTCTAGTACATTAGCATGTAGTGGAAGCCTCTAAAGTTCCACCTTGAAAAATAAATGTCCTCTCTATATAAGATTTCCATTTACCCATCCCTCTCATCACTCTCAATGTGGTAGATTGATTCACCATGTATGGGTATCTACATGATCCTCTAGATGTCTTCAGACAAGATATTCATCTCACCTATAGGAAGAAAGAAGGTGTTAGTAGTAGGGTCCCATCTCTAAATGAGTGCCACTAACATCATCACATCCTGAGGTATGTGTTGGTAGTACCTGATGCCTCCAAGGCCTATGTCCTCCATATATTTCCAATCAATGTTGATCATCCCTCACTATATCTCATATAGTATTTGGGGCACTCTATCTCTCATTTGTATCCAATCTCATTCTTTTAGGGTTTGATATCAAAAACCTTAGTTTACTAACATATTTTTCCTATAAACTCTTTTTATTACACCTACCTCATATTCTAATCTATTCAACTCATAACATTTATCTAATATGACCTATACATATTACTTTACCCTAAAATTCAACCTTCTTAACCTATACACATTACCTTAACTTAACCCCCTAACTTAAATGGCAACCATAACCCTACACTTTTAACCTTCCAACTATCAACAATTTACCAAAACTTAAACCATGACCTTAACTATCAATAATTTACCAAAACTTAAACTATGACCTTAACTATCAACAATTTCACATAAAATTTAGTACAATTCTCGATTGTTGATGGTTAGGAGACCAACTATTAATGATCACCACAAAGTGACCTATCAATGGTCTTTTATCGATCATCGATGGTTAATAATGATTGGCAATGGTCGATAGAGACCACTAATGGTCACTATGTGGTGATCACTGGCAATCAACCCAAACCCTACCCCAAAAATTACCTACCAACAACCATAAAAACTTCCTATCTTTACTCTACCCTCCCTCTACCCAATTACCTACCCACACTACTAATTTCAACTCTAAAATCAAACAAAACCTCCAAAAACCTAGCCTTCAATCAACACCCACCCACAGCTAAATAAACAACTAATAAATTCAATTAAGCATTCATTTATAAATTTGAAACTAAACTAGTAATTCAAAATAATGCCTACCTCATTCCTTGACCACCATTGAGGAGGAAAACTAGGAACCACCACCTAACCCTATTCTCTCCCTCATCCCCTTTGCATCCTCGTTGGGTCAAACCCTTAGCAACACTTGGTCAACTCAACACTCTCACTCACCCAATCAATCACCCTCACAAAACCATCACCATTTTTCTCAACAATGCCAAGAGCCAATCATCAAAGGTTTCAAAATCATAAAGAAAGAATAAAACCCCCAGTGGTATTTTATCTTCACCCTTTTAAGGTATACATATGATCATTGATGGTCAAGATGACCATCACCAATTGACCTTGAGGGTGAACTACAACCATCTACAATCAAAATTTTAGGGGTTTTTTCTTCCTTTCCACCCCTAAATTTTTAGACAACTTTTTATCATAAAACTAATCCACTATCAACCAATAGAGATTATATTTTCCACCAACCACAACCAACCACATTACCTCGTTAATAGTCAATTTGGCATAACTTATGCATGTTTTACAATAACCTTGCCTTGGTACTTTTGACCAAACTAATTAAATTACCATGTTGAATAATTTGAACTTGCACTACCTTATGCATAACCAACCAATTGTGTCTTCTCAAGAGCACTTCCTACCTTGGATACCTATGACTACATTGACCATATCTAAGAGACTTGAATTTATAATTGTAACCCAATTACCATGCCTAAATATGGTCATGTGGTCTACTTGTCACTTGTCCTTCTAAAAATGACCTTATTTTTACCAACCTGACAACCTAGCCAATGCATGATCTTGAATATCATACTTAGTCAGGATTTTTATGCATATTTGTACTTTATTGCCCAATCTATCACCAAATTTAATGCCAACCTACCCACTTATCAAACCTACACCTAATTTTGTTTCACCTCATCAATTCCTAGTTTGAGGGGCAACATCTCCTCCCATGCTCACAACAACCTAACCTCCAACCCAAAATCCATTTTTGTTTTGTAGTTTATCAATAAAAATTACATAATAAAAAGGGGGAAAATGTAGATACTAAAAGACTTCACATTATAGTTCTAAATGTCAAACTAACCCCTAGACCACCTTTGGACCTCTTAGGGACTATCCCATAACCTTTCAACCACAAACCTAAGTCAAAATTGACTAAATTTGACCACCTTGACCTTTGACTTATCAACCATAAACGATCACCCTAACCATTGATAGTTAGGCCTAACCATCAATGGTCATCTTTTAACCACTTTAAAGGGTTAACTCCCACTTCAAATCCAGCTCACTTTTATATTTAGATTGTCTGATCTACATGTGAATCAATGTATATTAAGACTAAAATTAGATGACCCCTTGACACCTTTTTGAAATTATTATTCACCTCTCCTATCCTTATATAAAATGAGAGGAGGAAGAGGTGAAAGGGATCCAAAATCAAAGCCATCAGATCATCAAAGTGACCACCAAAAATTATCAAATCTTATTGTATTAGAACTTCTTTTTTAGGTCTTCTTCCATCAAACTAGAAATCAGTGTGATAGACATCTAAAATGTCATTTCTCATCAATTAACAACCAAGTACTGTTAATATATCAAAATTTATGTAGGTTATACCAATAGATTTCTCAGCCACCTACCTTAATAAAAAACAATAAATCTAAGTATTTTTTTTAATAATTAGTTCTTTTTTTTCCTCTCACAACCAACCTTTGACCGAGGCCTGCCTTCTAGAATCCATTCTACATCCCTATCAACCTCATTTGTTATTATTGAGAATAATGGAGTTTTATTCCTATTAAATAAACAAGGTCTAAGTATGATAAATTAGTAAATAATATTCCTTATTAAAACTACTAATTTGTGAAATTGAATTACAATTAGACCTTTTCTAAAAATAGTAGTGAGAGAGAGAAAATTAAACTTATCTAATTTTATGTTGTTCTGACTGAGATAAGGTCTGTAAATTTATATTCAAGCTTAAGAGACTATCACAAATAGGATCCTAGAGTTCATTTCTAGATTGGACAAGAGCACCAAAAGTGGGACACCTTGTTGTTCAGTGTTATAGTCCTTTTTGGTAATTTTGTCTAGGTAATATGAGTTTTTTGGGTTCTACTCGATAGGTTTGTGTTACCCTATCAGTGAAATATTGAATCCTAGAAGTTTATGAAGCTCATTATGTGTCTATTTTAATCTTTAAATCCTTAGGAGCTCTTTGTGCTTGAACTTGAAGGGAAACTTGGCAAAAAAAGAGAAAGGGTTAGTGTGTAAAAGATACATTAGATGCACTTCATACCCTGTATGTGGGCATGTTGCCTACATACCAATACTTTGATGAGGGATCAAGCTAATGTAGTTCTCCCATTGAAGTACTTGGTGTAATTGTGTATGAAAATACAACTAGATGTGAAACTAGGTGTATTTTAGATGGTTAGGGGCTAGTGTAAGGGTTTGAATAAGATTAGAATAATATTGGAAGGTTGTATGTAGAGAATAAGGAAAATTACTTGAATATACTTTCTTGTATTCTTGCTTCTTTTGTAAATGAGTGTCAACCATTCTAAATGGCCTTTGAATGGTCTTTTATAGGGAAATTAATGATCGTGGGTTAAATTAATTCTTGTTAGACTGATATGAATTAGGATAAGGATTCAAGAAAATATGACCATTATGAATAAAAGTACACTTGGACAATAGCACAAAAAATAGGACACCTTAGGTTTCAGTGCTCCTATCCAAGTTGGGCATTGTTGTCTAGAGGAAACAAAACATGGGGGGATGGATTTGGGCTTGAAAGAGCTACTTGGTTCTATAAGGGTTAGGTCTAAAAGTTGTGGATGACTAGGAATTAGTGAAATAAAATCCTAAAAAGGGTTTTGAAAACAAGTAGGAGGACCTATGTATTAGGTATTTATAGCCATACTCAAGTAACCAAATTTCACATTTTATATGACTACATTTGCCCCCTCTTTATTCTAATGATGTAGCAAAGAAAAATACTAAGATAAAGGGAAAAAATAGAAAGTGTACCTAAACTTACCTACAAAGTTGAAGCCCATGAAGCTTGTGTGATGTTGAGTAAAGTTGGATAGTGCATAAAGAGCACATTGTGAAATTTTGAATCTATGAAATGAAAAAAGAGTAGATCAATTCTTATTATATGTGATATAAAATAAGAACATACAAAAGTTGAGTAAAATAAAAAGGAAGAGAAAATAATGAATACACCTCATCAGGTATGTGAACCAATACAAAACTTATTTTAATCTTGAGTAAGGCTGGGTAATGCTAGATTGTGTTGGATGATGTTATACCAAAAATTATATCATGAACAAAGTTGAGTGCTTAATTCCCTAGAAAGTGGTTTAAGAATACAAAGGCTGGCCCTTTGGCTCCATCGTAGCCTATTGAGTGAACCTAGATGATAATGCATGTGATAATCGATGTTTGGACTATATGTCCAATCCCTCTGAATAGGTGGCTCAAGAATATAAAGGCTGGTTTTTTATATCCATCGTTGCTTACTGAGTGAAGCTAGATGATTATGTGTGTGATAATCGATGTCTAGACTATGTGTCCAATCCCTCTGAAGAGGTGGCTCAAGAATACAAAGGTTGGCCCTTTGGCTTCATCATTGCCCTATGAAGTGAAGCTATGAAGTGATACCAATATAGAATAGATGTTATATGAGATGGCTAATGGATCCCATGGATGTTCTAAAAATATGATAATGTGGCATGGATAGATGAATGTATGTTGGAAATTAGGCCACTCTTGGCCATTCTAAAAGATGGAGATTAGGCATGTATGAAAGCCACTTTAAAATTGATTTAATAGGCTTATGTTGAAGCCAACTCAAGGACTCAGGTATTTTAAAAGTTCAACTTGTATGAAATTTTAACTTTAAAATGATGCCAACTACCTACAGATGGAGTAAGGCATGCAAATACTAAGAATGCCTAAATAATAAATTAAACTCAAAAATAAAAGAAGACTAATGTGTCATGCACATTTCCCCTAATCACTGGTGTCTGGAATGTGAATTCTAATCTAAAATTTATATCAACTGCCTAATCTAAAACTAGAATTAAGAGACATCATATCATGCATGATACCCCCTATATCTAGATTCCTTGAGAAAATTGTACTAAAACTACTGATTTTGATTAATCTAAATGTGCAAAAACTATAGCTAAGCTAAACCTTTTACCTATTACTAGAAAACTTGGGTGTTTTTTACCTAGATAAGAGCACTAAACTGAGGACACCCTTGTGTTTGCCACTGTTGTCATATGCTAAAATTGTTTATTGATCTAGAATTATCATTATTTTTTATTCTATTCTAACTAGTTTGGCCTCTATATTCTAAACTTTGTGATCTGAATACTGCTATTTTGTTTGCTAGGAGCTTTGATCTCTATGACAAAACCCTTGTTTGTTTCCCCCTCTTCTAAAGGTAGGAATGATTGAACCTAAAATGACTTCCCTTAGAAGAAAAGAGTCTTGCAAGTGTTTTATGCTACATAGAAACATAATATAACAATGATATTTGACAAGATATCTTTAGATATAGCAATGTTTCTATTGAGAGATTGTTCTATCAATAAGGGGATGCCTAGATAGATATAACAATGTAAAGGCATGTGCAATGTACTGAACTAGAACTAGAAATCTTAGATTTTAGTTGTTAGTTAGAGGGATGGAGTATGACATCCATCATGGCATCCAAGAAAGCAAGGTAAATGCATGATATGGATCATGACATTGTAAATAAGGACAAAAAATCAAGCAACAAGCATACAAAGCAAGAAGCAAGAATCAAGAAGCATATAAGGTTAGTCAAGGGGACACACAAACAAGGGACATGATCACATGTCACTTGAAATCCCAAGAAAGCATACAATGCATGTTCAAATGCCATATACACATATAGTTAAAATAAGAAATTTGGCTCAATGGCCACAAGCACATAGAAGAGTACAAGCAAAAGACATTGGAAAATGTCTTAAGGTACACATATGAATAGAAGTAAAGGATATTGGAAAATTTCCTAAGGCACATATAAGAGATAATCAAGAACTAAAAATATAATCTAAAAATCTATGCTAAACAAGAAGAGAAAGCATGTAATAAATGATGTAGACACCAAAATTATGTCACACACATGTGTGTAACTCCCTATGTTGAAACCCCTTTTTAACCCATTTTTCAATGATAATAATTAACCTCCCTAACCCATATGTTTACCCCTCACACATTTAATTAATTTAAAATACTTAATTAAGTTAGTTAAAACCCTAATTTCCACCTTACCCAGCCACCTCACCCTATGACTAATTCTCACCTGATGAGTCACCTCAAGACGTGGTCCCCTCATCCTAACTACCCAAGACTTATTCCCACTTCCAAACTAAATTCCTAATCAACTACCTCCTTAATTTCTTATTTTACCATTTTATAATGGGTGTCACACTTGGCATGAAGAAAAATTTAAAAAGGCCAGAAATAGTAAGGTTTACCTATTTTAGGGCTGCTAACATCAGTCAACCCATAGTTGACATCAGTTGGATCACCAACATTGACAATATAAGCCAAACTCCAACCTGAAGTTCAAGTCAATATAAATCAATAAATTTCATTCTTACTCATATTCAAGCTTTGGGCATTCTATTTTTGACACCCTAACTTACGATTATCTTGCATAAGTTAATCATGATTAGTAACTAAGCTCTTAAGGACCAACAACACCCATTTATTCTCTCTATTCAAGCATTCAGGTTCAGACTCCTTGATAGGGACCATCAATCTAGCACTTATCATTTAATGACTACTATAGCTAAGTACATCACATATTTTTTAGGTCTTTCAAATATTTATTCTTCTATCACTTTATATTTATTGTACATTACTTTACACACTTCTGATCAAACCCCCATGAGGGAGTTACAAAGCTTCCTCACTTGTTTACCCTTAACTTGACACACCAAACCTCTAAATAGATCTACCCAAACCATAATCTCTCTATCATAACTCTCTCAACCTCCCAAACCTGATCCAAACCATTTCTTAGACCTAAAAAATCATTCTACAAGATCCTAAACAATTATTTACCCTACCAACCTTGGTATCCTAATCGACATCAATCACCTTACTACTGACCTCGATAGTATAAATGATATCAGTCACTTCCCTACTGATGTCAGTGACTATGGGTTCCCTAACCTCTTCAAAACCTACCCAAACAACTTCTAAAATATAAACAGAGTACATCATCTGCACCCTGTCACCCTCTACTGCATATAGGGTGTTAATAACGGTAATCTTATCTCACTTTCACTCTCTTTACCTCTCTTTTAGTTATTTATTATTCTTTTATCTCTCAAAAATGGACTGTCATCTCTAAGGAAGTTTCAAACTTCTTAGAACAAGCACGTAGCTTGATAGCCCACTCATTTAACTACTAACAAACATCTTGTGGTAGTGTTTTATTACTTACAGGTAGTCCTCCCCAGCCAAAGAGGAGTGCTCACAATGTATGGATATGATGCACAAACCAATCTAGGTTCATTCTAATCACTTATCCCCATCCTTCTTTTTATTTTACTTTAGACTTAAAATAGACAAAATTTAGTGAAACATTTTTGGCACACTCGGTGGGACTCTATATTTGAATCTAAACATTTTAGATTTGGGTTTAAAACTTACTACATTTCATAGTTTTCTTGTTGCATATTAACTCACCTAGTTAATTACGATCATTTTGAATAAATTCTAGTGCACCTATGTTACACAACCAAATCATATTCACATAAACCAACATCTAAACTAACCTGAGAAAAGTCTCATCAATATTTCATCACCTGGTGGATCACCTTACCCTACCTAGCTATCTTACTTGGATTTCACCACCAAGGAGAGAACCCACTCCATTCTCTGGTAGAGTATAAACTCTAGACAGAAGGTATGTTTTGGCTAAGCATCTTGGCTCAGCCATAGGTTTTTGAAGTGCAAAGGGCAAGCTCCTATAACAAGCCACATACCTAGTCTAACATAGATTTTCTCTTGATCACTAAAACTAACTTAAAACTAGCTCTAGATTGCTTTTGAGTACCTTTAATAACCAAATTTCCTTCTCACTATCAATTAAGGCATAAGCCAACATGAGACTAAAAATTAATCACTTGGACATAATAGTTTTGGGTTGTATGCTCTTTTTCTACTTTTTTATTGCCTTCTATATTTTGGAGTTGGTAAGGATGTTTTCCTATTGATTCACTAAATCAATACTATTTCTAATAATCTATTTGTATAACTTCTTATCTCAGGGTTTTTGAGTGTTCTTCCTTCTTACACAGACCTTTTACATCTACTATTTTACCTAGTTTAAACCTCTAGTTTCTTAAAACATTAGATTTTCCTCTCCTAAGATATCACAGTGACCGACATCGGTTAACCCTATCAACATCGATTATTTTACCTATTGACATCAGTTAAACCACCGACATTGACAAACTTTTTCCATCGACATTAGTCAAGCGACTCACATTGGTGATTGTGTAATTTTATCAGCTTAAAATAGCAAGCTCAAATAGCCCAATTACCCATACTCAAACTTGCTTTTTATTTATTCTATTTCAAATATAGGGTAGTAAGACTATTTAAACATCCTCTTCCATGGTATTAACACAAGCTCAAGCCCTAATTCTTGCCAATTACACAAGCTGGCAACCACTTCCACCTTCCCCTCTCACTTTTGATTCTGTCATGGAGCATACTTCAGATAAAAAGCATACTCCCAACCCTAACCAAATTCCTATTGTGCCTGAGGGAGATCAATATTTTACTAAATTTGTTGATCACAATGTGGTAGCCCTTTAGTATTACCTTACTATGAGTCAAACCCATAATTCTTTAGGTGACCCAATATATGATATGCCAACCTCTCTAATAGAGACAACCTTAATTTTAGTTACCTCCACTATTTTCTCGAAGGTTACCCAAACCACCACTTTAATGAGTTACCCAACTATAAATAATGTCCAAAGTGTAGCATCTCCAATTGACAAATCCCACCTAAACCTTGGTGTAACTTCCCTACTTTCACAACCATAACTAGTTTAGCCAAGTCACACCCCATTCTAGAATTTAGTGTTACCTATTTCATCTACCCTCACACCTATAATTACCCGAGTTATGACTCACCCTTCATCCAATCTAACCATGCCAATAATCCAACCTATAATAACAACAACCAACCAAGGCGTAGTCTCCAACCCAATGGAACAAGCCCCTTTTTTTCTGCACCCTAGCCTATAACTCATTATCTTTATGTTGCTCCAACACAACCTCAGCAAGCTATGTCATATGCTCCTGCTTCCTATTAGATTCCCTTTAACTTAGGAGGTATTCCCCAAACTAATCCCCATTCAGGCCTCATTAAGATGCTGATGGACAAGATGTCTAATCTAGAAATATCTATTTCTATTTCAAAGAATGTGTTTTCTTATGAGCAGATATGTAATGAACCAATCCATCCTTTTATGCCTCTTCTCCCTTATCCAAGATAATGGTAACCCCCTAAATTTACTTATTTCTAGAGTAAAGAGGACCCATAATAACACTTGTGACCATTTAGACATGCTTTTTATTTAATTGGGCATGATGATGCATTACTACTTCACACATTCCCTATGTCTCTTTCAAGTGTTGCCTTGGATTAGTATAGCTCTATACCTCAGCACTCCATTTTCTCATTTACCCAACTCGTATAAATATTTTTGGACCATTTCTCTATAAATATTTCTAAGAAGGTTTCTATAATAGACCTTTATTCTATCAGGCAATTTGATGATGAGTCTATTATAGATTTTGTCACTATTGGAGAAGCTTGATCAATCAACTCTCCTTCTCTTTACCCCAACCTAAGCTTATTGATCTCTTCTCAATGGCATGTGCTAAGCACATCTCATCCACACTCTAGGTACAAACTTTCCACACATTTGATGAGGCCTTTACAATGGCACAAAAACTTGAGGTTCATGTTATAGATGAAGGCAAAGTCAAGTTGCATAGTCAGAACCCCAATTCCAAATCAAATTATTGTTCCTCCTCTAAAACTTCTCCCTGTAACTTAAAATCTAAAGGATCTACCAATGTGGTGTTCATTAAGTCAGCCTCTTCCACAACCACAAACCAATTAAGTTCCTCAACTTCTCAAAATCTAGCCAAGTAATTCCAACAACGGTAATCTTATCTCTCTTTCACTCTCTCTTTACCTCTCTTTTAGTTATTTATTATTTATTTGTCTATCAAAAGTGGAATTTCATCTCTAAGGAAGTTTCACACTTCTTAGAACAAGCACTTAGCTTGGTAGCCCACTTATTTAACTACTAACAAGAACTTATCTTGGCAGCACACTTCCTTAGTGTTTTATTACTTGCAGGTAGTCCTCCCCAGTGAAAGAGGAGTGCTCACAATATTTGGATATGATGCGTAAACCAATCCAAGTTCATTCTAATCACTTATCCCTATCCTTCTTTTTATTTTCTTTTAGACTTAAAATAGACAAAATTTAGTGAAACAATTAGAAATATAGAATCACATCTAACTAATCAAAACAAGAGTAAAAGTATGCAAGATATGTTAGTACAAGACTAGGTATATGCTAAGATAATCATAAGTACCAAATACTAGTAAAATGTTTATATAGTAGTATATATAATCTTGTAAGTAATGTACATCAACATGATAACCTGAAATGTGTAGTGTAGGAATGACATAACATGGATGGTATTGTCATGTAGAAGATGTCCCCAGTGGGTATGTATATCTATGTGTGTCTTGAATGTAGAAGTAGGATGCCCCCTCGATGGGTAGAGTAAAGTGTTCGAGTAACTGGATGTCACTGTACACACTCAAATAATATCAAGTGAAGCATGGTAATGTAGATAAATCAACATACAATATCATGAAACAACAAATGTAAGTCCTAGCATAGTATTAGAAATGTAAATCATGGATGATGCATAGAATCAAAATGTTTTTTTGGTGTTTTGTTATATATGAATGTTTTTGGTTTTTTTTGAAATGTTATATTGTTTTTACATTTTTAAATTATAAACTATGTACAATCAAGCATAATAAACTATGTACAAGTAAGGCTGAGAAGAGATGATACTAATCGATGAATCTCATAAGATACTCTCTATCATGTTATCTTGTATCAAGAAGAAGTATCATGCATGATCATGAAGCATGATGTAAATGTTAAGACTATGGCTCTAAAATCTATGTATGTTGTAAGTGCTCTAAAATGCCTATAGTGGAAATTGACTGTGGGGTCCTCTTGTAATTTTGAGAAGTGGATGCTATTATAGGGCTCTTAGGGACCCATCTGGAAGTAAGAGAATATCTTTGAACATGTGATCTATGTGTAGATTCATGAGATCTCAATGATATTGCCCTAGGTGTGAATATTGTAGATATAAACTATCTAGAATCTTGAAGCTATGGAGGTGTATGAATTTTCTATGTTGGTGATGAAGGTCTCGATTGTGGCTAAATCTAGAGTAAAGGAAAAACTGTAACAAGTGGAGTTGAAACTGTATCGAAAGGGGTGCTAACCTGAGTGACACAACTATAACCATGGGTGTAATCAACCTACCTATATTCATAAACATGGGTGATAGCATATACCACATGATCTATTATAGGCATAGATTTGGTAGTGGGTGTAGGATAAAAGCTAGATGAACCAAGTTTGAAGAGAGGAGGGATAAACATAACCACTTGTATTTTCTTGTGTCTAGTAGTGATAAGGAGATACTTAAAAGTATCCAAAGACCTAGATACGTCTAAGTATAAGCCATGTATAGCAATATGATTATAAAGATCATTCCACATGATAGAGAGCAAACAAGGGATAGAGAGCATGGAATTGTGAAAGGATGCATAAAAAACTTTGGCATGTGTTATGACATTTGTAATGTGTTTAGCATGATGGACTTGAAAAAATTTCCACATAAGGTATAAAAATAAAGGGATAGAGAGCATGAAATTTTGAATGAATGCATAATTTTTTTTGGCACATGCTATGACATTTCTAATGTGTTTAGCATGATGAACTTGAAAATTATTCTACATGAGTGAGAGAGAGTATGCAAAAATAATAATGAAATCTTTTGCTTTTTTGGAAATGAATTTTTTAATATTAGCCCATATAGTGAAACATAAGCATGAAATGCAAAGGATGAAGTTTTGTACTAACATATGATAGACCTCATCATTCATGTACATGATAGGGCCCATTATGGTTTCCTTTTTATTTACAAGAAATGTAAGAAAAAATTATACATAAGTGAGAATCATTTTTGCAATTTGATTATGGATGTAAGGTGATACCTCAAGAAGCAAAATAGGAGTTAGTACATGCAACTAAGGATTTTTCATAAATATTTTTGAAATTGAAATTGAAAATTTAAATTAAGCATTCAAGAAAAAAATTAGAAATTTATGGGAAAGTGCTTGATTTAATGGGACCTAGTAGATGCAACTAGCGTTTTGAGAAAAATAAATTTTTAAAAATTACTATGAATTTTTGAAATTTGAAGTGATTTTTTTTATTTTAACATGGAACTAATAATTCAGGAAATGATTAGAAAATTAATGGAAAAGTATTGGGAGCTATTTGATGAAACAAGGGTTTGAAATAAATTTATTTTAAAATTTACTAAATTTTTTTAAAATTTGAGATAAATTTCTAATTTATATGTTCAAGGAGAAACTTAGGAAATTATTGGATTAATGATAAAAAATTACTAGGACCTAGTGTATGCAACTAGGATTTGAAATAAATTTATGTTAAAATTTACTACAAAATTTTAAAATTTGAGAGGAATTTTTTATTTTAATATTCATGAAAAAATTCAAAAATTAATGGAAAAAATAAATTAGTAATTTACCTTAGTATTTCTAGGGTTTTTATGCCAAATTCAAAGTAAGTTGGGTTCACCAAATGATTTATTATTTTTGATAATAATGGAGTTTTATTCCTATTAAATAAATAAGGTCTAAGTAGGAGAAATCAATAAATAATATTCTTAATTAAAGCTACTAATTTGTGAAATTGAATTGCAATTAGACCTTCTCTAAAAATAGTAGTGAGAGAGAGAAAATTAAATTTATTTGATTCTATGTTGTTCTGATTAAGACATGGTCTAGAATTTTTTGTGTAGGATTGGGAGACTATCGTAAACAAGATCCTAGAGATCATTTTTGGATTGGATAGAAACACTGAAAGTGGGACACCCTATTGTTTGGTGTTATATTCCTTTTCCAGTGATGTTGTCTAGGTGATCTAAGTTTTTTGGGTTTTTCTTGATAAGTCTATGTTACCCTATCAATGAAATATCAAAGCTCAAAAGTCTGTGAAACTCATTGTGCATCTATTTTAATCTTCAAATCCCTAGGAGCTCTTTGTGCTTGAATTTAAATGGAAAATTAGGAAAAAGAGAGAAGGGTTTAGTGTGTAAAGGATACATTGGATGCACTTCATACCCTATGTGTGGGCATGCTACCTACATACCAATACTCTAAGGAGGGATCAAGCTAATGTAGTTCTCCCATTGAAGTGCTTGGTACAATTGTGTATGAAAATACAACTAGATACAAAACTAGGTGTATTTTAAATGGATAGGGGCTAGTGTAAGGGTTTAAATAAGCTTGAAATAATATTCAAAGGTTGTATGTAGAGAAAGGGAAAAGTGTTTGAATGTACTTGCTTGTATTCTTGCTTCTCTCTTGTAAATAAGTGTCAACCCTTCTAACTGGACTTTGAATGGTTTTTTATAAGGAAATTAATGATCTTGGCTTAAATTAATTCATATTAGGCTAACATAATTAGGATAAGGATCCAGGAAAATATGCTTGTTAAGATCAAATTATACTTGGAGAATAGTGCCAAAAATAAGGCACCCTAGGCTTTAGTGCTCCTATCCAAGTTAGGCACTATTATCCAGAGGGAACAAGACTTGGGTGGTGGATCTGGGCTTGAAGAGCTACCTAGGTCTATAAGGGTTAAGTCCAAAAGGTTGTGGATGACTGGGAATCAATGAAAGAAAATCCTAAAAAGGGTTGTGCAAGCAAGTAAGAGGACCTATGGATTAAGTGTCTTTAACGATACTTAAGTAATAAAATTTTATATTTTATATGACTACACAACCTAATTTTTTGAACCAACTAGAACTCATAGTAACTATTGATGGTCACCCTGACTACTAATGATCTAGCCTAACTATCGATGGTCAGCCTCACCACCAATGGTCACCCTAACTATCGACGATCACTATGTGATAAGTAAATAACAAGTTATCTTCACCCATCAGACCTCAACCAAATTTTGCTTCATGCCTCCCTACTTGATCACAGAGCATCACCCTATTTTATGAATCATACTTGAATCATTTAACATTAATATAAATCTATTTGTTGCTATAATTAGTCAAATTCACATATTTATCTATTAATCACTTATTGTATTTGATTTTAGTACCTTTTGTTATTTATGCAAGTAATTTATATTTTATTTTCAGAACTTGATTTTTTGAAAGTGTGGATTGACAACCACCAAATAAGTTTGTGCTTCTTAGATCTAGCTTGCTAGTCAATCCACCCTATTATCTAATCAACCATTTATTTAGTACTTTATTATCTACAGGTCATTTCTCCCAAGCCAAAGAGGAGTATCTACAACTATCTAGATCATAGTTCACAAACCAAAATCTAGGTTCCACTAACCTCACCCTTTTTTCAAGTTTTGCAACTTTCTTCTAAAGAAATGAATCAAAATTTACATGAAACACTATGCATTAAATGAAAATAAATGCTCATAAAAAATGGACATCAAACTCAACCAAAAATGCATCCATAAATGAGCAAACTATGTAATAGATACATAAGTTAAAGTGCACAATCATAAAAAAATTGGACATTGGACTCAACTAAAAATGCATCTGTGAGGAAAACAAGAGTGTGAAACTGTGAGTCAAGCAAAGGAGAGGATTAAAAAAAATTGTTTGTGAGGAGTTTTTACCACCTACCAAACTGGACCTCACCCTTTGTCTTAATTAAATGGAGTGAATGTGACAAAATAATGATCAATAACTCCTTACAATATGATTTATTACACTAATATTATTTTTATAGAAAATAATTAAAAAAACTCTCCTTACAATTTCTTCATCATTAAAATTATATTTTTTTGAATAATACCATAGTAAAACTATAATAAATTTCACAATTCTCAATGAAATTATGATTTTTAAAATTTTCAAAAAGAGGAAACAAGGTGCACAAAACCCAAAAAAAAATTTAAGTGATTATTTACCATTTTATCATAGTTAAAAAAAATAGTCATTTTTAAAAATGGATTTACAAAATAAACTACTTGCAGATCTTTCCTTATTATCAATAAAATGATTTAGTTTACTATCCAACCATCTTGAATCCTCTTTCTATATATACAAAAGGTTACTTATATAATATGCAAATGCTAATGAAGTTCACCAATTAGAAAAGAAAGACTTGTAGATGATACACATGGATCTAAAAGATTCTCATTTACAATCTCATTTAAAATACAAACTCAAAAACTACTCAATTTTTTAGGAAATTAACAACAACACAATAATGTTCATTACCATAAATTGTATCTGATACCATGATGAAATCATCCAATATCTTGACTAGAGAACATCAGACACACGAACTATGAATGCAAAATCAAAGAGAAGCATAACTCCATTGTTGATAATGAAATCAAACTAGAGTATAAATATGATAATATTGTATTCATAATTAATCAAAAAAATATTAGAGGAAAGGTACATTTATAGGTACAATAGAGGCATAAATCTAATACATTTAGCAATGTAAACATAAGATAATTGCCAAATTGATTATGTGCATTATGTGTAATATGTCAATATTGGTGGGTAAATGTCAAGGTATCCTCACCCACTAATTTTAATATAATTTTAACATGTGCATGTGCATATTAATTACCTCATTATTACACCTACTTGACTTCAATATTACACCTAAACAAACTAAAAACATTTGTAAGAATAATCCATAATAAATAAATATGAGGAAAATAATATCCTACACTAACATATCAACATATTGTATAGTTTATGAATAGTTATAGAGCCTTTGAATCCTAGATAATAGATGAAAAAGGATGTTGAACCCATGCATATAGAATATCTTGGAGAAGATGGTGTCTTACAGCAGAAAGAGAACTACATTCTCATGGGAATGGTTTCTCTAGAGTGAGTTTTTGATGTGGACCCACAAGCTCAAAAGCAAAAATAGCTTAAATCAATTGATTTTTATTTTTTCAAGGAGAATCTGGCCACTTTCATTTATATTTGATTGATTGGGATTATTACTTTTCTTACTTAAGATGCATTTTTCAAGTCTTTCAGTCATTTAGAAGCCTTAGCTTTTTGATTACCCAATTTACACTATTTTATTAATTCTCCTTGGTATTTTTTGTTTTAACTTAACCTTTGTCATTTCAACTTGATAATTTTTTAAGTGACTCATTCAGTTATGTGATTTTACCATTTACCTTGATTTTTCTATGATTGCTTATTTTTGCCTTCTAGCCTTGTATCCCTAGGGTTTGTCCAATGCAGTTATTATTCCCTCCAATATCAAGACTAAAAATATAGAAGATAACCATTTAATGATAAAGGTAAGTTAAATTATGTATATGTTACTTTCAATTATTTCTAAAAATTATTACTTATTGTCATTTAATTTTTGCATTTTCCTACAATTTGTTAGCTCAGTTTGGTGTGTTATTATGTTCTTTCTTGAATAAACATCCCATGTTACAATCATGTGACATGTGATGAGTTTCAAGTGGATCAAATGTGTACACACAATATTTTTAAAAATTATCATTTATTGATGTTTTATCTCTTGTAGGAACCTGTCAAGTTTTAATCTCGCTAAGTGCACATCTTAAAGGGTGCATGTAGAAAGGGGTGACCAGACCATTGGTGCTTCACAAGACTATTGGTTAACTATATCATGCATAAACCCACTACAAACCCCACTTATACAAATACAAAATATATTATACTCTCAAAATCTTGTAACTAATTAAAACCCCATTTTTCCTACTAGGTCATCCCTAATCGACCTAGTTTCAAAAGTTACAATACATGTTACACAACTAGTCAACCTAGTTCAAGGCCAACTAGTAAATTTTTAAAACTAGGTCATGGTGGGATGACATTTTATATAAAATTATGAAAGGATTAGGACCTATCCATTACTATAAATATAACCTACACTTTAATGCAATAGAGAGGAACATTCAATTTCACATTATTATAGTTCACAATCCTACTACATCTGCATTTGAAAGGAGTCATTGATTAGGGTTTACCTTGAAGGAAATATGGCTTGTATTTTTGGAAGTCTTGGATTCTTGAGAATAAAATTTTTATCTTAGAGACGATTTCAAATATTTTTATGCTTACAAAGCCACAAACATCTCTTGCAAAACACAATTAGCCAAGGGGGAGATTGAGACTCGACAAGTTCATCCCAAGGTAAGTGTCTCTAACTTTTTATTTCATTTTATAGATAGATAGTTCATAAAGTAAAAGGTTTGAATGTATAAATCCTTACTTAAATTACCTCTACACTTAAAATTAGTGTATATATAGGGTTTTATAGCCTTTACATCTTCCACCTTAGGTGATTTAGTCCCCCATTTGCCTACTATGATCCCTTGTTTATTTTGTTTTTTTAAACCATCCCTTTTTGTGTTATAATCTTTGATAACACTAGATTAGTTTTTATTTTATACATCATAATACCCAACTAGGGTTATTGCATGATGTTATTTTCCTAGAGGCTTTAGAACCCTTTCCTTTAGTATTATGTGATAAGTGTTCCCTTAGTTAGGTTTAGCATATCTAATTTAGTCATGCTCACAATATATAAAGTATTGTAATAGATGTTAGTTTATTACCTTCTCTGAGCATGGATTTATTAAGAAAGGTAAGTTGTAAATCTCTATTAAACTTTTCCATATACATATTATGTAATTTGGCCTAATTAACTAACATGTGCTAAATCATTACTCCTATGATATCTACCAATCAACATCATCCACACCCAACTCCAATAGTGTACTCATATATCTACTAAAGTGAAACTCTTGAGACTGTAAATCATGATGCAAAAAGACAAACACATAGCATTTAATCAATTACTAATCTAGGATAATTGAATATATAGATATAAATTCTAAGAAAAATAGATAAAAATTATCAAAAATAACATCAACCAACTCAAAAAAAAAACTTAGATAGTAACGTAGACAAAAACTACAAACATAGGACACTAACACCTAGAACTAAATGGTATTGTTTGTTTTATATTCAAAAAAAATTAATCAAATCGATTAAAAATAGTCAAGATGATATAAATTATTTGGTTTTAAAAAACATGACTACTCAACAACATTATTACACTAAAATGGGTAAAATGAGTTGCATACTAACTACCCTATCATCTCAATCATAGTTTATAAATGCTCAAATCACAATGACAATGTGGGTTGTCGAATCGACATCCCGAAACACTCGAAGCTCAAAATTTAAACAATGAATAGTTGAAAATGAAATTACAAAACTATTTTTCATTCTTTTATCTATTATTGAGTTTATTTTTTTATAATATAAATTACTATTCCTATTGCATGATTATTTCTATTAATAAATCCAAACTTTGGAAAGTGATATCTTGAGTTATATTCATTGAAAATATGTGTGGTAAGTTGCATCATCACGTGCATGACATTTTTTTCCACATCATAATTACATTCTCTTATCAATATCAACTTAAAAATGGGTCAATTTTACACTTAATGATATAATTATCATTACCTTTAGAAATTCTACTCAAAAATCAAATATGACTATTCATTATTTTATCATTCAGAATCTATTATGACTAATATAATGATAATATTCAATCTACTACATAATCTTATAAAATTTATAACAAATAAAATGTTTCTAACTCACTTTATCTTTTGATCTCATTGATTTGATACCCTCAAACATGGGGTCCAAGTCTAAAAATTTATACAAAATCAATATTCACTCACTTTTCACATCACAATGAGATTAAAAATATTCACATATTGGTATATTAATGGGGGAATTTACCAAGCACATTTAGTTAAAATCAAAAATAACATATCATATATTTTAGAAATACTACACATTATAGTTACATAAGCAATACAAAGTTTCAAAAATTCAATTAGTGACACACTTTATAGTTTCAAGGCAATACAAATGGTTCAAATTCTAGTTATTGGCACAATCACAGTTTCAAACATGGTGAAAAAATAGTTATAGTGGTAAATATTATGGGGGTATATGCCATTGCATATGCAATCCTACTATAGTTTCAAAGAGAAAATTCACATAATTTTACAATTCAAAATGAAATTCACAAAAAGCATCCATATACAATTTCAAATTCTAAAATTACATTCGAGGCATAATATAGTTTATGCCATAATATTCATCTCATGAAAATGGTAGGATCAAAGGTGTACTCCATTATCTTGTGATCATTTTTTTCATATACCAAGATATACCAGTCTTTTTCCTGTTAGGTTGTGGAGCTAAAAGCTTCACTGATGCAGACATGGAGGAGGTTGTAGGATGAGTTGCTGAGTGTCAGAAGTCTTTGGCGTTGGTCTGGCCAACCGATGTCGGCAGGTGGGAGACAGGATGCAACTGACGTCGGTCATTGATCGGCCGACGTCGGCGACCTCCAGGCAGACAGGGACCGACGTTGGTCGCCTGTGTGGTTCGACTGCGAGCTTATTATGGGCAGTTAGCTAACGAACCAAGTGTTTGCATGATTAGATCTATTTTTAGACTGAGAGCTGTGGATCTAATTATTGTAATTAGATGTCTAATCATTGTTTGGATGAGATCTATATAATAGACTCATGGTTGTATTGGAAAAGTTGTTCTCGTTTGAGTTGAGCAAAGTTTGCTCCTTTTGTGTGTGAAGTGAGTAAGGGTGTTCCTCCTAGTTCCCTATCAGTGCCAAGCTTGGTACTGGTTGGAGAATCATAAGGACTTGGTGAGGCAAGGACAAGGGTTCTTCAGGGTGTAGAGTGATCTACATGGTAAGTAAGATCATTGATCTGTAGGTGTATGTGTGTGCAAGGTCAAGGTTCACAGGTGAGCAGAACCGTGTTTGATTTACAGGTGTGCAGGATCATATAGACAGCAACACAACAGGGAGCAGTATTAGGCAGGATCTACTTGGAGTACAGGTGTGTACTCAGATAGAGCAAAGAGGAAGGCAAGGGAGTTCCTTCCATAAGTATGGTCTGTTGAAGTGCAGGTTATTGCAGGTTCATGGGAGATCTACTTGAAGTACCTTGAGTACTTGTGGAGCACGTGGAGTGCTTGTGGAGTACGTGGAGCACTTGTGGTGTGCGTGGAGCATGGGAGGTGAACACCAACTCTGTATTTGAGTTGTGTGTTGGGACCTAAGAGGGAGAGCTTTGGGGAGAAGAATTACTGTTCACTTGAGGTGTGGCGAGCCTCTGAAGAGGTGGTGGAGAAGAAGTGGCATCTTCTTTATTGTATTCTTTTCTGTATAAAGTGTTAATACAAGTTGTGTATTGTCTCTCATATCATGTGTTATTCTGAATTCTAGTTACTTGGTGAATCTGGTTAATTTCCGCATATTAAGTTGCTTGGTTTGGTAATCAATTGTGTGCTTCCGGTTTATTTCCCAACAAGTGGTATCAGAGCTAAGGTTGCAGGAAGCAGGTTTTGTGTTTGGTTACAGGGCACTCTCAGGGGTTTCTGATCGAGTGGGAGTAGAGCAACAACAGATCAAAGTAAGCTAAGAATGGAGGAGTTGAAAAGCACAGATGGTCACTCACGGTCCTATGGAAAGAAAGAGCAGGTAAAAGATTATTGTTGGTTGGCAGCAGATCAGCATGAAGAAACTGAAGAAGCAGATGTTGCAGGCTATGTGGCACAGGATGCTCTGGGAGGTTTCTTAGATAAAGTTGAATCTTGGATAAAAGATTCGGTTGCCTCTTTCCATGCAGCCCCAGGTAGAGGAGCTGGTAAGCCTTGCCAAAGAATTGGCAAAGGGGAAGTGAAGCTGAAATTGCAGGCGGCCAACACACAGGTGTTGATGAAGGTCATGCAGGTCCCAGGTTTGGAGATATGGCTAATTTCTTCAGAAAGATTGGGTGATGAGAGATGCACAAGAACTCTCACAGCTGATGCACTTGAATTAGCTGGTGGTAAGAAAATAGGTACCCTTTATCTACTTGTTTATATTACTGATTCTTCTTCTGTTGCGGAGACGTGGCTTCGTAGGCTTGGTCACATGAGCAGGAAGGAGATGCATGTTCTTAAGCGGAAGACAGATATATTTGACAGGCTTAAGAACTGGAAAGCCTTGGTGTTTATGGAGGAGATGGCAGACAGAACCCAGTGGATGGTGCTGGATACTTCTGAGCAGGGCAGTTTGGACATGGGTTTTGATTCAAAGAAGCTCGTAGGTAAAAAGTCATCACTCACAGGCGAACACAGGTACCGGCATCGGTCAGGAGAAACTGGCGTCGAACAGATAGGTGCCGATGTCGGTCATGTGCAAACCGAAGCCGGCGATGTCGGGCAGGGTAAGACTGACGTCGGTCATAGGACCGACGTCGGCAGTATGTAAGACCGATGTCAGTCGAAAGGACCGACGTCGGCAGAAGGGACATCGCAGGGTCGGTAGTCAGGGACAGACGCATGGAACTGACGTCGGTCGGATGCAGACTATGGAGTGATCGAGGTCGGTCACTGTAATAGATTTTGGGTGGACAGCACGCTGTCATGGAGTCTCAAACACCCATACGGAGGACTGAAGACGTAAGTAGGCCCTCAAATTCGTTGTTCCTCTTCTTTATACATGTTGCTGATTGTAGAGCAGGAAGGATCCAGGAAACAGGTGTGAGCTTGGCATGGATGAGGATGTGATTCCTTGGAGGAGAACCAAACAGGTGTTTTTCAGTAGGGTTGCCAGCTGGTATGAAAGCACAGAGATGAATGGATACCTTAGTAGAAGAATAGAGAGAACTGATACGTGAGATGGAAGACCAGGTACATGGTCTTGATGAGCTGCAGTATAGTGGTACAGGGTTTGACAGGTGGAGGATGAAGCATGGCTTCAGTCAATGTCAGGGTAACTACTGTGGTTTGCCTTACTAGGGGGATGATGAGTCATGACATCATTCTGTTGCTGTATGTGGATAGTATGCTAGCTAGCAGGGGTGTACATACAGGTTTTCACTGAGCTAAGGGTAAGATTAGTTCAGTGGCATGTCATGAGGAGTTTGGAGCAGCATAATTCTTTAACATGGGAGACATGGAGATCACAGGTTGATTTTGTCTCAAGTGGGAGCCGATGTGAATCAAGTATTGGCGAGGTTCAGGATGTAGAGCCAGAGCACACTAAGGGCTGGACAGGTACAGTGTCCAAAATCACATGAGGTCCGGTATAGACCTGAGTATTCCCATGCAGTGGGAGATGTCAGAGAGTTAGGAGCCAATTCAGGGAAGTGGGTTCTCAGGTACTTGAGAGGGACCGGCAGCAGGGATTCATGCTATGCAGGGTCAGGACTTCACTACATGTGTTTTTAGGTTCGGATGTGGCAGGGTACTCGGATGACAGGAGGTACATCACAGGTTGTGTGGTGGGTTGTCTTTAGGATTGATCTTGAAGAGGGATACAAACCAGGAAATAGATTAGACGGGGTACAAGTACAGGTACAGTGCAGCTGTTTATCTCCAAGTGGGAGATTGTTAGGTTGTGGAGCTAAAAGCTTCACTGATGCAGACATGGAGGAGGTTGCAGGATGAGTTGCTGAGTGTCAGAGGCCTTTGGCGTTGGTCTGGCCAACCGATGTCGGCAGGTGGGAGACAGGATGCAACCGACGTCGGTCATTGATCAGCCGGCGTCGGTGACCCCCAGGCGGACAGGGACCGACGTCGGTCACCTGTGTGGTTCGACTGCGAGCTTATTACGGGCAGTTAGCTAACAAACCAAGTGTTTGCATGATTAGATCTATTTTTAGACTGAGAGCTGTGGATCTAATTATTGTAATTAGATGTCTAATCATTGTTTGGATGAGATCTATATAATAGACTCATGGTTGTATTGGAAAAGTTGTTCTAGTTTGAGTTGAGCAAAGTTTGCTCCTTCTGTGTGTGAAGTGAGTAAGGGTGTTCCTCCTAGTTCCCTATCAGTGCCAAGCTTGGTACTGGTTGGAGAATCATAAGGACTTGGTGAGGCAAGGACAAGGGTTCTTCAGGGTGTAGAGTGATCTACATGGTAAGTAAGATCGTTGATCTGCAGGTGTATGTGTGTGCAAGGTCAAGGTTCATAGGTGAGCAGAACCGTGTTTGATTTGTAGGTGTGCAGGATCATATAGACAGCAACACAACAAGGAGCAGTATCAAGCAGGATCTACTTGGAGTACAGGTGTGTACTCGGATAGAGCAAAGAGGAAGGCAAGGGAGTTCCTTCCATAAGTATGGTCTGTTGAAGTGCAGGTTATTGCAGGTTCATGGGAGATCTACTTGAAGTACCTTGAGTACTTGTGGAGCACGTGGAGTGCTTGTGGAGTGCGTGGAGCACTTGTGGTGTGCGTGGAGCACGGGAGGTGAACACCAACTCTGTATTTGAGTTGTGTGTTGGGACCTGAGAGGGAGAGCTTTGGGGAGAAGAATTACTATTCACTTGAGGTGTGGCGAGCCTCTGAAGAGGTGGTGGAGAAGAAGTGGCATCTTCTTTATTTTATTCTTTTCTGTATAAAGTGTTAATACAAGTTGTGTATTGTCTCTCATATCATGTGTTATTCTGAATTCTAGTTACTTGGTGAATTTGGTTAATTTCCGCATATTAAGTTGCTTGGTTTGGTAATCAATTGTGTGCTTTCAGTTTATTTCCCAACATTTCCATTAAATCTAAAATCCATCAGTAGTGGTTGATTCAATTTAGTTGCATAGTACATGACTTGGATCTACTGAGCACTCCAACATTATGTGTGTGAATCCATTAGGACTATATCCCATCTCCATTTTGGGGTTAAAATTATTAACACAATTACATTCACATTTTTCATCCCTTAATGGATATTATTTGTTCTATATAGTTACAATTTAATCTAGGGATTTATCACCCCTAATTCTTTAATTTTCAACACAATTTATCCATACAACATTCACTACAATCATCACATGGAGGCCTCAACTTCCCTCAATGCTTCTACACATCCCATTACAACTTAAAATCTTATTCATCTCGCTATCCAAGAAATTTCTAGATGCTACAAGTCCCTTATTTTTCTCCATGATAGTTCCTACTTCTCTATAACACACATAAAAGTGTATTTGTTCCTCGATTATTATTTATAGTATTTTATTTATAATTATATCTTTTGTTTAATTTGAAAAATGGTGGAATCTGATTTCATACATCTCATTTTTCAAGAGAAATTTAGATCGTTATTGCACATAATATATCTACACAACAACACATCCATATGGGGCTAGCATTCTCTTTTTCCCTTTCATCCAATATTTGTAGTTTTCACTAGGGGGAGGTGGGGGGTAAATATAGACACCTAATTATAGAACAACATTTATTTTTAAATATATTTTAAATAATTTATTTATGTAAGTCTTGAATAATAATTAAATGTGTGATGGTAAACTTATTATATATTTTCCCCTTTCACCTTATGACTTGTCTTATATTTTTCTTTTTACTTTATGAGCCTTTATGACTCGATAAGCCCTCATTTAATTCTTTGGAGTCCTCTCTTAAGTCTTTTTTTTAATTTTTAATTCTTCTTAATCCCCTCATTGAGTCTTTTTAAGTTTCTTAACCACCCCTCGAGTCCCTTTTAATTCTTTTTGATATGGCCCCTTTTGTGTGCACCACTAAGTTTTAATTCAAACTCTAAGAATCCATATATAAACAAAGCTTTTAAAAGGCATTCATTATCAAGTGTTCTCACACACATATGATATAAACAATACATATTCATGAGAAAGTACCAAGAAAATACAAACAAGCATTCTCATTATTCAAAATCATTCTCACACTTTCAAGAGCTATTCAAAGTAACATTGCATAGAGATATATTTTAAATTACTATTACCCTTGCATGTGCCAAGGGTGAACTAGGAAAACAAGTATATAACTTTACATATATGATACATCCCCAAAGAGATAATTACATAGGATTAAGGTCTATTTGGGCTAAGTAATCAATGTTTAGTTACACAGAGTTTCTGAAACCAACTCAACCATTCCCACTACCCCATTTTTTATCCCCTATTTGTTATCTAATCATCTATCTAGTGCATGTATAAAAAACTAGGGTTTTACTATTTTAGGTTCACACACACATGAAATAAAGATTGATAAAGTAGGAATAAGCATTATAAGAGCCTCCACACCTCTAAGGTAAGTTCTAGGTCTTCACTGTCAAAGGTGTTAGGATGTGGAGCTAAAAGCTTCAACTGGTGCAAACAGGGTGGAGGTTGCTGAGTTCCAGGGAGACCGGCATCGGCAGAGTGCAGTGCACAAGGAAACTGATGACGGTAGGGTGGACAGGAAGGAAATCGACATCGGCAGGAGGTCGGCCGATGTCGGTCACCTCCAGGCAGACAGGGACCGATGTCGATCGCCTGTGGCAGTTCCAGAACTGCTTGTTCCACAGACAGTTAGTTTGTTGAACCAAGTGTTTGCATGTAAAGGATATTTTTGGTCTTGAGTTGCGTGTCTAATTATTGTAATTAGGATAGTCTAATTATTGTATGCATGAGATCTATATAATAGACTCATAGGCTGTAGTGTAAACTTGTAGCTAGAGAGTAAGAGAGCAATAAGCTCCTTCTGAGAGAAGAGAGCAATGGTGTGTTCCTCCTAGTGCCACAGTACCAAGGTGAGTAATAGATTGGAGAATCAATAGGGTTCTTCATATTCATATGATCTTAGTCATCAGGTGAGCATGGCTTCTTTTGGAGATCTAAAATGGTGAGTAAGGTCTAGTGATTTGCAAGTAGCAACAGAAAGCAGGAGATTTACTTGGAGTACGATTGTGTGCTTGACGTACTGGCAGCGTGTTACTGACTGGTTGGAGAGGTGAACATCAATTCTGTATTGGAGTTGATTGTTGGGACCAAGAGAGAGAGGGAAGAAGGTCTTGAGGTGTGGCGAACCTTTGAGGTGGAGGAAGAAGTGGCATCTTCCTTATTGTATATTCTTCTGAGTGATTATTAATACAATTGTGTATTGTCTCTCATATTCCTATGTTGTTTCATATTTCTAATTACTTATTGATTTTGGTTAAATTCCATGTTTTGTTGCTAATACAAGAAGTAATCATATATGTGCTCTATTGGTGGAGCAAGATCCTGACACGTGGTATCAGAGCATGTTTATTGTTCTAGGTTCCTGACAGTTGGTATCAGAGCTTTTGGTTGGGTTGACTAACAGGTGGTTTTAGATTTGGTAGTGTTTTTGATTACAGGTCACTCACAGGGGTTTCAAATTGAGTGGGAGTATAGCAATGGCAGAAGATAGTAAGCTATGAATGGAGAAACTAAATAGCACGAATGGTCTGATTGATGGAAAGAAAGAGCAGGTAAAAAGAGATTGTTGGTCAGTAGAAGATCAGCGTGTAGAAGCAGATGTTGCAGGTGACGTTGCATAGGTTGCTCTGGATAAATTAGAATCTTTGTTTACAGATTCTTTTACCTCTTTCCATGCAGCCTGAAATAGAGCATCTTTTCATGGGTATGTCTTTGGAGACTTTGGAGAGATTTATTTTGGGGTTGGAGAGCCTTGTCAGATTATTGACAAAGGGGAAGTGAAGCTGAAATTGCAGATGGATGACACACAGTGGTTGAAGGAAGTCATGCAGGTACCAGTCTTGGAGATGAGTCTAATTTCTTCAAGAAATTTGGGTGATGGGAGATGCACTATAACTCTCACAGTGGATACACTTGAATTAGATGGTGGTAAGAAAGTAGGTATCCTTTATCTATCTACTTATATTATTGATTCACCTTTTGTTATAGAGATGTGGCTTCGTAGGCTTAGTCACATATGTAGAAGGAGAATGCAGGTTTTGAAGCAGAAGTCAGATGTCTTTGACAAGCTAAAGAACTGGAAAGCCTTGGTTTTCATGGAGGAGATAACAGATAGAGATCAGGTGAGGAAACTAATTTATTCTGAGCAGGGTTGTGTTAATTTTAACAGGGTTTTGACCCAAAAGGAGCTCGCGGGTAAAAGTTGTCACTCACAAGGAAAACACAGAAACCGACGTCGGTTAGAAAATTGATGTCAACATCCTCACAGTGATCGATGTCAACTATGTACAGACTGATGTCAGCAAAATAGGGACAAGTAAAAATTGGCATCGATCACGAGGACCGACGTCGGCGAGGAAGCAGTCGCAGGGAACCGACACCGGTCAGGTGCAGGCTGGGAGATGGCCGAGATCAGTCACTGGAATGAATGTTGGGCAGACAGCAAGCTGTCAACAAGTCTCAAACGCTCATGTAGAGGTTAGGAATGGTAAGTGAACCTCATATTTGTTGTTCACCTTCTTTATTATTGCTTACTGATGGTTGAGAACTAGGAAGATGTATAGAGGCAATGTAGGTAGAATCCAGAAATAGTGGGAGCATGGCATGAATTCTTCAGAAGAGAACCAAGCAGGAGATTTGGTAGATTTGTCAGCTAAGAGAGAGAGCACTGGGAGAGGAGTGGATTCCCTTATTAGAGAAGAGAGTGAATGGATAAGTGAGACAGAAGGCCAAGGTACATGGTCTTGAGGTAGCTACAGGACAGTGGTACAGGTTTTGATAGGTGGATGACTAAGCATGGCTTTAGTCAATGTCAGTGTAACTATTGTGTTCTTTTCTTTACCAAGTGGATGATGAGTCACGACATCATCTTGTTACTGTATGTGGAGTGGTTGCTTATTGCAGGTTTACATATGCAGGGAGTTTTTTGAGCTAAAAGGTAAAGTTAGTTTCAGAGGTATGTTATGAAGAATTTGGTAGTAGCAAAATTCTTTAGCATAAGAGACATAGAGGATCACAAGTTGATTTTGTCTCAAATAAGAAGCTGATGTGAAGGTGTTGGTGAGGTTCAAGATGCAGAATCGAAAAGCACACCAAGGGTTGGATAGTTCAAGTAGAGCTTAGAACAAGTGTTCGAAATCACTTAAGGTCTAGTGTAGACCTGAGTTTTCCCAAGCAGTGAGAGTTTTCAGAGAGTATGGAGCCAATTCGAGGAAGAGGTACTGAAGGGTAGTTCAGTGGATTCTTTCAGGGATCAGCAACAGGTCGACATGCTACACAGGGTCAAGTTATTTTCTACGTAGGTTTGTAGATGCAGATGCGGCAAGTTACTTGGATGACAAAGGCACAAAGGTTAGAGCATCATAGGGTGTGGTGGTTAGTCTTCAAGATTGATCTTGAAGAGGGATACAAGCTAGGGTACAAATTAGACAGTGTATAGTTATAGGTATAGTTGCAGCTATTTATCTCCAAGTGGGAGATTGTTAGGATGTGGAGCTAAAAGCTTCAACTGGTGAAAACAGGGAGGAGGTTGCTGAGTTCCAGGGAGACTGGGGTCGGCAGAGTGCAGTGCACAAGGAAACCGATGACGGCAGGGTGGACAGGAAGGCAACCGACATCAGCAGGAGGTCGGCCGACGTCGGTCACCTCCAGGCAGACAGGGACCGACGTCGATCACCTGTGGCAGTTCTAGAACTGCTTGTTCCACAGACAGTTAGTTCATTGAACCGAGTGTCTGTGGAACAAGCAGTTCTAGAACTATAATTACAATAATTAGTTAGTTCCACAGACAGCCCTAATTACAATAATTATAATTACAGTCTGTGGAATAATTAGACACGCAACTCAAGACTCATAGGCTGTCTGTGGAACTAACTAATTATTGTAATTAGGACAGTCTGTGGAACAAGCAGTTCTAGAACAAGCGTGTCTAATTATTGTAATTAGGACAGTCTAATTATTATATGCATGAGATCTATATAATAGACTCATAGGCTGTAGTGTAAACTTGTAGCTAGAGAGTAAGAGAGCAATAAGCTCCTTCTGAGAGAAGAGGGCAATGGTGTGTTCCTCCTAGTGCCACAGTACCAAGGTGGGTATTGGATTGGAGAATCAATAGGGTTCTTCATATTCGTATGATCTTAGTCAGCAGGTGAGCATGGCTTCTTTTGGAGATCTATAATGGTGAGTAAGGTATAGTGATTTGCAGGTAGCAGCAGAGAGCAGGAGATCTACTTGGAGTATGATTGTGTGCTTGACGTACTTGCAGCGTGTTACTAACTGGTTGGAGAGGTGAACATCAATTCTATATTGGAGTTGATTGTTGGGACCAAGAGAGAGAGGGAAGAAGGTCTTGAGGTGTGGCGAACCTTTGAGGTGGAGGAAGAAGTGGCATCTTCCTTATTGTATATTCTTCTGAGTGATTATTAATACAATTGTGTATTGTCTCTCATATAACTATGTTGTTTCATATTTCTAATTACTTATTGATTCTGGTTAAATTCTGTGTTTTGTTGCTAATACAAGAAGTAATCATATATGTGCTCTATTGGTGGAGCAAGATCCTGACACGTGGTATCAGAGCATGTTTATTGTTCTAGGTTCCTGACAAAAGGTCATAATTAACCAATAGGTCAAGATCAATTGTCATACATGCTCGATTCTATCGATCCTATCCTAATCTAAAAAATAATCATTTCTTATGAAGCAAGTAGGTCATATTTAGTTCATATAGTCTTCAACCAACTTGTTAGGTTATAGAAATAAGGCAAGTTTATCGAAACAAGAATAGTCTTTCTCTATCCCTTTTCTTTCCTTAGTATACGTGTCATATTTGTTTATCACAAAATGTGCTTATATAAAAATTATTATATTTCTTATTTAAATCAATTTACATGTAAATCAACATTCTAATAGGTTATCTAATTTAGGGCTAATAGTAGAATAATTCACATTTTAGATAAAGCAGGTTCAAATTACAAAAGAAACCACACAGTAGATTTCATAGTGAATTTCATGAGCCCAATCATACACACTGAACCAATAGGGAAAGATGCATAGGTCCAAACTTTCACAAATAGTTAAAACCTTACCATATGCCAATGTGCCCAAGGACACTAGCACGAGCTACCCTTGTCAAAATAGTGAGACCTTGTCTCAGATTCAAGTCAAACCCTATTCCTAATTCACAACGTCATCATACAATCAAATAATTAATTTTACAATTTCATTTATAATCTTGCATACCTTATTTCTAACAAAGTTCTTCTTCAGTGGTACTTTCTATTTTTTACATATTTATGTATTTAACAAGTTTTAAATTATTTTATGTAATTATTACATATCTTTAGCATTATAATTTTATGCAAGAATTTATTATAATTAAGATTTAACATCTCTCTCTATTAATTTTTGATAAATTAAAAATATTTTATAAACCCTTTCCATTATTTATAATTACATGTAGGTAAGATACTCTAATTTAAAATTAATATTATATTATAATATTGTTTTATTTTTTCTATTTAAAAATTATATATAATATTATTTTTTAAATTATTTATTTTCTCAATGTTGATGTGAGTATATTAGTTAAGTAGTTTGGTTGTGTCTAGTCTCATCCAGTTTTACATATTGTTTGGTATGTTACGTCAGTTGTGGTTCCTAGTGATGTTGGTGATATTGTAGATGTTTTTGATATTGACGATGTTGATGACATTAACAATATTAGTGGATATAGGCCTCATGTTTATGTCCTAAACTAATTCATAACTCCATTCAATGTTGTCCCTCTCTAATTCATAACTCTAAATTCTAAAAAAGAACGATTACCCATATCCAAAAAATTATTTATTTTTTCAACATTTCTTAAATATTTTAACCCATTCTTATTTTATAACACAAAACATAAATTTTCTATTACAAAATTAATGAATAAGTTTTATTTATTTTTTTACTAAAATTTTAAAATTTAAACATAAGTTCCTCCCCCAATTCATTATTTTGAACCTATTCCATTGGTGTCCATAAAAATTTAAATTATATAAATAAAAATACCATAAAATAAAAATAATTAGAATTTTGTATAATCTATCCAATTGGTTTTCATGAATCTTAAAAAAATTATAAATAATATGAATAATTTTCTTTTAAATTAAATTTATTATAAAAGAAGATGATTTTTTATATCTTTATAAATATTTAATATGAGGAGTATTTAATTTGTAAATGATTTTTTTCTAAATAAAATATGTTATCACATTTGAGATGGATTTTAATATGCAATATTTTTTCTCTTAATTTTTAGTTTGTGTGTTGTCTTATCATTATATTATTAATGATAAATCATGGTTTGTAAGAATTTATTTTGCAAAAGATATCTTATTAAATTAAGTATCTCATTTTAGATTTATTTATTTTTAATTTTTTTAAGTTAAAAATATTTTAAGAAAGACACGGCTCTCTCAAAATCCTCCTTTTATTAATATCAAAAAAATATTATCATATTATTAAAAATAATATTTATTATTAAAATAAAATAATAGATTAAGAGAAATGTATTAATTGAATAAACCCACTATTATTTATATTGGTGAAATGATGAAATCCGTTGGCGCATCATTAAGCGTGGAACTTGTAAGGCGACTAATTAAGACCCTAAATGGGTAGATTCATAGACTAAAAAGAATTTAGAAAACAGAAAACATATACGAATAGTGACATGCATGGAACATTTTATGTGGTCACTCAATGATAAATCAAGCATAATATGTCGGTCCAAACAATTGAAAATAATAAGAATCAATGCAACTTGCTTTTTAGAATCTTCCGTAGTTCCAAATAAAACCGTTGGGCATGAATAGGTTAACCATACATGATCAAAACTTAAGGAAACATATTTATGGCATGAATAGGTTAATCTCATATATATAGAAATGAATAATAATTTATGAACGTATTTTACATTAATATTTATTTATGATCCACTGTTATTTATGATCCACTGTTTGACTCAGTTTTAACAATTATGTTCCTCCCATTTTGGGTTTCAAAAAACTTGTTTAATTCTTTTTTGTCTGCCATCATTTAAATTGATAGAGCATTTTGATTTAAATTATAATAAAAACAATATATGTTTTGGGGTCTATATTATATTAGAGAGTATTTTAATTATCTTGAAATTTGTGAGGGTCTTGAATGATGTATAATATTTCAATAATTCTAATAATTATCAATTAGGAAAAATAGTATAGATACTATGAACATATGTTTTTCAATGAATACTTTAATGATTATTTGATTTCTCTAAATTCATATAAAATCTCAATAGATTCATATGAATTTAATACATGAATTCTCTAGATTTCAATGGAAATGAATTAGAAAGGAGGAGACATTCAAGTTTCTTGATATTTGTTTCGTTTTTGATAGTGCTTATGCTTAACTATAGTAGTATGTGATTGAAACAATGGAGAATAATATTTATTTATAGATTTGCAAGCTTCTTTCTTTAGTAAGAAAATTTTAGGTTTGCATCAAAAAAATTGCATCCACTCATATCTAATACTCTACTTGTTGCACTCCCTCTAAAGCCCTATATAAAAATTAGCAAAATCACATAGAGATTTTCTCTAGGAAAATGCTAAGTAGACTCGAGGATTTCTGAGAGTTGCTTGGAATATTTATTGTCTTCCTTATGACAAATGAGGTGCAAGAAATCATGATATCAATTGTTAAAGCATTGTTCTCTATGCTAAGCAGATTGTGAGTGATATTGAAGGGAAGGAGGCTTGGAAAATCCTTCTAAGACACTTAAATTATGTATCCCTATAGAAATAATTTTAAAAAGAAACATAAGTTTCCACACTCTTTTGATTAATTTTATCCCTACCAAAATTAATGGGTCCTTTGTCACTAAGAACATTTGGAAAGCCTTTGAAGTTGTTAAGCCTCATGTCAAATGAGTTGGTGATGGGTTCATAATGAGTCTTTCTTTTAATGACCATAATCTTTTGTGGTCCCCTATCATGACAAGTACCAATACCCGTTGAAAAAACATAAGTTTCCACACTCTTTTGATTAATTTTGTCCCTACCAAAATTAGTGGGTCCTTTGTCACTAAGAACATTTGGAAAGCCTTTGAAGTTGTTAAGCCTCATGTCAAATGAGTTGGTGATGGGTTCATAATGAGTCTTTCTTTTAATGACCATAATATTTTGTGGTACCCTATCATGACAAGTACTAGTCTTTGTATAAAATCCCTTTGGAGTTTTAGAAAAGGTGTTACCACTATTAGAGATCTGGTTTCATTCATAGATTAGATCACATAGCCTACCATGGAAACAAAGTTTAAATTGTTGAGATCAGACTAACCTTCCATTATGTGTATTCGAGAGTTGATGTCAAAGGTTGTGTTCCATAAGATGCATTTGCAACCACCAGATACCTGTGGAATTGTGGAAATGCCTTAAACTATACTTTCATGGTCTCCTCTATTGGATTATGAGTCTATTTTCCTTGACTCTATATAAGCTTAACAAGTGATGGAGTTTTAACTCCTCTCCTAGAATGTGGAATACCAGACTCAACACGATATGTGAAGCTTGAGCCCAAACATGCTCACTTTATCTAGTGTGTTGTCTATCAAGATCTTCTACTTGGGGAATGCCTCAAGTACATTTAGGTTTTTAAGATCCCAAATGCATAGCTTACTCTAGACCTAAATATTTTCAACCAATGTTTTGGACTTGCTTGAGAACTTAAAAATCTCAATAATGTATTCGTACATTATTTTAGCATTACCCCTAGAGCCTATCAATTGGAGAATATATTTCTTTCAAAAAAAAATTAGTGGCCTACATACTTTACTTTTTTATGGATTTTTTTAGATCTATAATTCTATTTTAATGATGCAAAGAAATATATAAATTTAGCTATCTTTAACAACGAATAAATCTCTCTTGAGTTTTATAGTAATGATAAAATGTTTGTTATCTCTTTGGTATATTTGCAAATCCAAGCTTAGGCAAAGAAAATGGCTCTAGAAATTCAATATCTCCTAGAGCTACTCAACCACTAGGGAGCACTTTCTATAAGATGAATCGAGTTCCTTTATATCAACCATAGCAAGGCACTCCTTCTCCCATAGTCACTTCTACACTCCTCCCTTTTAGCGAGGGAAGGAGCCAACTACTACATAGAAAGTTTTTCATTGTGCCATCCTGGTGGACCTCGACTATGTAGGGTGGTGAGCCAATGGAGTTTTACATAGCTTTACCTCTTGGGGAATTATTGTTCATTGGCTCCTTCTGAAACCATTTAAGATGGATGGGTGGTAGCTGATCCTTCCTTTGTAGAGCCCTCTTCTTGGACTATTCAACCTCCCAAGATGATTCATTTCCACTACCTTTTGGTGCTCCTCCTTGTACTTGATATTCTTACTTGCCTTAGTGATACGTTATTTTGATCATGCTCTTGCATAATCATATTTAACTTGTATTTATGTATTATTATTATGAACCATATTTAATATTGGATGAATAACAAACTGTAAATAATGACCAATCACTTTTTTACTATAACTATCTTTATAATATCATTTTGATATAAATTATAAATATATCAATAAATTTTAATTAAAATTAATAATTAATTAAAATTACTTAAGTTTTTTTTTAATTTTCCAACCCATATAAATATTGAAGAGAAATTGGAATTTCTACACTCTAAAAAAAGTGAGGAGAAGCCCCAAGTGCTCCCCCAACCAAATACTGTCCAATTAAGCTCGCTCATATTAATGGCGTCTAGCAATATTCTCTTTCAAAAATAAAACGCCAAACCACAAATCTGTAGCAAGAAAATGATATCACATTTTTAGTTAAATTAGACCGACAAAGAAAGTGGCAAAAATGCACGTTTGCTTAGATGATGAAAAATGAAACATTTGTAGTAGAATGAATTTCAGTCTCATTGAAATGATGAAGAATGGTGTCATTATTCGTTGTTTGACACGTCCTCGTCTTATTATCATCTAGAAGATGTTTAATCTGTCCCAAAAATTCAGAGAGTGTACATGCATCTCATCGCTTTTAAAGTCGCCTCATTGCTTGAAAAAACTCATATTGTTTCATTATAATAAATATTTATAGATCCTATTCATCGCAGTCTTTGAGTAGTTTCTATTCCACGTAGTATTTTAAAAGTCTTAAACGCAGAGTAGTGTTTTAAACTGCTTCGATTAAACCGAAAAACAACAAACGAATGATATGAATATGGTCCCCCAGTTTATCGGAAGAGTGTTCAGATTTCGACAAACTCGTTTTAAATCATTGCAAGTTAATTTAAGACATATTCCAGAGTTTGGTAGTTATTTAATCTCAAAAAAGGGTGTATAGTTCTAATTAATTTTCAATAGAAAAGTCTTCTCTCTAATTGTCAACCATATATTATTTGTCTGAACTTTCTATTCTGTAGTCATGAATTTAGGAAGGACACCCTACAGGTATGGGATTAGAAAGCTTCCATTCTTGTTTTATAACTTGTAAGAAATTATTAATGAAACACAAAACTGGGAGAGCAAGCTGGCCTGGGTTAACAAACAACCACGTTCCAAAAAAACACTACTTAAAAATCGATAAATCATGTTCATTTGGGATTTTTTGTGGCGGCCTTTTATTTTGTATGTAATTTCCTAAAATTTTGAAAAAAGAATAAATGCTTTCAATTTTTAAAAATGGGCCACATGGGGATAAATTTGAAACATTGCGAATGACTATATAAATGTTGAATAAACTTACTTGGTAACAATTATCCTTTTTTTTCGTAAGTACACGATATGTCAACATTTTGAGTAGAAGAGTAATTTTTTTTTGGGTTAGCCATTCTCAAAGATATGTATATAATTGTATAGAGATAAATTTGGTATTAAATATTTTAGTAATATTAAATTTGATATATTTAAATATTTACTTTTTGTTATATTCGTCAACTTTATTTTCAAATATGTTTACATAGAAAAAAAAAAAGTATATAAGAATATTCTAAAATCTTAAATAAACCTTCTCTGTATTACACATCATTGATTTGCATTACCAAGAAACTACTGGTAATAACTAGACAATTATGGTTACCATTGGTGCTTGCCTTCGTCAATAGTGTCTAGTTAAAAGCTATTTTTCAAATTAGAAAGTCTCCAATAGATCTGTGTAAATAGATTTCATGGGTCCATCATTAAAAAAAACCAATAGCCAACTATAAATACAAACCAATTTTAACATTATTACTCATTTGGTATGATTGGGCAATATGATAATTACTTGATCACTGCACTTGACAAATCCACTAGCATTTTCTTGAGAGATTATAATAAAGGCATACATGTCTGAAAACCCTTTGAAGGAACATACCTATACCCAAGTATAAATACACATGAAAGCCCAAGTTGCATGGTGCTAAGTTTCAAAATTAAAATATTACATTGTGTTCTAGATTGATTATGATATCATACACAAACAAGTATATGCAGAGAACTATTACGATTTGATCCCTCTTCAAATTATTGGGTATGCAACACTCATCCATTTAATGGGGAGTGGATGTGGTTATCCAATCTAAAATACTAACCCCTTTTTCAAGGGTCATTTTTGTGGTTGAAAACATATCTACAATTTAGACAAAATAAAAATTAACATATAGGATTGAAGGCAAGTGTGCACATTGGAATCATTTGAATGCACAAATGTAGCGTTACCAAAACTTATAGACTTCCACAACATACATGGACACTATACGAAAACCCTAGAGATTACCAATTATTACAAGCATTGGACTTCACTAGCAATGTCTAGGCAGGGTTTAAGCCACTTTTTTTTAACTATAAAATGATGAAGCACATGTACATGAGATTTATAAACACATGGGAACATTTTTTGAGTGACATAATATAAGAATAAACCAAGTATACTTATACCCTTTTTCTTTGTCATTTCTAAATCATCTAATTATAATATCTATGTATCCATATTAATTCATATTTGTGTATTTGTCACTATAATGTATGTAATCTAAATTTTTATAATTTTGCACTGTTTTAAGACACCCAACACTAAAATAAGTATTTGTTTGGTCAACCCAATCATTAGTTTGAGCACAAAAAATCCTAGGTTTTATTCTACCTTAATATTTCATATTTTCTTAAGGTTTTAGATTTAACTTCTATTATCTACTTTGACTTTGAGATCTGATTTCTAATTCTCCCTTATTGACATAAGCATAATTATAATGGAAGATAAAATTAATGTGAATTTTCCTACATGAAATAATCATAATAACCATGATGATATTTTTATGACATATTTTTTTGAACTTGATAAACATATTAAAATGAACCCATATATAGTTTATACATTATTATATATAAATATATTAGAATTCTAGACTAGTCAAGATCAAGCACATATATTCTAGACATAATTCATGGTCATAAATAAAAATAGAAATATATTCAAAAGTTTTAGTACAATAGTATATCACTATTATGTTGGACTATTATCAATGATTTCATGGTGATGTCATGGAGGTGTCCTAGTGAGTGGATGAAGAACATTGATAGTCTATGTGACAATGACAAAGTGTGCAATGTGCTTGTTCTTGTATGCTTTAAGTATGATTAGTTGATCTTCTATTTTGGCATGGCTAGAGAGGTTCAAGGATGAGTGTGGTGATTTGATTATTTGCAAGGGTTCTTATCAAAATTCAAGAATGCTTTCAGTTATTGTGTACGTGAGTGGATTTTCATCTGGTTAATCATAGTTTTCATCTAGACACTTTAGGTCTAGTGGTAGAAAATCTAAGTAGGTAGTTTGGTGACATCACCATTGCTACATGGGAATGAGTTAAGGGGAGTTGGTCATATGGTTGTGATCAGATTAGTCCTTATTTATTATACACCAGATCTCAAGTCATGCATTGAAATGAAGTCAAATATATGAGGGTGCAAAGTTGTCTTCTCAGTTAGAATTCATTTTTTTTCCATAGTCAAATTTGTATGAGGCAAAAAAGAGTTGAGTAAGTAATTTGATGATGGCATATCGGGAACGTGTGGACATTTCAAGATAAGTTGATCATATGGGTTTGTTCAATTTTGAACATAGTTTATTTGCACTTAATTTTAGATCATGCACTAAATCACATCAAAAGATATGCATATACAAACTTGGGCTCCTAGGTAGTTTGACTATATTTTTCCATACTTAGCCAAATTTGTGTGTGACAAGAAAAGCTGAGTAGGCATTTTGATGATCTTATATATTTCATGTGTGAAGGTTTCAAGAGAAACTGATCATATGGGTTTTTTCATTTTAAATCATAGTTGATTTATGTTAAAATTTAGATCATGTGATGAAGTGCATCAAAAGATATGCTTGTTCAAATTTGGCCTCCTAGGTAGGTTTTTGACATAGTTTGCTCTATGACAGAAGATTTTAAGAAGACATTTTAATGGTGATATATATCACATGTGTAAGGGTTATAAGATCATATTGTTATATGGTTGGATTCTCCTATGTAAGGAGATCATATGGTCCAAATTTGAGATCATGCATCAAAGTGAAAAAGAAGTTATTAAGGTTCAAAAATTGCTACTCAGGTAGATGAGCAAGGTTCCCATACGTAATCATTTTTGTACAAGTTAAATCTCAAGTAAGATTGATGATGCACATTTCTCTAATGATTTAGGAAGTAGTGTGATGAATATAAGTGCATGATGTTTAACTATTGAGAAAAGGTAAAGGATAAGGATCCAACAATGAGTAGGTGTTCATATAGATTGATTGAACGATGAGAGTTGATTGCTAAAGACCTGATTGATCCATAGAGATTGATGGAGTGTGTTGATTCAAAGTTACAAGAGTACATGAGATGAGGTTAAAATGACTGAGGTTTAACATCTGAGCATTGGAACCTATGCATTAAAGATCAAAAAATATTGATGGTGTGTATTCGATCTGAGCAGCGAGGACACAAGATGATTGCAAAGTTTCCAAGGTTTGACTATGACCATTTCCTTTTGAATATTTGAATTTAACTCAGGGAAAAACCAAAGCTCTATATTTTTTCCATATCTTTTGATAGAAGTCAAATTTATTGGTGTTGTTAAAAATAAAGATTAAGAGGACTCCATGGTGCATCTAATGAACCTAATTTGAAGATCTGAAAGTGTGTACAGTCAAAGATATTAAAGTTCAAAGTTGATTGTGTTTGTGCTTATTTTGTAAATGACCTGAGAAGGATAATTGAGCTTATATAGATATTATTTGATGTCTCTTGATGAATTTACTATTGAGGAGTGTTGTAGACTCCATGATAATGCTTTGTGTGGATTTTAGAGATGTGATTAATCTATCTTGAGTACGATCAGTGCTTAATAAGTTAATTGTGTATTTGTTCATAATGTTCCTATGTACTAGGTCAATGGTTGAGTTGTTTGAGCATACACAAAGGTGAGCTAAGATGATTGTGATCATTTTAGGATGTTGAAGGGGACATAAGGAGTGCACCGATGTATTTGAAATTGGTCATGTGTTCTTTTTTTATCAAGAAAGTGATAAATGAGTGAATAGGCCTCCATGACCTATAAAAGCTACAAGGTCCTTATTAAAAGGTATAGCTACTTAAGGGTGACCCATAGATGCTTTGGAAGACTTATGAAGATTATTTTAAGCTATGTCTTTATATGATAGATGTCTTAAGGGTTAATATATGCCTAATGGCCAGCCAAGATCTTGTTAATCATGAATGATCTATATATAGTGATACCAAATTTTATGGTTTCCAGATTTGTAAGACTTGAATGAGGGAGTGCAAGTGTAGAGCCAAGCGAAGGAGATAACCTTTGAAAGAGAAGGTATAGGTTAGTAAGGACTGGTAGAGAGAAAAGAGGATTAGACATTCTAATCTGAGAAATATTTTGAAGATGATCATATAGGTCATTGGACCTAATAAGCCTAGAAGAGGCAGAATGGGTGAGTATGCTCAAGAGGCTATTTGAAAGAGCCTTGTGGGTGTGAATTTTAAAGTGAAGGAGGGTTAGAGTTCTTTGTGGATGAGTTGATGAGAATATCAGTTTGAGGACTATTTGTATGATATATTGGTCATAATTCTATTGGCATAATAGTGATCTTGTTGTTTAAGTGTGAGTGAAGACAAGGTGAAGATTGTGTGAGCTTGGTGGTTGATCTGAGAGCTAGATCAGAGTATGGGAAGTGTGTATGACCATCTGCTCATGTTGTTAATATGGTGATAGAGGATTTATTGTGTAGGTGAAGTATGATACTTTGAGTTACATCATCAGGTGTTGAAGAGATCAATTCAAAGGTCAATTTATTCTAGGTGTTCTTATGGCTACTTAACATCTAAGGGGGTTTATACTCCTTGCTAGGTGAAAATTGCTAAAGGTATAGTTATTATGGTTGCTCATATAGATAGGTGTAGAAGCTCCTTGTGGGATTATAATATCACAAAGATCAGGAATGCTAGATCCTTGATCATTTGTAGATGGTTTAGATTCAATCTTATCATTATAAGGACAGTAGTCCAATTGTAGGTTCTAGTGGGTTTTATTTCCCAAGAGGGTTTCCCATGTATGGTATTTGTTATGTGATTGATCTTGTATTGTATTTCTTGTTCATTTCTATGAATGGTGTATCCCTCATGAATCTTTGTATTGACTGATTAAGAGTTTGGAAGGATCGGAGCTAAAGTTGTAATATTTGGGATCACTAATTCACCCCCCCCCCCTCTCAGTGATTGTACCTTTAAGAATCGGTATCAGAGTAGGTCCTTTAGAGGAATCCTAACAACTTGAAGGTGATCTTAAGTAGGTAAAAAGATGACTAAGTAGTTGAAGAAAGAAAATCAATAGTGGAAGGATGTGATCAAGACACTTGAAGAACATATATGTACTTTAAAGATAGATGGCAAAGAGGATGAGAATGTTATCAATGATCTCAAGGTTTAGCTAGTAGATGCCAAGATAAGTTTGTGTTCAAAATTAAAGTACATCATGTGTGATGAATAAGTTTTCCATGATAGTGAAGAAAAAGTTCATCTAGAATCTGATCTCATGAGTACACTTAGTGAACAAAAGGATAAGGAGAAGAGGAATCACAAGATGAGGTATGTGATTAAAGGTCTTGAAGCATAATTCAATTCTCTTGAGGGAAGTTTGATAGAGAAAGAATGTATAATAAAGGATGACATGGATAAAGAATCTAAGAGTGATAAGGAGACTATCCAAGTTCTCAGAGGCTAGTTAATGGTTACAATTTCAAGTATAAGAGCTAAAGAGGATGAGAGCATTCAATTGGAAACCAAGATAGGTTCATTGATGGATAGGTATGATAAATGTGTTTTCAAGATAATCAAGATTGAAGAAGATCAAAAGAAGTCAAATCAAGTCAAGAGAAATGAAAGAAGGTCTGTTAGACAACCAAATGCTTCAAGGTATATTAGTTTATTTCATGGTCATTGTTATAAATGTAATAAGTATGGTCATAGAGCTAAGGATCGTAAAATAAAGTTAGTCAAGTTTGGACATTCAAGGAGCTATGATAGAAGGTGTTTTTGGCCAAAGATTGATCACATTTCAAATCTATTAAAAGGTACGAGAGATGTTATTTGTTTCAGTTGTCATAAGAGTAAAAATATTTCTAGATTTTGTCCAAATAATGTTAAGAGGTTTTCAAGGTATTTCAAATGATATAGAGCTCCTAAAAGGTTTGAGAAAGGACAAAATTAGGTATGGAAACCAAAGGTAATCATTACCAATTCATCTAATCATAAGGTTAATAAGAAATTTTTTCTATAAGGCTATGTTGCAAATCAAGATAAGTTCAAGGATCAAGTAAGTAAGATGGTTACAGAAGACAAGAAGAGTCAAATTATGGTATGGAGACCTGAGGTAGTAAAGAATAATAAGACTAATCATGTTGAGTCCAAGAGTATTGATGGATTATTTACCAAGGTGGAAAAATAATGAGAGATTAAGGAGAGTCAAGAGTTTCTATTGACAACATTTATTGACAAATCTAAAGAAAAGAATGAAGTCAAGGATTTAGTTAAAGTCAAGTAGGACTGCAAGTCAGAGAAAGATATCGAGATATGGGATTTTCCTAAGTTTTTGGACTTTTAGTGTCTCTATGTCAAAGGGATGTCTCTATATTGGCTTCAAGGTGACACTTTTTAGTTAGAAGAAGCTTGGTGGTTATCAAATATTGTTTGGTGATAAGGTATGAAAATAAGGTGTGTTTATGCATTCTTTTAACATATCTATCTATTGGAGAAAAGAAATTTTTGAATAATCTCAGTGGTCCTATATTAAGGAGTTAGCTTGTTGATCATGGTTTAGATGTTCTGGTATAAGGTATTTGAAGACTTGTTGAAGATGTCTTGTCCCTGATGAAGCATGAAGTTAGGGGGAGCTTTGTAGTTGGTCAGGTCCTAGAATCAAAGGATTGAGTAGTTGAATCTGAGTAAGAAGGCATGGAGAAGCAAGTTTGTGTGCTCAATATGATAATTCCAATTAGAGATGGTCTTTGGTTAAGGGGAAGCAACAATTTCATGTATTTTCTCTAGAGGTTTGTGAAGGAACTATAAGTACAAGGTCAAAATGGATGGTTCTAGGTGCGATAATGAGTTTGATGCACTGTCAAGAAGAATTTGATGATTATAAAGGTCAGTAAACTTATTTTTTATGTTCTCTAGGTTCTTTTTTGGTCTGAAGCTATGTTTAAGTCAAATTAGATAATTTTGAGTGCTCTCAATTTTTTTAATTTTTGGCTTAAAGGCAAGCAAGTCCTAAATTAGGTTATAGGAGCCCTATGTTCCCAAAGGTATGGAGACTCAATTTTTTGTCTAGAAGTGTTTGATGGGTGTCTCTAGGTGTGAAAGAAGTTTTAGAGGTGGACATTGACCAAAGAGATGTTTGTTTACCTTATTTGTTTTGAGTTTATAGGTTTTTGGGCTATGCTAGAAAAGTGGTATACCTTATAATTTGAGGTATGAGGTTTCTTAATATGTTGAATGGGTCAAATGGGTGGCCAAATCAAGATTCATAGAGAATTTAGGATTTTTTCTCAATTTATTAATATTTTTGTCAGTATGGAGGGTTAATTGGCTAGTAGGATTGTGAAGGAAGTATGTTGCAGAAGATGATCTTGGTGATGAAAATTGGTGTGATTGAAGGGACATATGAGAGTGCTCTAGATATGAATTTTTGGTTCTTGAAGATGTGTCTACTAAAAAATATGGGCTCTAAAGTCCCAAATAGGGCTATAAGGAGGCTATACAGGCCTAGTTTGAAGAAGAGAAATTTTTGCTCAGTTTCTTCTAAATAACAAGGTATGTGTGTTTCAAGGTCAGTTTTCAAGTTGGTTTAGAGCATGTTTTTTATTTGGTAGGTGGCATGTAGTTCTATTGGTATTTCCTGAGGTGGTTTGAGAGAAGGATAGTAAACATGTGTGGTGGTTTTTCATTGATCTGAGCAACATTTTAGGTGACAATTCAGGTGATGGTTCTACCCCAATTGGTGGAAGAACTTCTGGGAGCCATAACTTTTGCACCATAGCTCTGTTTGACTCCCCATTTAAACCGTTGGAAAGCTAATAATAAGGGGAACATGGTGAGATGGCACTAATATCCACTCAATGGGTTTTAACCCTTGAAAAATAAATGTAAGTGCCCTAAATTTCAATTTTGGTAGTGCAATCTAAAAATAGTAATTCCTCAAATTTTGTACTGTTGTAAATCATGGAAGTTTAACCACTTGATCTCCCTTGATATTGGTGACCTTTCACATCCTCCTCCCACCTTCAAAATGTGTATAAATGAAGATGTGACCTAAAATGAAAATAAAACATCTCTTCTAAAAGATAAGCATATGTTTGAATCTACAAATTTGATGAATAAAAACATCTCTTCTTAGAGATAACATTATTGTTATTGTGTTGTTCTTGTTTCTTGAATTATATTTCAATCAAAACTTTTGAGTTTTGGATCATTCATGGTGTATGGAGATCTAAAGATGCTTAGAAGGTGAAATGGCTTAGATATCTTAAGGGGAGTCCTCTTAGATATTTTTTGGTGAGTTCTATTAGTTTTCAATAACTTTTGTGTTCTTTATTCATTGGTTACAGTGCTTGATTAAAGAGAGTGTCGTCATGGAGCAAGAAGAAGTTTATCAAGGCAAGGAAAGGTAGGTTCAAGGTAAGGGGGAGTTTGTATCATATTTTTGAGGTGGTCCTTTCCTATTAATTATATTTTTAGGTCCTCAAGATTAGTTGGTGTCCACTTTTTCATTGTGTCAGAGGGGGAGAAATTTCTTGTTGTGGGAGTGCTTAAAGAGAAAGAAGGTGAACTGTATATTGCTATATATGATGGTTGTTGAAATCAATGACAAAGGGGGAGATTGTTGGAGTATTTTCAATGATTTAATGTTGATTTCATGGAGGTGTCATGGTGAGTGGATGAAGAGCCTTGATAGTCTATGTGACAATGACAAAGTGTGCAATGTGTTTGTTTGTATATGCTTGAAGTATGATTGGTTGATCTTCTATTTTGGCATGGTTAGAGAGGTTTAGGTATAAGTATGGTCATTTGAGCATGTGAAAGGGTTCTTATAAAAATTAAATAATGATTTGAGTTCTTGTGTACATGAGTGGATTTCATCTAGTTGATCATAGTTTTCATATAGACATTTTGGGTGTAGTGGCAGAAAAACTAAATAGGCAATTTGGTAATGTCACCATTTCCATGTGGGAATGAGTCAAGGAGATTTGGTCATTTGGTTATGATATAATTAGTCCCTAGTTATTATACGCCAAATCTCAATTCATGCATCAAAGTGTGTTCAAAGATAGGAGGGTGAAAATATGGGTTCTCAGTTAGAATTCATTTTTTTCCCATACTTAGCCAAATTTACATGAGGCAAAAAAGAGCCAAGTAAGCAGTTTGATGATGGTATATATCACACGTGTGGAAATTTCAAGAGAATGTGATCATATGGGTTTATTTATTTTTGAAACTAGTTTATTTGTGTTAATTTTTAGATCATGTACTAAAGTGCATCAAAAGATATGCATATGCAAAGTTGGGCTCCCAGGTAGTTTGACTATTTTTTTCTATACCTAACCAAATTTGTGTGTGACAAGAAAATTTGATTAGGCATTTTGATGATGTTATAAATTTCATGTGTGAAAGTTTCAAGAAAAAATAATCATATGGGTTTGTTCAATTTTTATCATAGTTGATTTTTAATAAAATTTAGATCATGCAATGAAGCACGTCAAAAAATATGCTTGTTCAAATTTGGCCTCCCAAGTAGGTTTTTGACATAGTTGTCTCTATGTCGAAAGATTTTTAAAAGGAATTTTAATAAAAATATATCTCACATGTGTGAATGTTATAGGAGTAGATTGCTATATGGTTAGATTCTCCTATGTAAGGAGATCATATGATCTAAATTTGAGATCATGCATCAAAACACAAAAAAAATTATTAAGGTTCAAAAATGGCTACTTAGGTAGATCAAGGTTCCCATAGTCATTTTTGCACAAGTTAAATCTCGATCAAGATCAATGGTGTACATTATTCAAAGAAGTTAGGAAGTATCATGATCAATATAGGTGCATTATGTTTAATAGTTGATAAAAGGTAAAGGACAAGGATCCAATAGTAAGCAAGTGTTTTTATAGATTGATTGAATAGTGAGCATTGATTGCTAAAGACCTAATTGATCCATAGAGATCGATGAAGTAAATTGCATCAAATTTTTAAGGGTGCATGATATGAGGTCAAAGTGATTGAGGTTTAATGTTTGATCATCAACTACTATGCATTAAAAATTAGAAAATATTGACGGTGCATATTTGATCTGAGTAGAAAGGACACGAGATGATTATAAATTTTTTGAGGTTTAACTATGACTGTTGCCTTTTGAATATTTAAATTTAACATAGGTAAAAACTAGAACTCTATATTTTGTCTATAAATTCTGATAGAAGTCAAATTTACTAGTGTTTTAGTCATATAAAATGCAAAATTTAGTTACTTAAGTATGGATAAAGATACCTAATCCATAGGTTCTCCTACTTTCTTGCAAAACCCTTTTTAGGCTTTTCTTTCACTAATTCCTAGTCATCCATAGCCTTCTATACTTATCTCTTACAGACCAAAGTAGCTCTTTTAGGCCCAAATCCATCCTCCTAGGTCTCGTTCCCTCTAGACAATAGTGCCCAACTTGGATAGGAGCACTAAAACCTAGGGTGTCCTATTTTTGATGCTATTATCCAAGTGTAAAATAGGTCCTAATGGTCATATTTTCTTGAATCCTCATCCTAATTCATGTAGGCTTAACATAAATTTATTTAACCCAAGATCATTAATTTCCCTATAAAAGGCCATTTAAAGTTCATTTACAAGGGTTGGCACTCATTTACAAGAGATAATCAAGAATACAAGAAAGTACATTCAAGCACTTTTCTATATTCCCTACATACAACCTACCAATATTATTCCAATCTTATTCAAACCCTTACACCAACCCTTATCCCTTTGAAATAAACCCAACTTTGCATCTAGTTGCATTTTCATACACAATTACACCAAGCACTTTCAATGGGAGAATTACATTAACCTGGTCCCTCCTCAAAGTATTGGTATGTAGGCAGCGTGCCCACACATGGGGTTTGAAGTGCATCTAGCATATTCTTTACACACTAACCCCTTCTCTCTCTTTCACAAGTTTCCATTCAAGTTCAATCACAAAGAGATCCTAGGTCTTTGAAGATTAAAATAGACAAATAATGAGCTTCATAGATTTTTAGGCTTTGATATTTCACTAATAGAGTAACACATACCTATTAAGCAGAACCCAAATAATTCAGATCACCTGGACAATAGAGTCAAAGGACTATAACACTGAATAGAAGGGTGTCTAACTTTTGGCACTCCTATACAATTCAACAATGAACTCTATGATCCTATTTACGATAGTCTCCTAAGCTTGCATAAAAATTACCAGACCTTGCAATGTTCATCTTAGTCAGTTTTTAGCTAAGTTTGATTTTCTCTTTATTATTAATATTTTTAGAGAAGACAAAAATACTATTTGTTTACACAAAATTGGTGGCTTAATTATTATATATTATTTATTTATTTTATCTACTCATACCCATTTATTATTTAAGAATTAAACATTTTTTTCTCAAAAATAATAAAACATCGACACTCACTTGTATCTTGCACTTGTGTATTTCCTATCATATCCAAGTCTTGTACTAAACTTGTCTTGCATACTTTCATTCTTGCTTTGATTAGTTAGATGTGATTTTACCTTTCTAGTTTTTACATGCTTTCTTTTCTTGCTTTGTGTAGCTAGATGTGATTACATTTCCAGTTCCAATTTTGTTTCTTATATGTGCCTTTGGAAATTTACCAATTTCCATTGATTTTACTCTTCTATGTGTTTTTGGCCCTCATGCCGATCTTTGTTTGTTTAAAATTGTATGTGTATGTGGCATTTCAACATGCCTTGTATGTTTGCTTTCTAGTTTGAGTGACATGTGCCCATGTACCTTGTTTGAATAGCCCCTTGGCCAACCTTGTATGCTTCTTACTTCTTGATTTGTATGATTTTTGCTTGATTACTTATCCTTGTTTACAATGTCATGATCCATATCATGCATTTACCTTGCTTTCTCAAATGCCATGATGGACATCAGGGTCTATCCCTCCAACTAACAACTAAAATCTAAAATTTTCAATTCTATTTTAGTACATTTCACATGATTTTACATTATTATATTATCTAGACATACCCTTATTGATCTAAAAATCTCTCAATACAAACATTGTTATAACTAGAGATATCTTGTCAAATATCATTTGTATATCATGTATCTATGCATCATAACACACTTGTAGGACTCTTTTCTTTTGAGGGTAGTCATTGCAAGTTCAATCATTCTTACCCTCAGAAAAGAGGGTAATAAAGAGGGGTTTTTTCATAGAGATTAAATCTCTCAGCAGTCAAAACAACATTCAGATCACCTAGTTCATAATCTAGAGGTCAAACTAGTCAGAATAGAACAAAAAAATAGTGATAATTCCATATCAACAACTAGTTTTAGCATAGGAAAACAAAACTAGAAATGGATGGTAGTGCCAAACACAAGGGTGTCCTCATTTTGGCTCTCTTTTCAAGGTAGAAAAATACCTATATTTTTAATAATAGCGAAAAATTTCAGCTTAGCTACATTTTTTACACATCCAAATCAGTCAGAATCAATAGTTACAATAAGTTTTCTTAGGGAATCTAGATATAGGAGGTATCATGCATGGCATGATGGCTCTCACTTCTAGTTTTATATTATGCTATTGACTTAACTTTTAGATCAAAATTCATGTTCTAAATACCAATTATTATGGGCAATGTACACGACACATTGGTCTTATTTTATTTTTGAGTTTTGTTGATTACCTAGGCATTCTCAATAGTTACGTGCCTTACTCCATCTATAGGTGGTTGGAATATTTTTTAAGTTAAAATTTCATACAAATTTGACTTCTTGAGTAATTGAGTTCTTGAGTTGGATTTTACATAGGCCTAGTACATCAGTTTCAAAGTGGCTTTCATATAGGCCTAATCTCCATCTTTCAAAATGACCAAGAGTGGCCTAGTTCCCAACATACATTCAACTATCCATACCACATTGTCATATTTTTATAACATCCATGGGCTCCATGATCCATCTCATATAACATTTATTCTATACCAGTATCACTTCATAGCTTCACTTCATGGGGCAAAGATGGAACCAAAGGACCAACCTTTGTATTATTGAGCCACCTATTTAAAGGGATTAGACAAATAGTCTAGACATTGATTATCACACGTATGATCATCTAGCTTCACTCAGTAGGTGAAAATTGATCTATTGAGCACTCAACTCCTTTTTTGATATAACCTTTGGTACAACATCATCCAGCACAATCCAACATTACTCAGCCTTACTCAAGATCACAACAGGTTTTGTATTGGTTCATGTACCTGGTGAGGTGTATTCATTCCTTTCTCATCTTTTTCTATTTTACTTAGATTTTGTATGTTCTTTTTTTATATCACATATAATAAGAAATTATCTACTCATTGTTTCATTTCATATATTCACACTTGCATAATGTGCTCTCTATGCACTATCCAACATTACTCAACATCACACAAGCTTCATGGGTTTCACCTTTGTAGGTAAGTTTAGGTACGCTTTCTAGTTTTTTTATTTTATCCATAGCATTTAAAACTTAACTCTTATAGACCCATGCACCTCTTTTGGGCCCAAATCCATCAACCCATGTCTCATTCCCTCTAGAAAATAGTGCCCAACTTGGATAAGAGTGTTAAAACCTAAGGTGTCCTATTTTTGGCACTATTGTCTAAGTGCAAAATAGGTCCTAATGATTATATTTTGCTAAATCCTTATCCTAATTCATGTCAATATAACATGAAATCATTTAATCTATGATCATTAATTTTCCTATAAAAGGCCATTCAAATTCCATTTAGAAGGGTTGGCACTCATTTACAAGAGAGAAGTAAGAATACAAGCAAGTAAATTCAATAAATTTTCTCTATTATTTGTATAAATCATTCCAATATTATTCCAATCTCATTTAAACCCTTACGCCAACCCCTAACCATCTGAAATACTCCCAGTTTTACATCTAGTTACATTTTCATACATAATTTCACCAAGTACTTCAATGGGAAAATGACATTAGCTTGATCCCTTCTCAGAGTATTGGTATGTAGGTAGGGTGCCTACACACAAGGTGTGAAGTGCATCCAACATATCCTTTACACACTAACCCCATCTCCCTCTTTCCCAAGTTGTGATTTAATTTTAAGAACAAAGATCTCATAGGAATTTTAAGAATAAAATAGATGCACAATGAGCTTTACAGACTTTCAAGCTTCAATATTTCACTGACAAGGTAACACAGACCAATCAAGTAGATCCCATAAAATTCATATCACCTAGAAAATAACATCACAAAAGGACTATAACATCAAAAAAAAGTAAGGTGTCCCACTTTTGACGGTCCTATCCAATCTAGAAATGAACTCCAAGATCTTGTTTGTGATAGTCTCCCAAGCTTGCATAGAAATTTATAGACCAACCAACATCTATCTCAACCAGTTTCAAGCTAAGTATGATTTTATTTCTACTATTAATATTTTTAGAAAACGCAAAAATACTATTTGTTTACATGAAATCAGTGGCTTAATTATTGTATATTATTTACTAATTTTATCTACTCAAACCCATTTATTATTTAGGAATTAAACATCTAATTTCCCAAAAATAATAAAATAGGTGTTTCATAAAAACAAAGATGAAGATGACTCCATGGTGCATCTAATGAAGCTGATTTGAAGATCTAAAAGTGTGTACAGACATTAATGTTCAAAGTTGACTATGTGTTCATGCTTGTTCAGTAAATGACTCAAGAAGGATAATTGAGCTGATATGCATTCCATTTCGATGTCTCTTAATGAATTGTCTATTGTGGAGAGTTGCAGAATCCATGAGGATGATCTATGTGGATTTTTTAGGTGTGATCAATCTATCTTGAGTATGAACAATGCTTAATAAGTTGACTAGGTATTCATTCATAATGTTCATGTGCACCAAGTCAGTGTTTGAGTTGTTTGATCATACATAAAGGTGAGCTAAGATGACTGTGATCATTTGAGGGTGTTAAAGGGGGAATAACACATAGACCCATGCATTTTAAAGTGTTCATCTATTCATTTTTTACTGATAAAGTGATAAATGGGTGAATAGGTCTCCATGAGACCTATAAGAGCTACAAGGGCCTTATTAAAAGGTGTAGCTACTTAAAGGTGACCCATAAATGCTTTAAATGACCTATGAAGATTGTTTTGAGCTATGTCTTTATATGATAGATGTTTTAAGGGTTAAAACATTCCTAATGGATGACCAAGATGTTGTTAACCATGAATGCTCTATATATAGTGAAACCAAATTTGATGGTTTCTAGATTTGTAAGACTCAAATGAGGGAGAGTGAGTGTGGAGCCAAGTGAAGGAGATAACCTTTGAAAGAGAATATATAGGTCCATAAGGACTAGTAGAGAGTAAATAGGATCAGACTTACTATTTTAATCAAGGTGTTCAAGATGATCACATAGGTCATTGGACCTAATAAGCCTAGAATAGGCAGAATGGGTGAGGATGCTCAAGAGGCTATTTGAGAAAGTATTGTGTGTGTGAATTATGGAGTGAAGAAGGGGTAGAGTAACCTATGGATGAGTTGATGATTAAATTAGTTTGAGGACTATTTGTATGATCTATTGGTCATAATTATGTTGGTATAATATTGCTCTTGATGTTTGAGTGTGAGTGAAGACAAGGTAAAGAATATGTGAGCTTCATGGTTGATCTAAAAGGTAGATCAGAGTGTAGATAGTATGTATTACCATATTTTCATGTTGTTAATTTGGTGATAGATTTTTTGTTTTGTAGGTGAAGTGTGATACTATGATTTCCATCATCAGGTGTTAAAGACATAAATTCAAAGGTGGTGTTGTTTTAGGTTTTGTTGTGGCTGCTCAACATTTAAGGGGATTGTAGCCTCCTTACAAGGTGAAACTTGATAAAGGTCTAGTTGTTGTGAATGCTCAACTAGATAGGTGTAAAATATCCTTGTGGGATTGTAGTCTCATTATGATCAGGAATGGTAATTCCTTGATCATTTGTAGATGGTCTTTTTTAGATCTTGTTATTATAAGATAATAGTTTAATTATAGGTTCTAGTGGGTTTTATTCCCCAAGAGGGTTTCCCACATATGACATGTGTTATATGCTTGATCTTGTAGTCTTTATTGTTCATTTCTATGAATGATGTATTCCTCATGAATGTTTGTATTGACTGATTAAGAGTTTACAAGGATTAAAAATTAAGTTGTAATATCTAGGCTTACTTATTCACCCCCCACCTCTCAATGATTGTACCTCTAACATATTATTGTATCATACCAACTCAATGTTATAAATATAATGAACATCTTACTTTATCTTCTCTATTTATTTTTTAAAATTAAGGGAGAGCCTTGCCTTTATATACCCTTAATGACCTCATAAATGAAAGTAATTTCATAAATGTAACTAGTTACATATATGAAAGTGGTTGCATAATGTCTATGTAGGTGTGAAACTTGTGCAAATTTATGTTTATAAATAGGATTATTTTCTAAATAATAAAATATGAAATCTTAGGATAATTCCTTACTAAGTAATCTTAAGGGGTAATTATAATCTACATTACAATCCCCCATTAAGTGAAATTGAAGGAGTATGTACAAAACTAAGACTAAACCTCTAAAATGGATTCCAACACTAGGATTGATAAGGTACACATGTATAATGAGTATCATTTTAATCAACATAAGTGTAAAAAGGTTCTAAAATATGCCATAAGGATACCCAAGAAGTTAGTACAACATATATGATGTAATATTGAATGCAGAAGATCAATGGACATGAAAACCACATTTCTATCACTTTTGCCAATAATTAGAAGAACAAGGTTGTCATCTATGTTGGGTGAATATTTTGTCATCAACTAACTGATGATTAAATGGGTATATCAGCCATAGCATAAGGAGATTTATGCCACAAAAAGTGTGGGTTTACCACATCTAGATGAGGTAAATCTCTCCTCTCATCAAGGGGAGGTTCCCTATGAATATTTATACGCTATATGTATATATATAAGTAGAAAATAATACTCAAGATCGTATGACAACATCCATCTCTCTTTTTTTAGAGATGATGTCTAAGGAGCAAGAGAGAGAAATCCTAGTCATTGGCTAAGAACATTCCTCTTCTTTCAGGAATGGTATCCAACATAGAGCAAAAAAACCCCTAAAGTAGGTAACAAAGTTTACAAGGAAACCTACATAAGCACAAAGTCTTCCATTGTCTCCTTCATTGATTCAAAATATGCGTAACTGTAGAGTGAAATAAAGCACAAAGTCTTTGCCTAAAACTACAAAGGGTAAAAGGATCACCAAGATAAAAGTAGATCAAAGTCTTTCTTATATCTTTTAGAAACATCCTCAAATAATATCAACACACACACTTTGCTTATTAAATCAAACAAATAAGAGAATATCAAGAAAGAGGACATAAGAAATATTTCCTAAATAACACAGATTACTTCAACACAAAGTCTAAAATAAACCTATTTCTCATTCATTCGATAAAATATGATTTACAAGTTGAGCACAAAGTCTCAAGAAGTGTCTCAATTTCAGCCAAGTTTTTGCTCTCAATTATCAGAGATATTTTTACAAAAGAGGTCCCCTCTATATATAGGGAAGAACCTTTCAAAATTAAAAAGATTAAAATATAAAAATATCTTAATCAAAGATGAGTCATCTTTGACTTTGAGATATTTTTCTAGATTTTTTACATGTAATTACATATTACAAAAGTACACATGAAAATGTCCCAAGTCAATTACAAAGTGCATTTTGAATAAAGCATGGAAGAACAACTTCAATCTTTATTTCCAGTCTTCTTCATGGTTTTTGACTTCTTCAGAGAAACTTCAGTGATCTAGAAGAAATTTTGTTGAAAAGACATTGATGAAGAGGGATCCTTTAGAGAAACTGCAGTAAGAACCATGATTGTGTAATTAGGCAAAAAATTAGCAATCTGGGAAGACTGCACATTTGAGTGATCATGACTAGGGAAACATGCTTCAAAAGGCTGAGGTGAGAGCAGGTTAGAAAATGGAAGAAAAGGGGAGCAGGCGTGGAAAATAGGAAAAATGAAAATTTCCCAGAGTTAGGAAAAACAAGGAGAAGGAATGTATGGGTGGCAAAAATTACCACCCTTGCATATTGGAGAAGTTCTTGTGCGTAGGCGGCAAAAATTTCTGCTTGTACACATTAGGGAGAAAGTATGTTGGCGATAAAAATTGTTGCTGACGCATGTTGAAGAAGAAGAAGAACATGTAAGGGTGGAAAAAATTGATGCCCTCACACCTAGAGGAGAGGAGGAAATGGGGATGCATGGGTGGTAAAATTTTTTGCTCCTACATGGAAGAGACCAAAAGATGCAAGGGTGGCAAAAATTGCCACTCTTGCATGACAGATGCAAACACTTGTCACATTCTTCTGAATCATAACAAGACACGTGACGTATTCTGCTTAACTTTTAAAAGCTTTAGAAACTTTTGTAGGTCTTGTAAAAGATGACACGTGGCAGCTTCCACTCTGCTTTATAATGGACACATGGCAGCATCTACTGCACTTTATCTTTTTCCATCAAGTGCTTTTCTGTAGGCTTTTCCTTTGCTTTCTTCAAGCTCTCTTCCCGAGTGAATTCCTTCAAACCAATGCTTTCTAACCTCTGTAAGGGCACTTGCCTTTTTCACTTTGGGACAACCCTTTGAACCTTTTGATTGAACCAACTTTGGTTCAATGGTTCATTCTTCGTTATTTGGCAACGTCCTTTGTTCTTTTGCACCAAGCGCATTGAACTAACTTGGTCGTTGAACCCAATGAAACTTTGAACCAAAGTGGTTCAAATTTCAATGGTTAAAGCCTAAGTCCTTTGTCATTTGTCGATTGAAATCCTTTTGATTGAACTGAGGCGCTGAACCAATCTTGAAAATGACTAAGTGTTAGAAGCTTGTTCTTTTGATTAAACTTGCCTGCAGAAGCTTTTTTAACCCGTTGAACCTGTTATTCTCAAGCATGTTGAGTCCATAGAAACATATCTATAGAGTCCATAAATTTCTAAGAAAGCTTTAAAAAATGAATAACTGAAATGCTCAGAATAATTTTTGAAAGGGGAAGAGAGGATTTTGATCTGTAGGACCAAAATAGTTCAAATGTTGTCCCAAAAATGAGTGATATTTTTGGGGGACAACAATCTATAGAGGTAAGAATTTCTATATCATTGAAGAACTCATTTCCTATGTCACTGGTCTAATTAGGGATGGTTTGAATTTATTCAAAAAAAATTGATAAGGTTGTAAAGGAGAAAAGGATTTTAGAGGGTTCTATTGTTCCCAAAATCTGTTACTCATTTTTTGGTACAACATATGAACTATTTTGGTCCTGTGCCACTGTAGCAGCCACCATCGATAGTAAGAGTCAGTAGAAAAATCTTTTAGAGTCCATAGAACAAGCCTATGGAGATCGTAGAACAAGCCTACAGAGTCTATAAAAACAAGCTTGCAGAGTTCATAGAACAAGCCTATAGAGTCCTTAAAAACTAGCCTACAGAGTCCATAGAAATCAACCTGCAGAGTCCGTAGTTCTACTGGATGGAGAACAAAATGATCGCACCTTCAGTATTCAATGGGGATATTCACTTGAAATAATTTTCATTCCATTTCTAGAGTATTTACTTTTTTAGCTAAGGGACTCGTAGGTTCAACAGGTTCAATGACTTCAACAAGCAGGCTTTCTCAAAAATAAGTTCCCAAAACTTAGGCATTTCAAGGTTGGTTCAATGTTGAAGTTCAACCAAAAGGTCCATCAAAAAGCTTCAAAAAAAAGATTGAACCATTGAACCCTATCTCTAAAGGTTCAAAGGTTTAACGACATCAACATACTTAAAGAGTTAAGTGCTTCAGCAAGTTCAAAGTTTAACGGCTTCAAAAGACTTGAAGAACAAAGGATTCAAAGAACAAAGAATGAACCATTGAACCGTTGAACCTTGAACTAAAAGAGTTCAAAGTTCAAAGGTTCAATGAGTTCAATAGAAAATAAAAGGATCCAGAAAGTTTGAAGGACCAAAAGATTCAAAGAAAGAGAATGAATAGTTGAACCTTGAACCAAAATGGTTCAAAGTTCAAAGGTTCAAAGTTCAAAGTGGTTCAAGCGACTAGCAACTAATGATGTCCCTACAGACATCAAAATTAGGGTAATAAAATATCTATTATTTTTCAAATGTGGCATAAACCTAAAAACTAACTCAGTGACCAGCCAAAGAAGAAGCCAACAAAGCCAACAGAAAGCAAGAAGATAGCTTAAGAGCTCAGATTGCCAAGAAAAAGACAAAATACATGGCAAAGAAAGAGGGAAAGACCAAAAATATCTATGCAAAAGTTATTTCTAATTGGTGAAATAGTCTACTAGGTGGACATCAGAGAGCATGAGCATTCAAGGACATGGCCTTTTTTCCATCGAGTAAAGGCAAAGTGGATAGTTACACACATATCAGGAAAAGGACCAGGTGGCCTATACTTTAAAAGAAGACATTTGAGATGAATTGACATGCCATAGTTAAGGCTAATGCCCTATTCCAGCATGGCCCCTTAATAAAACTAAAAATGCATTCAAGGCATTAAATGCAGCATGGGCCATTCCATGAAATAAAGTGCCCAAGTCTTTCAAGGAGTGATATATATTTTAATCTCTTATTTTATGCAAAAGAGATCTCTCAATTATAGAAGCGAAACTCTGCCCAAATTGAAAGGCATTTCCTGAGACTTTGAGCTCAGATTGTTAATCATATTTATTTATTTGAATGAGAAAACAAGTAACCTTTCAGATTTTGTTCTAGAATAGCTTGTGTTATTTAAGAAATTGTTCTTATGTCTATTTCCTAGAAGCATTCTTGTCCATTTAATTTAACAAGAAGAACTAGTGAAAGTAATTAGGAAGGTGTCCTGAAGCCAACTATGGAGAGACTTTGTGCAAGCACAATTGTCTTTAGTGTGTGTTTTTTTATATTTTTATGTAAAGGATCTTGGGATGACTTTATGCCCCCATTATCCTTCGTATTTCACTCTTTGGTAGTTGAGGTGGAGACTTTGTGCTACACTTCATCCTATTAGTTATTATGCCATGTTCAAGTTACTTTTACTACCCAGGAAGGAATCTGGTTGTTGACTGAGTATTACTTCTAAAAAAAGAGAAGTACCTCTAGTAATCACCCAAGATTTCTCTTTTTTCTGTGAATGTCATCTCTAAAAAAAGAGAGATGGATAGTGTTATCCTTCCCCTGAGTGTTATTTTCTGCTTATATATATTATATAGTGTCTCACTGTTGTATAGGGAACCTCCCCTTAATGAGAGGAGAGATTTGTTCCCTTTTGATGTGGTAAACCTGCACATTTGGCTGACCAATCTCCTTATGTTGTGGTTGAAATCTCCTATTTTTTTCATCAGTTGGCTGGTGAAAAAATATTCACCCAATAGTTTTTGGCGACTCCACTGGGGAAGAATGAGCAGTTGCAGTTCTTTTCCATATCCATTTTCTCCACTAGGGACACAATAGTTTTTCACAATTTGAAGCCTCAAGCTTTAGATTGAAGCATCACTTGTGTCTTATCCATTATCATTATAGCCTTATCCATTTACATTATATACTCTAATTTGCAAAACTTGAGACACTAGAGATCGAGCGTTTCATTTCAAAAGTCAATTCTCTGCTAGCTCCATGCCAACTATTTTTGGTGACTCTAATGGGGATCATTTTGTGTATTTTGAAGCCTTAAGATTCAAATTAAAGTAGTCCCTATCCTTATTCATTTTGTCTTTACAATCTGACAGCTCCATGGTATATGAGAAACCAGAGATCTAAAGGTGTTGTTGACCCTATTTTTGAGTTAGTGCAGTAGAGTAATTTTGATATGTTTCCTCCACAACCTCACCTTAAATGAACTAGGAGTCTTCCTCCTACCAACACCAAGTCACCAACACAAGGCAGAGCTTCTTTTTCCTCTACTAGTAGAGCTTTGCCTATACCTACTCCACCCATATTTGTTATTCCCCCTTTTCATAATCATATAATGGTAGTTCAAGGCCCCTGGGGTAACTCTTTTAGCCCACTCAATTTAAATCCACCTCTACATGAGATACCATGTAGTTCTACGAAGAATTTCCCCAAGTTATTTGGTGATGGGAGAGTTCATCCTGATGAACATATTGCAGCCTTTAGTATAGCCTGTGGCATGATAGGTGTGGAGTATGAGGACGTAGCAATCAGGCTATTTGTAAAAACATTGCAAGGCACTGTTGTAGACTGGTTCTATCATCTACAGGTCCAAACTGTAACTGATTGGAACACCCTCAAAGCCAAATTTGAAGCTAGGTTCAAGCCTATAGAATATGTGCATGCCCTACTAGCCCAGCTCACACAAATGAAGAAGGAGCCTCATGAACCAATGAGAGATTTCATAGCCAAATTTGACAAGTTAAGGAACATGATTCCTACCATTGCTCAGCCAACAGCTGAGAATCTCAAATGCTTCTTCATCAATTCACAACTACCTAAAGTGAGTTTTTTGCTAAGACAAGCTAGCCACATAGACCTTGTTGCTACTTAGGATTTGGCCACTGAGGTGGAAGATGATCTCATCTTGGTAGGGAAGATCAGGAGAGATCCTAACAGAGGTAAATCTTCTTCATCTTCTAAATATCCATTTACAAGCACCACTGATCTAATGGTGCAAAAGCTAGAAAATGAGTTGCTAGCTCTCAAGAAGCAAATGGTGTAAGGGATGTCTTTTGCTCCTTCGTATAGAGATATACCAAGGAGAACATTTACTGATCAGTGATACAAGGGTAATGATGCCAAAAATTAAGGGCAACCAAATTACCTTCCTCCCCCATAGGGGAAGCTTGCCATTAAAGCAACTCTAGCTAACTCAATAGTTGGTTATTATGAAGCTGAACATGATTTCCCTTTTCAATTTGAGTTTGATTAAGAAGATGATGTTGATCTCTTTGTAGTAGACCAAGATGAATCAGCTGGCAACTCTAACATTAGTTTCTTGAATTACCAGGATGACCCTAGAAGTAAAGGTGAAGCATTTGATGGATCATACATTTTATTCACCTGGTCCTAGAACCAGTTAGCCTATCAAGTTGATAAGGAAAAAATAGAGTGATCAAAACCATTAATTTCAATTTTTAAGTGGGGAACCACTTTGCCTTTTCAATCAACGGACCTGGTGATTGCTAAAAAGGTGAGTAACCCAAACGTTCCTACACCTTCTACTTCAAATTCTCAAACCAGTACCACACCCCCAAAAAACTAGAAGGATGAAATTCATTCCTTTGTTCCTAGTCCATTTCAATCATTTGACATAGTCAACCATGTCAAGAAGACCAAAATTTAAATGAATAAATTTGAATTCTTGTAATCTAACCTTAAATAGTTTGATAGATTAGTGGAATGTGTGAAGGATAAAACCATCCCTGTAGGACAAGTAGTTTTGAAAGTAACTCCTAGTCCCCCCAAGAACACATCCACCTAAAATAACCTTGTGATTACTCCTCTTGTTGCTCTCGAGAGGACATAACCATTTTATGTCTCCCTACTGATAAATGGACACCAGTTGAATAATTGTATCATAGACTCAGGTGCATCTAACAACATCATGCCTACTAAAGTGGCTGAATCCCTTGGTCTTACACTAACCAAGACATTTGGGAGATGTTTCTCCATGGAGAAAAAACAAGTGCCACTATTGGGACAAATCAAGGATGCCCAATTTGCATTGGTAGCATTCCCATAAAATAGAATCAAGATACAGTCCTAGTGGCCAACGTCCTAGCCTCATATGGCATTCTACTTGGATGAAATTTTTGCAAGGATGTTGGTGGTGAGTTGAGCATGGATCTATCTAAAGCAAGGATCCCTATGAAAGGCATCATGCAGAGGCTACTTCCTGAAGAGAAGGCAAAATATATTGTCACCCAAACATCAGCCCCTAAAGCTCAAATTCTATTTGAGTCTTCAAGGGTGGGTAATTACTTCTTGACCATAGAGGATGTTAATGTTTAGGCAAATGAAAGTCTTGTAGGTGGCAATCCAAAAAGTTTAGACAAGGTAGTAGGAGAATTGGTAGAGTAAAGTTTAGATGCAAAAGAATCCTCCCTCCTTGACCAGGAGGAATCTAAGAAAAGATCAAATTTTTATAATGTTTGGATTTTAGAATTTGATGGTAGCTATTCTTCTACTAGTGTTGGAGGTGCGATTGTTCTAATATTTTCTCAAGGAGATATTTTTCCTTCTTCATACAAGTTGTAGTTTAACAACACCAACAATACTGTCAAGTATGAATCTCTATTACTTAGGTTAAAGGTAGCTCAAGATAGAGGTGTCAAACTCCTTCACTCTAAAGGAGATGCTGAACTGATGGTTTTTCAGGTGAGGAACCTGTGTCAAACTAAGAACAAAAGATTACACCATTACTACAATCTGGTATGGGACTATATTGAAAGTTTCAATGCTTTCAATATATCTGTAGTACCTAGAGAGCTTCATAATCATGCAAATTCATTGGTTGTCCTTGAAACCTTCATGGTTCCTCACCCTAATTTCAAAGATGATAGGTACATTATCAAACTAGTCTTTCGACCAAGTGTGCCTGATAAAGCTAATCATTGGCAAGTGTTTGATGCTAACAATCAAATCATGTAATTCACTAGAACAAAAGAGAAACAAGCTATGCTAGTAGACCATACTACTACATGCCAAAGTTAGGAAAAGAAACTTTTTACAAAGAGAGCAAGGATTTATGGTTTTTAGATTGGAGACCACATCTTGCCATGGGGCAAGAAGAGAGAACCAAAAGGAGTGCACAAAAAATGTGATTCCTTATGGAGAGTTCCATTCACCCATTACCGATTCTATGGAGAAAATGGTTTCTTGCTGATATATCAAGATGGCATGACATTTTCTCTACCTTATAATGGGTAGCATTTGAATCACTTCAATCCTTGAAGTATCAGATGACATCAGTTGTACATATGTATATTTGTATAGTCTTTAGCTCTATTTTGTGCTTTCATTTTCATTTTTGGAACCTTTTTTTTTTGGGTAGCATGACTTCATAGCCCAATGGCATACTTAAAGGCACTAGAGATTCTAGATTTTACTCCCTTCAATTATTTTTATAATCGATGGAAGTTCCCTAACTAGAGCCAACTATTGTTCCCAAAATTTGTTACTCATTTTTTGGGACAACATATGAACTATTTTGGTCTTGTGCCACTGTAGCAGCCACCATTTATAGTAAGAGTCAGTAAAACAAGCCTACAGAGTCCATTTAACAAGCCTATAAAGTCCATAGAACAAGCCTATAGAGTCTGTAGAAATATGCGTGTAGAGTTTGTAGAATAAGCCTGTAGAGTCCATAGAAACTAGCCTATAGAGTCTGTAAAAATTAGCCTACAGAGTCCATAGTTCTGCTAGACAAAGAATAAAATGATCACACTTTCGGTATTCACTGGGGATATTCACTTGAAACAATGTTCATTCTATTGTTGAAGTATTTATTTTTTCAGCTAAGGGACTCATAAGTTTAACAAGTTCAACGACTTCAACAGGACGGCTTTCTCAAAAACAAGTTCCCAACACTTAGGCATTTCAAGGCTGGTTCAACACCAAAGTTCAACCAAAAATTCCATTAGCAAGCTTCAAACAAAAGATTGAACCATTGAACCATTAAACACCGCCTCCAAAGGTTCAAAGGTTTGATGTGTTCAAAGGTTTAACAACATCAACATACTTAAAGAGTTAAGCACTTTGGCAAGTTCAAAGTTCAACAGCTTCAAAAGACTTGAAGAACAAAGGATTTAAAGGACAAATAATGAACCATTGATCCGTTGAACCTTGAACCAAAAGAGTTCAAAGTTCAAAGGTTCAACGAGTTCAACAAAAAAGAAAAGGATCCAGAAAGTTTAAAGGACCAAAAGATTCAAAGAAAGAGAATGAACCATTAAACCTTGAACCAAAATGGTTCAAAGTTCAAAGGTTCAAAGTTCAAATTGGTTCAAGTGACCAATGACCAGTGACATCCCTATGGATGTTAAATTTAGGGTAATAAAATATCTATTATTTTTCAAATGTGGTGCAAACATGAAAATAAACTCAGTGACTGACCAAAGAAGAAGTTGAAGGAGCTAGTAGAAAGTAAGAAGATATCCTAAGATCTCTGATCACCAAGAAAAAGACAAAATACATGGCAAGGAAAGAGGGAAAGACCAAAAATATCTATGTAAGAGTTATTTCTAGTTGGTGAAACAGTCCACCAGGTGGACATCAGAGAGCGTGAGCATTCAAGGACATGGCCTTTTTTTCTATCGAGTAAAGGTGAAGTGGACAGCTATGCACATATTAGGAAAAGGACCAAGTGACCCATACTTCAAAAGGAGACATTTGATATGAATTGACATGCCACAGTTAAGGCCGATGCCCTATTCCAGCATGGCCCCTTGACAGAACTAAACATGCATTCAAGGCATTGAATGCAACATGGGCCATTCCATGAAACAAAGTGCCTGAGTCTTTCTAGGAGTGCTATATATTGTAATCTCTTATTTTATGCAAAATATATCTCTCGGTTATAAAAGTGAAACTCTGCCCAAATTGAAAGGCATTTCTTGAGACTTTGAGCTTAGATTGGTAATATTTCTTTATTTGAATGAGAAAACATGTAACCTTTTAGACTTTATGCTGCAATAGCTTGTGTTATTTAGGAAATTATTTTTATGTCTATTTCCTAGAAGCATTCTTTTCCATTTAATTTAACAAGTAGAAGTAGTGAAAGTAATCAAGAAGGTGTCCCGAAGCTGACTATGGAGAGACTTTGTGCTATAACAATTATCTTTAGTGTGTTTGTTTTTCTATTTCTATGTAAAGGATCTTGGGATGACTTTATGCCCCCATTATCGTTTATATTTCACTCTTTGGTAGTTGAGGTGGAGACTTTGTGCTACACTTCATCTTGCTGGTTATTTCACCTTGTTCCAATTACTTTTACAACCTAGGAAGGAATCTGGCTGTTGACTGAGTATTAATTTTGAAAAAAGAGTACCTCCAACAATCACCTAAGATTTCTCCTTTGTCTGTGAACATCATCTCTAAAAAAAGAGAGATGGATGGTTTTATCCTACCCTTGAGTGTTTTTTTTTGCTTATATATATATAGTAAATAGCACCTCATAGTTTTATAGGGAACCTCCCTTTGATGAGAGGAGAGATTTGTCCCCTTCTGATGTGGTAAACCTGCACATTTGGCTGACCAATCTCCTTATGTTGTGGTTAAATCACCTATTTTTCTCATCAGTTAGTTAGTGACAAAATATTCACCCAATAGGTTCCATGGTTAATGCCTTCAATTTTGTGAAAGCTGGTATTGTGTGTTCCTCTCTCCCTTCTCCTTTTGATGAGGTGGCTTGTATGCTAGTGAAGTATGTGACTTTGGAGGGTAGGTATAACACTTTATCACTTCATCATCTAGTTATTCTAAACCATTTACATAAGGACCCAAGGGTTAGTCTCCCTTATTACATCTTTCAATCCATGGAAGCTTCTATTCATGATTTTTAGTCACACAAATGTGTCATACCTCTTCATGAAGGGGTTATTTTTATTTTACATCAACACTATAGCATTAGCTTAGTTAATATTCAAATTTTCAACATTCCTCCCCCTCCCCTACTTAACCTCCTACTTAGAGAAGGTTTAAGAATAAGAATCCTAGATCTCATGCCTCACCTTCTCCTCCTCCCAAGAGGGTGCTTAAAATTAGTAATAAAGGCAAAGGTTTAGCTTCTAGATTCCCCATGGGTAAGTAAATTACCATTATAGAGAGTCTCCTTGACATGAGATAGGTTGAAGTGGATTCTAGTCCTTCCCATCATAATCTCAAGGAACTTGGACTCAAATCCCAATTTATACAATTGGAAGAAAGAACCAATGAGCTCAGGAAGGAGGTCATATAGCTAAACAATATTATTAATAAGGGCAAGAAGAAGGTGGTTAAATCCTCCCATTCTAAGACTAAGATGGAAGACATTTCCAAAAGAATGAAAGCCTTAGAAGACATTATGGATCATATTAGGAGTAGGTAGATTGATCATATGGCCATACACTAGGCCATTCTAGAGTTCCTTGAGTTTCAAGTTAGGCAAGTTCACACCCTTAGCAACTTGCATCTAGGCTTTTGGAAGGGTGGCACTAAGAATACTTATGCTCTAACCACCATTGACATGATAGATGCATCTCAAACTACTACTCTCAATCTATTTAATGCATTGGAGAGACTCAATAATAGCTTCAAAAAGCTCATAAAGTGAAGATTCCTTTTTTTAATGATGTGAAGTTGTTGATTTGTTATTTTGGTGTTATTATTTGCCAAGTTTCTCCCTGTTTCTTCCCTCTCTTATCTTTTCTAGTTTTTATCCTTCTTTGTAGCTAGGGGTGGACCCCACTCATCAAAAACCCACTATTGTACTTATTTATTTTTTGGTCTTTGGGCCTTTTTTGGTTATGGGTTTCCATGTTTTATCTAAATTTTGAGCCTTTTTGTATTGGGTATGGTCCCTTTCAAAACCATTTACCAATAATAATTATTATTATTGAATAAATCTACATGAGTAGTATGAATCCACTATTGAAAACACTAAAAATATGCTCAAGATTCTAAAATATGGACAAACTGTCAAGGTGTCAAAAAAAACTAGATGAGAAAAATGAATCTTCTTTAGAAAATGTAATAAGGTGCATTAAAAGGGACATCAAAAGATATCTTAGAAAGAATGGAATTAGTAGAAATTGTAAATGAATATAACTAAATACTATTTAATAAGGTGCATATAATCATAAAAAGTGACTAAATGAGTGGTGTGAATCCACTACTAGAACAACACATTCCAAAATATAGGAGCACTGTCAAAAATGTTCAATGTGAAAAAGAGAAAAATAGTTCCTTAATAGGATCCAAAAAATAGGCCATGTTAAGTACCTTTTAAAAAGTGTTTAAAAATAACTGTATTTTCATTACATAAAAACCATACTATTTCATATAACATAAAAAATCATATGATTTCAAAAAAAAAAAACAATGCCCAAAATAGAGTTGGGATGAACTAGAAACAATCTAAAAAAACAAACTTGATGCAAATACTAAAACTAAATATTTATAGCATCTCATTCTTGTATATTTAAAAATTATCAATCAAATATATACCCTTTAGTTTTAGGCCTAACTATTACCAAAAGGCTCATATTCACCATTTCATTATGCTTAAATGCTTATTTCTTAGTTTGATCCACATTAATTTGATGACCCAAGTATTTTGTACTACACATAAAGCATAAAACCTAAAAAATGTCCTTCACTATTAATTTTAGATCCATACCTATTTTTCAACCTTCTAGACACTATAAGCCACAAAGGGACATTATCGCTAATGGTAGTGTCTATATCCTTATCTAGTGTCCAATTACCAAAATTCATATAAATTGTAAATGTTTCAAAACCTATGGGTTAGCCTATTTATATTATTGAACCCTATCATGAGATATTTTCAAAAGGTGTGGTATAAATATAAGTCTTAACCTTTTCATTGTTCATATAAAAAATACCAAGCAAACACCTACCAAGGCTCATTCAATAGATTTCACAACTAAGTTATATTGTGTTATTCATCCTTGTTTCTGTATCAATTATAGTAATAAAAAAATGTTAGAAGCATTCAAAGATCAGCCCATGAATTATATTTATCAAATTACAATCTAGATCACTACATGCATCTTCATATAGTATATTTCACCCTTATGCACACATAATCCTACACATAAGGGGAATTACATAACTCTAAGGCCCTCTTTAGAGTACGAGATATGTAGGAAGTTCTCAATGATAAAGGGGTCATTGAGATCAGATTGATCTAAACTCAATAACCCATTTTTAGAAAACTCATTCTAAGGGTGAAGAAGGGTGAAGAGCTAGGGTTTGATCAATTAGCAAAAAATAATAAATTTTATCCAAGATTTGAATATATCATTAAAATTTTGATAGAAAACTTAGATCAACAAAGCTGATCACATCAAGATCTAGTCATTATTATAGTGGACACTTGCATCATAATCAAACACTGGCATCAATAATAGTGTCTAGATCTGACAGTAGTATCCACAGTTATAGAAGCACAATTTATATAATCTGATGATTTATTAAAAATATTGATCATGGATAATTTCCACATGTTTCTATTTTAGATCTAATTACACACAATAATCCCAGCTAAGTATCATTGGTATTATAATCAATTAAACATATTTCAAATTTAGTACTTTCTATATCTAGCATATCTTAATATTATAATTCAAAATATTCATTTATCTGGGTTTGTAATTAATTGCCTTGATATAGATTAGTTTGTAACCCTTGGGCTTGAAATATTTATATATTATTACCTTATCAACACACATCTAAAGTTAGGGTTAAACATTTGGTGAACTTGCCCTTTGGTATCCAAACCCTAGGTTGACCTAGGGTTTCCTGATTTATTATTTTACTAATCTCTAATTTTTTATTTAAATAAAAATCAAAATATCTTTTCCTACCATCATGTTTAATATGGATAAATTTACTATTTATTTCATGACATAATATATGATTGTCATACTTTTTTATTATTTACCATACATTTGTAAATCAATCAAAAATATAGTCAAGTGGAATAGCCAAATTTGAAAATATAAATAAAGTGTTTTAAAATAAGATCAAACTTTACTTTCTTTATGATTATTTTTGTAATAAGATAGAACTGGTCTCTAGATGCCAACATGCATGCTACCAACCCTTTGTTCTTCATAAACCCTATTCAAGTGACAACTATGATCCCACTCCCATTATTCACCCATGGATTATATTAGATTTGTACTCCATGTTACCACTACACAAGAAGGTAAGGGTACCCAACCTATCCCACCACCTATTAATCTATAAGATGTTCTTCCTAATCTAAAAATGGTAATGAAAAGTAAAATATATGGTCTTGTTGACTAATTAAACAATACACATGTTAATATTTCAATCCTCAATCTTTTAAAACAATCTACTAACTATAAGGATATATTATATGAATCTTTACATGAAACAAAGTACCCAGTGATATAGAACCAATTTACTATGTGGATATTATGCAAAATCTCAAAAATAATGATAATCTCATTATTTTTTATCCAAATTATTTACCATCAAAAGATATTATTAACCAAGACTTACATTTATTCAAACAAGTTAGTATGCATAAAAAAGGAATAAAAAGAATGTTAGTTGACCACAGATCTGGCCTAAATATTTGTAGCATGAAATTATTAATAAAAATGGGCATTAGTACCAACCTTATTAAAAAAAAGATACACATATCAAAGGATTTAATAACTCATGTAGCCTGAAAATTGGTCAAATCACATTAAATGTAACATTGGGACCAAAAAAAATATTGACTACATTCCAAGTAATGTCTCAATCATTACATTATAACTTACTCTTGGTTTTTCCTTGGATACACATGATGGAGTTTCACTCATCTACATTACATTGATGTTTCAAATTCATACATGATGTGGCATTATGGACAATGTCTCTTGATGATGAACCCTTCAAATTTTGCCAAATGATACATTCTGATGCAAAAGGGGTTTCTAAACTAATACCTCCAAAACAATATATTCCAATTAAAATCATACCAACTTATGAGATGGGATAATCAAGAAATATAACTCATTTACCTCAAGATGCTTATAATTCACTATCCACTGAGGTACAAATGAGTGCACACTTAGAATAAGAACCATTATCTACATATCCAACGATACTAAAAAAATAATAAAATCTAATATTTAAACTCCTTTTATTAATTAAAATACAGAAACAAGACAAAACATTCTCACATTACTATGATAGTGATGATAAACCTATTCATACTATGACAGATGAAAAATTACAAAAAAAAAAATTGATCCATTTGAGTATATTTCACATAACCTATTCACACCTATAGGTCCTAGTACATACAAGTTAAATTCCTCACCCAAGGATACAAAATCATAGTCAAATAAGGGCAAGGAAAAATTAAAATATGAACATGTAAATTCTTATTATTCAATCCATCACTTTTGGCTTAAAAAATTGAGTCAACCTTATAAGGAACAAATGTAGATACATCATGTGAATAATTTGGAGTTCTCTCATAAAACTCCACAATAGATTTTACAGATCATAGTGAGACAACATATTATGAATAAAATAAATTATATGTTACTTGAGAATAATATGATGTACTTACCTCCTATATACACAAATCAAGAAACAAACACATTCCTAAACATGGGTCACCATATTATAACTATCATTGGATCACTATTCATAATAGAAATTGATGTGAGCCATTACAAAACCAAATTCATAAATACATAAATGAATGGCCTATAATTATCATACAAGAATATCAGAAAATACCTATAATTTTTTATATTTCAAAATGAAAAAGTGTCATGGGAAATACTTATAAATGCTCATACCTCAAAGATTTAATTATTACTTAAAATATTGATGGGGTCTATTGTCAACACCTAAAGGTTGATTTATAAAATTGGGACATAATTTGTAGAACCAAATTTTTCCAATAGTTGGGACATAATATCGATGAGTTAACTTACTCTCCACTATTACCAACATATCTAAGGCACATGATACTACCCATAACATGTGGACCAAAGTTTGTGTCTACCATCATTTGGGTTTGGAATCTGAAACCAAACTTTACCTACCATATTAGTTAGTAATGGTTGTCGGAGATGAACGTAATGGTCCATAATAAAAATATATGCCTTACTTTCTAGTTCAAAGATTAAAAAAATTGTTTCCCACATGAAAAATAAAATGGTAGACCTATAACAATAACTGCTAATGCTAAATTACCAAAAACATTAAAACAATAATAATGACAAAGCATAAATAATGATGTCAAGAAAAATGGCCATAGACCAACAGATAGTCCTTTATCATATGAATGGGATAATTTAACTCCTTTCATTCTTAGTCAAATTTAAAAAATCATAAAAAATACAAAATAAATAAATATTCCAAATGTAGACACTCCATTTTAATCACCTTATATATTAAAATGGTGAAATGGAATGAATTCCTACAAATTGTACACAAACTAGTCTATTATCATCTATTCATCCAAAATTATTCCGTTCATCCAACATATGAGGTTGAATTCACCTTGGGATATCCTAAAATGGGGAAATTCACCACATTAGCCCATTAAATTGCCACTTTGATGATATTTTATCATCACCACTAGTCATTTCCATCTCTCTGGTCAATTAATCAATTCCTCTTATTGAAATAAAAATTAAATAAATTCATACTCATATCATATTAATAAAATTAATCATTTTGATTAGTTTTATTAATCCTTCCTCTATTTATAAATTCCATGGAATTGGCAATTCTAATTTCATTTACTTCAATTTCTCCCTCATTTTCACCACTTTCAAAGGAGCATTCTCCACCATCTAACTTGGAGATAAGATGGAGGTCCCTCATATCACATTATATTGATTAAATTAATCTTTTTGATTAGTTTAATTAATCTTATTTCTAATTATAATTTCATAGATTTAGAATTATAATTTCATTTAAATTACTTATTCTTCCTTTTTCCACCTCATTCAAAGAACTTCTTCTCCTCCAAAAGAATCTCAATATGTCATGTCATATTATTTTATGAACCCACATCCCATATAAAAATCAAATTGTGAGGGATCATCCTCCACCCTCCATATTGGAGAATATATGAAGGGCCCTTATTTAACCTTTTAATATGTTCTTCAAAAATATTCTCCATCTTCCATCTTGGAAATAAGATGAAGGGCTCACATTGCTTCCCCTTGAGATATTTTAAGGAGCATTCTCCACCCTCCATCTTGCATGAAATATTGGGGGATAGAATTAATCCCCCTTGGAATATTTTGGATAGAATTAATCTTGGATAAGATGAAGGTCTCACATTGGTGGTCCATGTCATGATCCATATGAGTCCTTGAGGTGTATTTTGCACCCTTCATCTAGTATACAAGATGAAGTGATTATGATCAATCACTATGACTATGAATAAATGATCACCCCTATTCATTTATGTATATTATATTTTATGATTATATATAACCACAATCTTGTACACTTGGAAAACTTAGACTTTGGTTGTTACTCATAGTTTTTTACCTTTTTTGCTTCTATAAGTCTCATCTAGTGTATCTTTGTGACCATTAGCCTATATCTCTTAGTCCAACTAGTCTTATGTTGATGACCTAGATATTATATATTTCCCAAAATTCTTAAAATGTTTTTATCCTTCATATTTGTAAGTTCTAAGCCTATCCCTAATTTCCTACTCCTTGGACACTAACATCCAAGATAGATAGTAGCGTTGACGTTACTATCCTATCTAGACACAAGAGTCTAGTGCCCTAAATTCATCTAATTTGAATATTAAATATATCCAAATGGTCAATCTAAGTGATTTAATGTGAGTTATTACTCTAAAGGGATTGATATAAATACAATATCAACCCTCATTCATTCCTCACCTAGAAAAAAGATCAAAGAGACTAAGGCAACTTATCTAAATAACTCTATCAATCATTTAATTGAATAAAGATTACCTATTTCCATACTAGTTATTTATAAAAAACATCTAAAAGTATGAATTGCTAAAATAATATCCCAAGAGCTTGACTTTCCAAGTTATAAGATAGGTCACTATTGTACTTTCTTTGCACATATTGTATGATTCACACACAAATCAACATGTAGGGGAGAACTACATGAGTTTGAGGACCTATTATAGGGTATTGACTATGTAAGCAGTGTCCTTTGATAGTGGGGTCATTGGGGTTAGCTTAACATCATGTGCCCACTAACCCATTTTCCCTTAAGGTCACATTAAAGATGGAAAGCTAAGGTTTTTCCATTTCAAAAGGAGCAACTATCCATGACCCAAATCTGAATGCACTAGAGTAAAGGCAAAGAAAAACCTAAAAGCATTTAGGTGGTCACATCCTATTTCAACAAATATTCTATATAGGACACTAGCATTAAACCCAAATAGTAGTTTTGATGTAACCATCCCCAACTAACATTACTATCTAGAGAGTCAAAGGTGTAAAATCTAGAATCTAATTATTATTCTAAAATCTCTTTCCCACATGATTTCAACCTATTCTAGATCTAACACTTCATTAGTATTAGAACAAGATAATAAATTCACTTCTTTGACATTTTTATATTTATCATAGTTGTACTTTCTATATTTAGACTCTCTCAGCATAATGAATTTAGTGTATGATTATATATAAGTTTCACATCTAATTAGTTTTTATAGCTATGATTATCACCCTTGTTCCATTTAATTTATATATACCCATTTAACTTATATAACCCAAATACATATCCATTTTAGGGTTAAACAACTTCCTATGCTCAGGTTTAATAGTGAAGCTTTGTCAATTTCATAAGCTATCTTGTATATCAAATTCTATCAATTCAATTATTCAAGGTTTTTAAGAGGAAATGATATATTTCATGACAATAACATTGCTAAAGACTTCTTGAGACTACATTTGAGCCACATCCACTTATGACAAGGTGGATGATAATAAATTATGGAATCCACATTTTTTAAGAATTGATTTTCAATGTTTTGATCCAAACTCATGGATCATCATCAAAAGAATAGGAAATCAGGAGATGATAGGATAATAATTCTACATAGAAAAAACCAAGGGGAGAATAAATAATAAAAATTATTCATCAACCCAAAGGAGTCGACCAAGATTAGGATTAATCAAAATTATTCTTTTTATTCTGAAGAATATGATGAAGTAAAGGCTTCCAACTATCACTTAATTTTGTGCCTTCATCTCTATTAAGATCATCCAAGTTCATTTCAATTTCAATATTTTTATGAATTTTCCTTTTAGTATAGTGATACACTTTGGCAATAATTTTAGCATTATCAAGACAAATATGATGGTTCATATTATGAGAGTGCTTAGCTAGGGCTGATTTTTTCAATCTATCATGTCTTAAATTAGCATCATGTTCTTTTAACCTCGCTTCCAAAGAATTACTTATTTCACCAATATATACTTTCCCACAAGAACAAGGGATGGAATAAACACCCTTATAGGTACTTGGTTTAAGCAGATCTTTAATTAATTCAATCATATTTCTTATGGTGTTAGGAGGGGTGAAGGAAACCTTAATGTTTCTCTTAAAATTTTTTAAGAGAGACATTAAAAATAAGGTAATAATTGTTTATTTCTTCTCTTTATTTCAATTTTATTTAGTTTTCCCTTATCTCATGAGCCATTGGGCTAGAGGAGCTAGAAACATATTTGGTTTTGATTGTGTACTCATTTAAAAACTTCTAACCCTAATAGTAATCCTAATGACACATATGGCATCCCTGTTAGGACCCATACAATCCACACTTTCTAATGAGATTTTGTTTCAATTTTATTTTTTGAAAATATGAAAATTTTGGCTAATTTATGACAATTTCATTAAATTTTTCTGCTACTTATCAATTTTGATTTGGGAAAACTAGGACTTTGTTATTATGTTTATGTTAATTATCAAAAATATCCACATAATTGGTGAAAACATTTATGTAATTTATTTTATTTTCTATTCTATATTCAATATAGGTTTTATTTTCAAAATAATCGACCATGAAACTTGTGAAATCAACCCATAAATTGACAAAATTGCTCTGAGGTATCACACATATTATTTTCTTTTTAAACAGTGAATTTATCTTTATTTCAATTAAATTGAGTTTTATTTCAATGAAATTGATCCACTAATTGGTGAAAATACCCACATAATCTTTGAAAATGCCCTTTTTCTCTATTTTATTTTCTATTTTGTATCTTGTGTAGGATATGTATACACACAATGTTTTTAAAATTTATCAATTAATGATGTTTTCTCTCTTGAAGGAACCTATCGAGTCTCAATCTCTTTGAGTGCATGCCTTAAAGGGTACATCGAGAAAGAGGTGGGTATACTATTGGTTCTTCACAATATTATTTTTCCCTATTCCACCACTTAAAACTAACACAAAACTCTCCTATACATTTCCCTAAGCTTTGACACCTTCCTTACACTCTTTCCAACAATTCTCTACCTCAAATAGCCCTACCTAAGCCAAAACCTATTTTTACCATCATCTAAACATAGTCAAATATGACAACCCTATTTTGGTAATTGAGCACATTATGAGACCAAGTCATCCCAACCGACTTAGTCCAAGACCTAACTACTTTATTTCTTAAACAACTAGGTCAACTGGGATGACTGTGTCAGATAAAAATTCAAAAGGGTTTAAGGTTATATATATACATATATATATATATATATATATATATATATATATATATATATATATATATATATATATATATATATATATATCATTCATTTTCACTTCTTTACAATATGTTCTTCAACCATTATACTTGAGGGGTTATTGCTTAAATTTTACACTTGGAGAGAAAAATATTGTCTTGTAGAAATGTCTTAGATGCATAAGATAAGTCTTGTATCCTAGATCTTACCTATATTTGTGATCCTTATGAACCACTATACCTCTTTCAAATCACCATTGGTTAAGGGAGATATTGAGCCCCGATGGATTCATCTTCAAGGTAAGTATTCCTAATTCTTGATCCTCTATTTTAGTAGATAGAATTGCACAAGTAATAGATTTTGAATGTATTTATCTCTCCATGTATTAAGATTACCTCTACATTGACTTAATAGAGTTCTCATTTATATGTTTTATTTTATGTTTATTATCCCCCATTTGTTCCATAAGCTTTGTTGAGCACTAGTTATATTTACTTTAATTTGTTGTTACTTTGTTATAAACCATAAACCTAACTAGGGTTATTATCTAGTGTATATATCTAAATCTGATCAACTTAACTATTCCATTAATCTTGTTATTTATCATGATTAATTCCATTTAAAATAAATAACCATTATCCTAATTAAATATATAAATCCATTTCCCACTATATATTTCCTACATCATACTAACCTTCCTACACATCCCACACTATATTATTCCATTTATTATCCCACTAAATATTCTATTAAATGACTAATCCTACTTTATATAATAACTAATTGCCCACTTGCCAATTTAAAATTCAAAATATTCTACCTACCCCTAAAAACATAGGAATCCAATATAGGGTAGGTTGGTATAGCATTAGTTCAATAAAAATAATTCAAAATAATAAACTAAATCCTAACACCTCTATCTTAGACACTAGGAAGAGCATAGGTAACAAACATACAAATGAAAACATAAATAAAACACAAAATAAGTCATTATTTTACCTTCCTTGGAGCTCCAAATAGATTTTCAAGTGTCTTTCTCAATTTTGTGCATCAAAAATTATTTACAAATTAATCTCCACTTGCTCCTTCTCTCCTTGGCACCTTGTTTTAGCTGGTTGGCTTATGAATTTGGCATGGTAATATTACACTAATCAATATTATAAGGGAAATACTACATATTAACACTACACTATTAAATATTTAGATTTATTTTGACATAATAACATTACACTAAGACATCTGTTGATCAATAGGTATGGCCTTGTATTTATAGACTCCAAAAGTTAACCCTTACCTAATGTGAATTAAGGTTGAGTTTTAAAATGGAATGGCTCAAACTAACCCTAGATGAGTTGAGGATAATTATAATTGAGTTAAAAGTTTTCATGTACTTATGATTTTAAATTACTAGGCATGTCTCTCAAACTAGATATTTTGAAATATTTTGGAAGAGCTTGACAACTCATAAAGGCAATGATGAAAAGAGTTAATATTTTGAATTTTGGAATTTATATTTTTAGATATTCATTAATTACAAATGGATAATTTAGCTAATAATTTAATCTATTTTAATTAGTTGATTCATTTTGATTATAGAATTTTATCTCTTTTAAGATTTGATCAAGTTCCCTACTTAATGGGTCCATAGGCCAATCTACCAGTTGTTAGGTTGTAAGGTGATTGGGGATGAATCCAAAAGATGTTATTATTACATATAGTCCCAAATAGGGATGCCTCAACATGATTTTGAGAATTTATGAATGATGCACTAATAAAATTAGGACATTTAGTGATTCATAGGTTAAGTTTATAATGTTTCGTAGAAATTAGTCAAAAGCCAGTTGTGGCTAGAATGGGGTGTCTACAGTTTTGGTGTGAATGGTATTCGGTCCTCCATATATTTAATAGGCACCAAAGGTGCACTAGATACCATAGGATGTGTAGTGCTTTTACAGCTACTAGACCCTATCTCCAATTGAATCAAGATGTGAACATAGGAATCCAATAGAGAGGAGGTTAGTATAGTGTTAGTCCAATAAAACAAATCAAAATAGCACACTAAATCCTAACACCTCTAGCCTAGACACTAGGGAGAGCATAGATAACAAACATACAAATTAAAACATAACTAGAACATAAAATAAATCATTATTTTACTTTATTTTTAGCTCTAAATGACTTGTTGAAGTGGCTTACTCAGTTTTGTGCATTAATAAGTATTTACCAATGAAGCTCCATTTGTTCAGTCTTCCTTGGCACCTTGGCTTGGTTGGTTGGCATATGAGTTTGGCATGGTAACATTGTAATAATGAAGTTTGTGGCATAAATCCTACATATTAACTCTCTGCTATCAAGATTATGAGTTATTCTGACATAATAACATTACACCAAGATAACTTTTTGATCAATAGGTATGGCCTTGTATTTATAGCCTCCAAATGTTAACCCTCACCCAAGGTGAGTTAAGGCTGAGTTTAAACATAGAATGGGTTAAAACTAAACCTAGGTAATTTGAGGTTAACTCTAGTTGAGTTAAAATTTGTCATGCAATTATGATTTTTAGTTACTAGGCATGGCTCTCAAATTAGATATTTTGAGATATTTTAGAAAAGCTTGACAACTCATAAAGGAAATAATGAAAAGGATTGATATTTAGAATTTTGAAATTTTCATTTTTAGATATTCATTAGTTATAAATGGACAATTTAGTTAAGCATTTAATCTAGTTTAATTATTTTATTCATTTTGATTACCATTTTAAATCTTTTAAGATTTGATCAAGTGCCCCACTTAATGGATCCATAGGCCAAACTGCGAGTTGTTAGGTCGTAAGATGATTGGAGATGAATCCATGATAGATTCTTATTGTATATATTATAATACCTAAAATAGGGATGCCTCAACATAATTATGACCATTGATAAATTATGTGTGGATGAATTTGGGACGTTTAGTGATTCCTAGGCTTAATTTGTAATGTTTGGTAGAAAATAATCCAACGTCTAGTCAAAATCTAGTTGTAGCTAGAATGGGGTGTCTACAATTTACATTTATTTGGGAAGACATTTCAAGCTATAGGCATAGTAACATATTCTCAAATAATGAAAAATTTCTCGTATGCCTAGTACCCCAACAAATGATGGATGAGCCTAGGATTCCCCCTTGAGGGAGCAGTTGATAAAGAAGGTTGGTGATTGGTCCCTTGAAATAAGGAAATAGATGGGACCAAAAAGGTAAAAGTGGTATAAAATATTAATTTTCCCACATGTGGTTATAATCAGTGTATAGTGAGAGGCTCTAGTTGGGCAGATAAAAAGGATGATATTTCCAAAGGTGATTATAATCATCAGCATAACATGGTAAAAATATAATGATTTTATCAAAGGTGGTTATAATAATTAGCAAAAGGAAAAGGTAAAAATATAATGATTTTCCTAGAGGTGGTTATAATCAATAGTTAAATTAAAACATGCCCTAGTTGAGTGGATAGAGACAATGATTTTCCCAAAGGCATTTATAATCATTAGTATGGTAGGTTAGAATAAAATGGTCAATTGGAAAAGGAGGATTATGTACTAAATCCATACTCATAAGGGAAAAGTAATATGTTACATAGGGGAAATATAAATTTGGGTAACTTGTTAGTGTTAGGTATGTGGAGCTAAAAGCTTCACCAAGGAGCATAGACAAACAGGTTCGGGTCTACACAGACGCCGGCGTCGGTCAAGAGCGACCGACGTCGGTCAGTTGCAGTTCAGAGGCGCCGACGTCGGCAGTATGGTCGGCCGGCGACGGTCACAGGCGAACAGACAGGAACCGACGTCGGTTACCTGCGTGTCCAGAAAGCTATTTCTGAGGACAGAAGCGAGTGTTTGCATGATGAGTTTGAGTTGTAGACTCATGCTCACGTCTCTATTGTTAGCAATGTTATTTTTAGAGCCCTTGTTGAAGAGGCTTAACTGTTTGTTGTAAGAGCATGCTTAAGTTTCCTATTTTCTATATGTAGGAGAGATCTTCTAAGCTATTGGATGATGAAGTGTATGAGAGTGTAATTGAGTACTAGTAGAACATTGTGAATGTTTGAAGGACTGTACTTTAGAGAGAGCTCTTAAGGAATAGAGATCTAGTGAGAGATCTTGTGTGCATCTGAGAGAGGTGTGGAAGAACAAAGTTCTTCATTTGTATTCCTATTGTAAAGAGTTTTTAATACAAGTTTTCAGGGTGTTTTCTTGTATATCTTGTTCTGTGCTATTTATCATTTCAGTTACTTATCTATCTGATTTATTTCTGCATTGATTGCTTTCATAAGTGTAATCCATTGTTGGTTGATCCCCAACAAGTGGTATCAGAGCTCAGGTTCACTAACAGGTGGTTCAGATCTGTGTAGTGTGTTCGGATTACAGGTTGCTCACAGGGATTTATGTTTGAGTGGGAGAAGCAATGGCAGAGGAAAGTAAGTTGAGAATGGAAAAGTTTAATGGCAAGAACTATCAGCACTGGAGAATGCAGATAGAGGACTATCTGTATCAGAAGGATCTTTACTTACCGTTAGGTGGGATAGCAAAGAAGCCCAAGGACATGGAGGATGAAGAATGGGAAGTTCTTGACAGAAAGGCTCTTGGGTCTATAAGACTGAGTCTGGCCTCCACTGTGATATCCAATTTGTCACAAGCAAAAACTACGGTAGAGTTAATGACCACGTTAGCAAATTTGTATGAAAAACCCTCCGCTTCAAACAAGGTATATTTGATGAAGCAATTATTTAATTTGCATATGCAAGAAGGTGGATCTGTTTCTAATCACCTGAATGATTTCCATGGTATTGTTAATCAGTTAAGTTCTGTTAATATTTCATTTGAAGATGAAATAAAGGCTCTTTTAATTTTATGTTCTTTGCCTGAAAGCTGGCATGGCTTGGTAATGGCAGTTTCTAATACTGCTTCTGCTTCGAATATTTTAAAAGTAGAGGATGTGGTTAGTGTTATTTTGAATGAGGAAATACGCAGGAAAAGCACAGAAGAGGCTTCTGGGACATCCGGGAACGCTTTAAATTTCGAGAGCAGAGGAAGGCAAAAAGAAAGGAGCAAGAGGAGATCAAGATCAAAGTCTAAGGGAAGAGGCAGATCCAAATCCAGGAATGGCAGAAGGCCACAATGCTGGAACTGTGGAAAGTTGGGGCACATAAGCAGAGATTGCTGGTCAAAGCCTAAGGAGGATAATCAGCACGAAGGAAAGGAAGAGACAAAGGTTGCAGGTATTGCACAGGATGCTCTTATTTTCTCTTTGCATAATAACATAGAATCTTGGGTATTAGATTCTGGTGCATCTTTCCATGCTACCCCTAACAGAGAATATTTCAGTGACTATGTCCATGGAGATTTTGGAATAGTGTACTTAGGGGATGATGAGCCTTGCAAGATTATTGGCAAAGGTAAAGTGCAGCTAAAGATGCAGAATGGCAACACATGGGTGTTGAGGGATGTGATGCATGTTCCTAGTTTAAAGAGAAATCTGATTTCTGCAGGTAAGCTTGGTGATGAGGGTTGTATAGTAACTCTCACAGCAGATTCTTGGAAAGTGACCAAGGGTGCACTTGTTATGGCCAGAGGTAAGAGAGAAGGTACTCTCTATTTGTGTAATTGTATTACTAACAAATCTCCTTCAGTTTTATCTACTTCAGATGTGGATGCTAAATTGTGGCACTCAAGGCTTGGCCACATGAGTGAGAAGGGGATGTCTATCCTTAAGTCTAAAGGTATGCTTTCAGATTTGAAAAGTATGGATCTAGAATTTTGTGAGCATTGTGTGTTTGGAAAACAGAAAAGGGTTAGTTTTCTAAAGACTGGGTCTACTAAGAAAAGGCAGAAGTTGCAGCTTGTTCACACAGACGTGTGGGGACCGGCTCATGTAGCCTCTATTGGCGGATCACAGTACTATGTTACATTCATAGATGACGCCACAAGAAAGGTATGGATCTACTGTATTAAAAAGAAATCTGATGTTTTTGATACCTTTAAGATATGGAAAGCCATGGTTGAGAATGAAACAGGCAAAAGAGTAAAGTGCTTGAGATCCGATAATGGTGGTGAGTTCTGCAGTCTTAAGTTCAAATTGTATTGTTACATAAATGGGATCCGTAGACAAAGGACGGTTCCAAGGACACCTCAGCAGAATGGTATTGCTGAAAGGATGAACAGGACTATTATGGAGCGTGCAAGATGTATGAGATTGCATGCAGGGTTGCCCTTAGAGTTTTGGGCAGAAGCAGTTGACACTGCAGTGTACCTGATCAACAGAGGACCCTCTACAGCTCTGGATGGTGGAATTCCAGAAGAGGCATGGACAGGTAAAAAGGTTGATCTTTCATATCTCAAAGTTTTTGGTTGTGAAGCCTTTGTGCACATAGATAAGGAAAATAGAAAGAAGCTAGATGCTAAGTCTATGAGGTGCACGTTTATAGGCTATGGCTCAGATGATTTTCGTTTCAGATTTTGGAATCTAGGAACTAACAAGGTAATCAGGTGCCATGATGTTGTTTTCAACGAAAGAGTGATGTACAGTGATCAGACAAGGAAGCTAGATCAAGCTGGGCAGAGCAATAATGAGTTGGACGAAATTATGGTCCAAAATGAGCTCGCGGGAAAAAGAAATAATCACTTACAGGAAAACACAGAGACCGACGTCGGCAGGTTTGGCACCGGCGTCGGCAATACAGAAACTGATGTCGGTCATACAGAGACCGACGTCGGCAGACCAGGCACCGGCGTCGGCCAAGAAGAACCAGCGTCGGCCAGTAACAGGTCTACAGGTGACCGAGGTCGGTCACTGTCAGAAAATTTGGGTGGACAGATTGTGGAAAATGAGTCCAAGACACCAATCAGGAGGTCTGAAAGGGTAAGTAAGCCTCCAATTAGATACTCTCCTTCTTTATATTATTTATTGCTAACCGATGGTGGAGAACCAGAAAGTTTTGAAGAAGCTTTACAGGTGGAGTCCAGGAGTAAGTGGGAGCATGGCATGGTTGAGGAGATGGAGTCCTTAAGAGAGAACCAAACATGGGATTTGGTTGAATTGCCAGCTGGTAAGAGAACACTGAAGAACAGGTGGACTTACAGGTTAAAGGAAGGTGAGGATGGTCAGATGAGATACAAGGCCAGATTGGTTGTAAAAGGGTTTGCACAAAAGCCAGGTATTGACTTTGGCGAAATTTTTTCTCCAATTGTTAAGATGACTTCTATAAGGGTTGTACTATCTTTGGTTGCTTTTGAGGATTTGCATCTCGAGCAACTAGACGTTAAAACAGCATTTCTTCATGGAGATTTAGATGAGGAAATCTACATGGAACAGCCAAAAGGTTTCGAGGTCAAGGGAAAGGAGAAACTAGTGTGCAGGTTAAAGAAAAGCTTGTATGGCCTCAAGCAAGCTCCAAGGCAATGGTACTTGAAATTTGATAGGTTTATGACTGAGCATGGTTTCAGTAGGTGTCAATCAGACCATTGTGTATACTTTAAGAGATTCGATAACGGTAGATACATTATTCTATTGTTGTATGTAGATGACATGTTGGTTGCAGGGTCTCACATGCAGGATATCTCAGAGCTTAAAGTAAAGTTAGCTCAAACGTTTGCCATGAAGGATTTGGGAGCAGCTAAGAAAATCCTTGGCATGAGCATTAAGAGAGACAGAGAAAATCACAGGTTGATATTGTCTCAAGAAGATTATGTGGACAGGGTGTTGAAACGGTTCAACATGCAGGATGCGAAACCGGTAAGCACACCTTTGGCAGGACATTTCAAGTTAAGCAAAGAACAATGTCCCAATTCACATGATGAGGTAGAGTACATGAACAAGGTTCCATATTCTTCCGCGGTAGGAAGTTTGATGTATGCAATGGTGTGTACTAGACCAGATATTGCCCAAGCAGTGGGAGTAGTAAGCAGGTATATGGCCAATCCAGGAAAGGAACATTGGAAAGCAGTACAATGGATCCTTAGATATCTGAGAGGAACCAGCAGTAGACACTTATGCTATGGAGGTTCAGATACGTCTCTACATGGCTATGTAGATTCAGATATGGCAGGGGATTTGGATGGCAGGAGGAGCACTACAGGTTATGTTTTTACTGTAGGTGGAACGACAGTTAGTTGGATTTCTAAGTTGCAGAAGGTTGTAGCCTTATCAACTACAGAAGCAGAATACATTGCAGCTACAGAAGCTAGCAAGGAGATGATATGGATGACACGGTTCATGGAAGAGCTTGGAAGGGAGCATGGGAGTTGCAGATTGCATAGTGACAATCAAAGCGCAATCCATTTGGCTAAGAACTCAGCTTTCCATTCTAGAACCAAGCACATACAGCTAAGGTACCACTTCATATGGCAGGTATTGGAAGATGGTGAGTTGAAGCTGGAGAAGATCCATACAGACATGAATCCTGTGGATATGCTAACAAAGCCGGTTACTAAGGAGAAGTTGAATCTTCATTCAACTTCTGTTGGTCTTCACGATTGAGTTGAAGATGGAGGAGCTAGAATATCTTGCTGTACAGGTATTGGTGCAGCTGGTTTATCTCCAAGTGGGAGATTGTTAGGTATGTGGAGCTAAAAGCTTCACCAAGGAGCATAGACAAACAGGTTCGGGTCTACACAGACGCCGGCGTCGGTCAGGAGCGACCGACGTCGGTCAGTTGCAGTTCAGAGGCGCCGACGTCGGCAGTATGGTCGGCCGGCGACGGTCACAGGCGAACAGACAGGAACCGACGTCGGTTACCTGCGTGTCCAGAAAGCTATTTCCGAGGACAGAAGCGAGTGTTTGCATGATGAGTTTGAGTTGTAGACTCATGCTCGCGTCTCTATTGTTAGCAATGTTATTTTTAGAGCCCTTGTTGAAGAGGCTTAACTGTTTGTTGTAAGAGCATGCTTAAGTTTCCTATTTTCTATATGTAGGAGAGATCTTCTAAGCTATTGGATGATGAAGTGTATGAGAGTGTAATTGAGTACTAGTAGAACATTGTGAATGTTTGAAGGACTGTACTTTAGAGAGAGCTCTTAAGGAATAGAGATCTAGTGAGAGATCTTGTGTGCATCTGAGAGAGGTGTGGAAGAACAAAGTTCTTCATTTGTATTCCTATTGTAAAGAGTTTTTAATACAAGTTTTCAGGGTGTTTTCTTGTATATCTTGTTCTGTGCTATTTATCATTTCAGTTACTTATCTATCTGTTTTATTTCCGCATTGATTGCTTTCATAAGTGTAATCCATTGTTGGTTGATCCCCAACAGTTAGTATGGAGATGCATGTCCTAACTATTAAGGATTAAATTTCATTCATGATTTAATTAATTTATATTTGGAAAATGATTTGGATAGATTGAGAATTTTTAGGTGACCAAGGAGAAGTAACGTGGCATCATTACTTGTAATATTTCTCAACTTATTTTTTGATATAGTGCATGATGATATGCATCATAATATAAAAAAATCATGATAACTTAGTCGTACTATATATAAGGACTATCATACGATCTAATAAATAATTGAAAATAATACACTAATGATAAAAACCATGATGATAATATTGATGTATAGATATTAATGATGTAATTATAAGGCATAAAGAATTACCTAATGAATGTAGATATAATAAGTCAAGGCACAACAATGAAAGCAAACACATAAACAGGAAGATAAAATACCAATAAACAAAATTCAAAAGAAAATACCAAGAAATAAAAAAGTGAAGAAAGTAAAAGTATGAGAACAAAATGAAATAAACATAAACAATGTTAATGATAATGTTAATGAAACAAAAATGGCACAAGTTTTCCCCTAGGCTATATGGAAATAAGAAAAAGATGATAGACATTTCCCCTAGGCTATAGGATATAATTACACAAATAGACAAAAAGGGAGATGAAAAGAAAAGGAAGGGGTGCCGAGCTAACTCTAAATGCACTAGGAAAGTAGACTCTACCTACATAGTTATAAGAATGAAAGATCCAACATAAAATTTAATCCAAATTTAATTATCCTAGGATATAGTATAGAAGAAAATGAATGATAAGGAAAACATGATTGTGTTGTAGAGGAAATATGGAAATGATCTCATAAAATGGTGAGAGTGTGGGAAATAGAGAATACTCACAAAGTGATGAGATAATAGAATTAAGTTTATTGGGAATTAATGTATCAAATTCAAATACATAATTTTCATTAAAAAAACTTCAAAATGGTAAGAGAGTTCAAATGTAAATTTCTCATAAAATGACAAGATAGTTCAAACTTAAAATTTCTTGTAAAATGGTGAGAGCATTCAAAATTTAAATTGATTTTAAAATGGTGAGAGTGTTCAAACTTTAAATTTCTCAAAAAATGGAGAGAGAATGACAAAGGGTGACTAAGCTAACCTCAACATAAATAAAACACTACCTATATAGTCCCAGGATGGGATCTCAAGTCACTATAGTTTTACCTTACAATGGAGGAATCTGAGTAAGACAAAATAATTAGGTTGTTGTGACACTACATTAATAATTGTTGTTGTTTCATTTTTAGGTTCTATATGTTTTACCTTATAGCTTAATTTGATATGAAACTTGGTATTGGATGTAATTGGTGTGTTTTCTACATACTAAATATTATTTGGTGAAATAAGTTTCATTTCATAATCTTGAACAATATGGCATAAGTCATGAAAAGATTTGAAATTTTTGATAACAATAGACTCATGTAATGTGGAAATCAAATTTCTTTTGAATATGTCTTGAATTTTTTTATCTTTCATTTGATTTGTCATTTTGTCCAACATTTTCTTGTACCTCAAGACATTAATTCATAGGTGCATTGGTTCCTTATTTGATCTTTTCAATCTGAGCATAGGATACCTTGTCTATAATGTTGATACAGAAGTGTCCCAAAATCTTATCCACATTAGGTTTGAATGATTTTAATGATTAGATTTGTAAATCATAAGACCACCTTAGAACATAGTCCTTGAGAATCCTTGTAAATATTTTAGTCAAAAATTTATCATTGGAGGCATAATCAAGGCATGCCATAGATAAATATTAGAGATGTTATTCAAGGTCACCCTTGTCATCATAAAATGTGAACTTAGATGCAAAAAAACCATTTGGAAAGGAGTGAAAATTTATCACAGGTGTAAGAAGGTTATGTAACACCTCTCATGAATCAAATCATAAGGTGACTTCATAAAAAATTTCTCAATATTAGTAACCTTAGCTTTAAAAGGTATTATATTTGGGGAAAGATCTTGCACATTTTGATTTATAATATTGGAAGTTTGAGAAGCCACAAAAGGAGGTGTACCCATGATTTGATTTGATATAGGCAATGATATTAGTAAATGAGTTGAAGTGCTAATGTTTCTCATGGAGTATGTAGAAATATATAATTTTTTTAAGGGATAATGGCATAAATACATAACCAATTTCACCATTAGATGTATGAAGTGATGATGTGATAAATGGGAGAGAAACATGAATATGGGTTGTCCCATAGGACTTATAACATGATCAATAGATGCACTTGAAACAACCCCCCCCCCCACCCACCAATATATATATATATATATATATATATATATATATATATATATATATATATATATATATATATATATATATATATATATATATATATATATATATATTGGTGGGTGGGGCGGGGGGGGCGGGGGGGTTGTTTCAAGTGCATCTATTGATCATGTTATAAGTCTTATGGGACAACCCATATTCATGTTTCTCTCCCATTTATCACATCATCACTTCATACATGAATATGGGTTGTCCCATAGGACTTATAACATGATCAATAGATGCACTTGAAACAACCCCCCCCCACCCACCAATATATATATATATATATATATATATATATATATATATTCTTGGGATAGACTATCAGAATGTAGAAAGAGGATGTGTGTAGGGCCTACTACATGTCTAGGTAATACATATGACAACATATTTATCACATACACATGCATACATCCATAACCATGTGATTTAGGTTAAGACTACTTAGTCAAGGGTACACATATTTAAAATTTCCTATAGGGAAGTCTATTTCCCTTTGAGAATATATGGTTTAGGATATATCAGTATGCAATACACATAGATAAAATAGAAAATCTATATGCAAAATTTGTATTCTTCATAGGACCATTCAAGGATCCTTAACCTTGCTTAAGGGTCCCATCCCCCTTGTTTGATTTGGTTCCAACATTCAAGAGGAATTTATAAATCAATATCACTATAGGTCATAAGTGTATTTAAGTAGGTTCTACACACCGATATTGCATATCTAAATCTTGGGTTATGGTCCTTGCACCCTAAAACCCCTACCATCAATTCTTGTCCAAAAATTGCCTACTCACAATAATGGTATATGAACAAAAATCAATTTCAATAATAAATAGATTCTATAAAATTATTTTACTCAAAGACCAAATTCTCAATTTATTCCCATTTAAATACAGCCATCACTCCATTAGTTATATACAATAACCCCAAGTTGACCATTCTTATAAAGGGAGAATTACCCCTTGTGAGTTCTAATGTAAGGAAGTCTTTATATCAATAATCCATAGTCTTATGAGATAATTTAGAAGACAAATGAAACCATTCAACTAGATGTTAATTTATCATGATGAACATTATTATGTAAATGCATAATAAGAACTCCTTATCATAATGCTATCCATAGAGTTAGAACTTAACCTTTAATTTTTGGGTCCTCGCATTAGTTTTTCTTACCACTTGTAATTAATTACATTGCACTAACCAAGTATTAATAATATGAGTATAAAATGTATAAGAGTTCCATAACCAGATCTTATAAGCAACCTCTTCCATCATTTCATAATGAGTAAAAATTAGTTAAGGGAACTAGATGATTTTTCAACAATTACACTTGCCATTAATGTAGCTTTTATATCACTACTTGTAAAAACCGGTGTAAGAATAAATTTAACTTGTCCATGAATAGTAATGATTTACAATTTAATTTATGCCACCACAATATTTAAGGGTTATCTTTGGGATGTAATGAAATGTTATATATTTCATACACAAGAGCATTTTTATGCAACCTTAAATCTCATTTATTGATCCTAGACATTCATTATTATCATCTACGGAAAAGTCTCATCTAACAAGATTATTGTTCTAGCATACTCACCCAAAGGCCAAGTGGATGATGACACAACTACAAATTAGAACAACCCCTTTTTATGGCCATACTAATTTTTTTCTTCTTTTAATGGATAATATTAATTAAATTACATAATTTTAAGTGGTTGTATATTACAATTGGTATGCCATGCCCAATTAAAATACAAATTGGAAAATAACAAGCTCAATAATTCCATTAACAACCTAGCTAACTACTATATGGTTTTCTAATTGAAACATAGTAGAACCAATAGCATAACATGGAACAAATGAAAGGGATAACTTATTTAAAATAAAATTTTAATAATATGACCAAAAACCTATAGTACGAATAGTTATAACATAAATTCTAGTTATAGAGGAGACACATACTACAAAATGATTAGTTTCACCATAACCTAACCAAATGTAAAGGAGTGAAGGCACAGTGTAAATTTATGAAAACCACTATATGTTTTTACATGCATATTCTTATACTAATTAGAATAAAATAAATCATTTATCACAATTTTAGGTGGTGACAATATAAAACCATTATATTATACTCAAATGAAATGCATATTGGAAACAACCACTCACCTTCCATTTCAAAATCTTTCCAATTAAATCATATACACTTAGCATGCTACAAAGTGATGTAAAATTTAATATATGCATGTAACATCTTCTTAACATGGTTGTACATAAATTTTCTTTCCACATAAAATAATATGAGAAATATACAACCTAGCTATAGGTGTTCATCTCCTATAGTCAACACATTTTTATAAATCTCACAATACATGTTTGTGAAACAAACAATTTAACAATGCCAACCAAATATGAAGTACTTCAATTAATTATAATATACTAATAATTATTTAAGAATAATAATGTCGTATATGAAATGCCAATATAAAATTATTAATATTTCAAATGAGTGTACAATCACATGCCCAAATGTAACTAATAGTATTATACAAGAAAAAATAAATTCCATAATTCAATAGCATCTAAAAAAATTTATTTCACTAAGAATAACCATATTATCTTGTTCTAATTTATTATGATAATAAATAAAATTTCAAGAATATTCTACAAATTATCTTGATTACATGAATCCAAGAGAGAAGCGCATCTACTAGCAAGATGGAAAACCCATACATGCAATCCAATGATCCTAATGACATGGTGTCCCTAACCACCCCATCCATCAAAGGGATGGTGGATTTGATAGTAGAGTAAGTGAAAAGGTTGAGGACTTAATATGGATATTAAGCCACTAAATAAATCATACAACAATAACTGAATCAATAATTTACAATAAATACAACCCAATAGACATAAAAGAATATTAAGTAACTCACAAGGATCTTAACAGCTCAAGATATCATCTTGGCCTTTAGGTGAACTTATAGAAACAAATCAAGGCTAATTCAACTTCCTAAGTTATAAAAGGTTATGCCCATAACTAAGCAAATCGTCTAATGCTATCAAGGAGCTAGTTTATCAAGTAGGTCAGGTTTATAATTAGCCTAACTCATTAATATGAGTTTATTAACGTTAAAATGATTCAACATTAAAACCAAAGTTAAATGACACATATAGCCATCACAAATTTTCAATGGATCACCAACCCAAAAATAATACCAATGATGGTTCCAAATCAACGAATCCAATAAATTATTATTTAAATCAAGCATGCATGACAACCAATATATAAACAATAAAAACCCAATTTCAACTAGAAATTATCGTAAGCCCATAAGGATGTAGTTAATTCCACTAAAACATTTTAAACCAAATTTTTATTATAATGGTTACCAAAAAAGGCACCATTGGGTTTTGGCTTTCATTTATCATCCAATGCAACCCATATATTCCAACCATCTATACACAATCAATAGAAACCTCAAAAAAATTCCCAATGTCGAATTTGTATTTAATTTTAACAAATCAAATGGAGGTTATAGGTAGTCTTGGGTAGAGAGAGAACTAATTTAAGGATTTTGGATTCCTCATGAATTTCCATGACTTCATAAGGAACCCTCAACCTCACTCATAACAAATTAATAGTTTAAAAACAATAATTCATCCCAATGATCCTTCCAAGAAAATTAAATAAAAGATATAACCAACCAAGCACAACTAGTAATTTTATTTATTTATTTTGAAATGTCTAATGGACAAGAAATTTGAGTTTTCGCTACATAAGGTTTGAAGCCAAACTTTGTTGTTCATCACACAGGAAATGAAACTATCAAGGCTAATTTTTTCATACTCATATTCTTCCCAAAACCCTAATTAAGTATAATGACATAAAACCATTTACTTTATGCATAAAATATTTAAAATTCTATTTACCAACAGAATAAAGTTGATTTGCAACAAACCCTAATTAGATTTGATTTATTTAGCTATAGATTTAATTATTTGGCAAGCAAGTGGGTGTTTTTATTTATTTTAATGTAACATATTTACCTCTACTAGAAAGCTTCCTCTATACTCTTTTTTTTGTCTTCTCCCAAAGTTAGGTGCCCCTAACTACCCAGCTCATCTCTTCTCCCCCTACATCTCCTCTTCCTTCCTTCCCACTTCGCTACCTTATCCATCCCCCCTCTCTTCCTCCCTTATTTGGCCTCACTTATTTCTCTCCTTCCCAAGTTTCTCCCATACTCTAAGCCCAAAAACCCTTACAGTCTCTATTGGCCCCTAAATTTTGACCAAGTATTGCTCTATTTTGGCATGTAGTGTGAAAGGATCATTGTCCATTTTGATGGAAGTATGACATGATATTGGAAGACCATGGATCATAGCTGATATTCATAGAAGTATCATGGCATGGAACTTGTAGGGTGTGGAAGGATTATGGCATAGGAGTCTTAGAATGAGAATACACAGTCAAAAGAGAATATATCACAAGGGACCCAAGAATAGAGGGATAAGAATAAAATTGAAAGACTAGGGGAGAGTGTGGGAAGTAGAGCATGAGGGATGTAAGAGAAGTTAGAAGAACATTTCAAATGGGACACTTTGATACCATTGATCATAGGTTTTGTACCAGCTTGTGAGGAATTAAATGTTTGATCGCCAAGATATAACATAAAATGAGGATCTAGGGGTATAGACACCTAAGTCTATAGGACTAACTAATTATAAGAGCCATGAATCTTAGTTTATTGGGAGTCTATGTGTTATATATTCATAATATTTGGAATTATGACAATTGGTTAGGGAAAAACAAGTATAAAAAACCCACATTACAATCATTTGCATGATGGGCCTTTGGAGAATAGATATAGCATTATTGTCTTGTAATTTATTAAGAAATTAATGAAAAATCAATGTTTTCCATATTGTGTTGTGAGTGATGAAATATTCTAAGTGTTGGATGATGGATATGGTTTATTTTTAAGTCATGGGTATCTTTTTATTTTATCACTACTGTTAGATAGTAATGGTGATCCTAGTTATAGTGGTAGATAAATATGGGGCAATAAGGATAATAGTAGTATATTTATGGTGTTGAATAACCTTTTAAATAAGTATGTTATGAAATATGAACAAACATATAACATTATGCTAAAAATCCTTCAAGAACTAGTCTTTTGTTACATGTTTCAAGTGAGCGCATGAGCCTTGTCTCTCGCATGATAGGGCCAACATGATAGCTTGTTGGGGAGAAGATTCAATGCCAAAGTGGAATTAACTAAAAGAATCCAACATTTTGGTTTCGTTGTCTAGACTTGAAGAAATTAGAACACAATCATGGGAAAATGTTTGAGTGAATTACATTAGAGAATATTTAAGAATGGGTATCTAGTGTCAAATACAACTTTGTAATTATGTATCTTGAATCAGGAATTTCAACATGATAGTGGGTAGAGAAAAATCTAGATTTATATATATGAAACTTTATTTTTTAAGGTCCTAGTTCTCTTACATGCTTGGATATTAGCATATGCTCAAAAATGATCCTAAAATATTAGATAAAGGTAGGCTTAGACACTTGAATGGTAGAGGAGTTTAGCATGACTTGCAGTTTCCTAGATGTGAGAAGTTAACTTTTTATGGAGAGGCATTTGGAAAAACTATATTTTGGAGTATGCTATCACCCCTACCCCTATTCATGTCCTAAGGAATCAAAATTCTAATTTTTATATAAGCTAAGGGGATGTTATATCTCATTGTTTTCCTTCAAAATTAAGAAGATAATTATTGACCTTGGATTGGAGACTATACCCATGAAGGGTGAAAATCTCTTATGCATGAGCCATACATTTGGAAGGGGATACTAGGGGTTGATTGAAGCTTGTGAGTTCAACATGGTATCAAGCCAATAAGTATTACAAAAATGGAATTATGATGAAGCTTGATAGAGGATCATGAGAGTTAGTCGCATGGAAAGAGATCAAAAAACCTTGAGGAATGTTGTGAAAAGCCATAGGGAGGTGGATACGCATGAGGAACCCATCACTTTTGAGCCATGTTCTTTGCCACTTCTAACCTATAAAAGAGAACTAAATTGGACTTTATGAATTGAGGAACTAATTTGAATCAACCAAGCTCCCTGACCATAATGCATGTTCATGCCTTTTATTTGTACATAATACATATACAAAATTGGGATATAGATAACATAGACTCAAAAAATGAATATGTATGGGAAATTGAAACTATCTTATTAGATGATCATTTAAAATCTACATTATGTTTCCCTCTTCAAGGGAATTATATGTCACATCTTGGGATGCTAAGTGGATCTAGCCCACAAGGCTAGAGTATAGGCCTAAACTTGCAAAACAAACCCTCTACCATGCCTCTTCCCATAGGCACTTCTATTAGAGGTATTAGAGGAAGATTAGGGGGCAGTGCAAGTAGAAGTAGAGCCCCTCATAAAATTAGATCTATATCTTCCTAGAAACCACCCACTAAACAACCTACTATGGTATACTATGATATGACATTACATTTACCTAAATATCAAGGGTTAGGCAATGTAGTTAAGGATGTCCACAAGTGAAAATTGATTTGGAGAGCGTACGACATCATGTCTTCTAAATGAAAAGATATGTAGTTTAGAATTATTATTTTAGAGTGTGTGCATAAATTGTATCAAAAATTTTACCCTCATCAAGTAGTGGTTGACTATGACCAAATCAAAGTAGCTTTATTTAAAGAATTTAACATTCTTGAGTTTGAGTAGCAAAGTATAGTGGTGTTGAAGGACATAAAGAAAGGACTTATAGAGAGCATTCATAAATATGATGCATGATTCAAAACCTTAATTTCTAAGTTGTCATTTGAAATAAATCCTTCTCAGCATGCACAATGATTTTTGGGAGGGATTTTATCACCTTTTTGATGGACTTTATCACAAAAAACCTTCATTAGTGCGTGTGAGGCTCTAGAAGTTACCCTCTATTCTGAAGCAGTTGAAAGTATGGATACCAAGATTAGTCACTTCATGGAGGAAAAAATAGAATCCATGACATCACAACTTGAAAATTTTATGGTAAAGAATGTACATGAGATATGCAGTGGTGTCTGGTGTACCGACTATGAAATTGAAGGACATAGAAGAAACAACTACTCGCATAAGAACATCTATGTAGTACTAAATAGACCTATGAAATATACCATGAAGAACATGATGTCTATTATTTTCCTCTATTACAATAGGATAAAAACACTAAGTTTTATTATAATTGTAATATTTTTGATGCCTACACCCATGGCACCATTGACTATCAATTAATCAGTGATATCCATGAAGCTTGAGCATGTGACATGCATAAAACCTTAGTTGATAATACCCAAGGTAATGGTGGATACTATGGGTGAGGGAGAGGGTGTGGATGATTTACACCTAATAATTTCTAAAAATGTGGGTTACCAGACCATTATCAATTAGATTACCCAAAATACCCAATGTATACTTTCTATAAAAAGGACCATTGGCTAGAAGAATATCCTGATATATATGTGTCTATCACTAAGGAATGTAATGAAAAGAGAGTCAACATGATTCAAATAGACAAACCAAAGTGGTGTGCATGACCAACCATCCCAATAGTTCAACAAGTAAATATCACCACTCATAGTGGGGGATAGACTCAATCCACAACCAACTCAATGGAGAAGGTACATCAAGAAGAACCATGAGTTAGGAAGTACCTTGATGCTCGGTAGCAAAAGGATGTCCTTTAGTATAAAATTTCATTTGGGAAATATCTCGAAGGTGAGATTTAATACCTAAAGGATAAGGATGTGACATAGTGCACTACAGTGCAAAAGGAAGCTAAACATTAACCAGTGGTACATGATAATTTTTATGAACTATGCAAATGTATGATAGATGAAGACATTATTCCCTAGCTTAGTGATTGGCTTAAAAGTTAGGCCCACTTACCAAATGAATTCCACCCTCACATAAGTTGACAAAGAAAATATCACTATTTAAATCATGCCTGACATCAAGAAACACCTAGTTCCTCTTCCCCATAAGATGGAGAGATATTGGTTAATGCTTCCATTAATGGATGGGTAATCTAGGATATTCTAGTAGATATGGGTATAGAATTTAATGTTCTAACTAAAAATGCTTGGCTAAAAATGTCTAATCTAGTATTTTATACCTCTTATCATGTGTTGTTCATGGAAAATAAGACTTGAGTTCATCCTATTAGAGTCCTCAATAATGCCATCATTAACATACTTCAGGTTTCCTTTAAAGAAAATTTTGAGGTCTTGGAGTTAGTAGAAGATAATGACTATCCAACCCTACTAGGAAGGCCTTGGTGCTATGAGAGCCATGTAGAATTGAGCTTTAAAAATTGATACATTAGTTTTTATAAAACCAATCAATGCATAGTAATACCTTTGGACCAATCACAAGGACCTTCCTATATCAATCCCATAAATATTGATGAAGACATCAACCACTTATATAATGTAACTACTCAAAGTGATGAACAACATGATCCAATGCTAGATGGTATTATCTGATGGATGGATAATTAGTTTATCTTAGATATTATAAGTAATGCTTGCAACTATTGGGCCCATGGTGACTATGATCTCACCAAAAGGTTGTGTAGCACTATAAATAGAGTAGAAAGCATCCTACACTAGCTTGCTAAATGTTACAAGTTTATGTACCTCATGGGTTCAATAATGAGAGGACCACTGTTAAGACCACCATTGGAAAGACTTGATGAATCCCCATGGTTTTAAGTACAAATGGAGGTATCTATATTTATCCAACATCTCAAAGAGTTCTATGATACTAAGAATGATCAGATGAGGTCATTAGATCACATTTTTTATGGTACTACCACCAGATGGTGGCATACTCATAAAGAGTGCCTTTCATACTAGGATCAAGTGTGAGATACTCTACACCATATATTTCATCATGACAATAAGGTTAGAGGAACACTTAATTATAGTGTCATGAAAGCACCCAAACCTCACATTGAGGCTTATGAGACAATATGCTAGACTAAGGACACATTCTTACCAGAGTACCTCTAAGTGCATGTATTATATGGGACTTTATGAACTTTGGTATAGACATGGTATATTCATGAAGAGAGGCACATGGGTACTAGGTTTTGGTAGTTACTAAAGGAGAGCATGATGTTGTCACTATCTTATTCTTCACCAAGTATGGACTTGCGCCTCACCCTTCAATCCATTTGTAAAGTAGTCATTAGAGACCCAGGTCTCATCAAATACCACCTAATACATATTCATCAAGAACCTAAATAATCTTGAATTTATTCACTAAGCCTCTTTCCCAATCAGTTCTTGCACCATTGATAGTTCTTAGTGAAGAACATTGTGAAGAGATTTGCCTAAAAAAGGAAAGACTCATCTTCCAAGTAGATGAAGGTGAAGGATCTACTTCACTCGATCCCTTGACTAACCACTTAGATTTACCTTAAAGTATTGGTTTATGACCTATTTGGGACACAAGTTCTCTAAGGGAAAACCCTTATCATGGTCCCATTCAAAATATTCAATGTAACATTGACATGGAGCAAGAGACAAAGATGGATACAATTGGAAATTATTGGATTGACATAGAAATTTCAAAGATTTTTGAGTTGTTGAAAGAGTATCAAGATGTGTTTCTAAGGAATTATAGTGAAATAAAAGGAGTCCACCCTTCTCTAAGAAAGATGCACATAAACCAAATTGATTATGCTCACCTTATAAAGAAACAACCATACATGATAAACCCTAACCTTTAGGCACAAGTGAAAAAGGATATTGATAGCATGCTCTGTGATGAATTAATTACTCCCATTATTGAATCTAAATGGGCTAATCCCATGGTAATCATTATCAAAAAGGATGAGTGTATCCATATCTATGTGGATTATCATGTCTTAAGTGCATCCTATGTGACAAATCCTTTCCTAACACCCTTCATGGAGGAAATCGTAGAAGGTGTTATCGATTGTGAAGAATACTCTTTTATGAATAGGTTATCAGGGTACCACCAAGTCCAAAAACCAATCCAAGACTACTTTCACTATTGAAGATGGATATTTTTCCTATACCATCATGCCTTTTAGGTTGAAAACTGACCCAACAATGTTTTCATGGATAGTAGTTGAGGATTTCAAAGATTTCATTTATAAATTCCTCCAAGTTTACTTGGAAAAGTAGATGGTTTATGGGTTGGTCAAGGACCATTGTGCTAATCTAATACTCATGCTTGAACACTATTAGGTGTTACAAATTTCCTTAAATTTGAAGAAATGCCTATTCAAGAAACCTTTTTGTGTACTTCTTGGACATATCATTTTTAAGGAAGGACTCTTGGTAGACTCAGCCAAGGTCTCTATGATTCTTAGACTACCAGCAGCTAAGACTCAACATAAGGTGTGCACCTTCCTATGGCACATGAGATATTAAAAAAAGTTCATTTAGGGTTATGCCAAGATTGCAGTGCCCCTAGAATAACTTTTAAAGCACAATGAACAGTTTATATGCACTAATTCTTGTAAAGCAACTTTTGAAACACTCAAATAAAGCCTAGTTACTACTCCTATCTTGTAATTCCCTAAATGGATAAAGACTTTTCATGTCCATGTTGATGCATCTGAGAAGTCAATCAACACAATACTTTCACAACCAAGTGAAGGACACTTAGATCACCCAATTTACTTTGCTAGTAGGAAGCTAGAATTAGTTGAAAGTAACTATACCACCACCAAGTTTGAAGCTTTGTCTATGGTTTATGATCTACAAAATTTTAGGAAGTACCTTCTAGCCACTCCATTTATCTTCTATACAAATGATTATTCCTTTAATTATCTTGTCAACAAACTAGTACTACATGGGATAATTTTTTGTTGGATTGTCCTCTTCCAAGAATTCTAGTTTTCCATAGTAGTAAATCTTGGGAAGACCAATTTTGGACCTGATCATTTATCTTTAATTGAAAATGGAGAACCCCCACATGCCATAGAAGATGAACCTCCTAATGTACATCTCATTTGACTTACTTGGGTACCTAAAGAGTTGGAGAATATTGCATCATTTCTCAACACTAGCTATATGCTTGATTCCCTCACTCTATAAGAGAAAAAGAAACTTATGATCTGTGTCACACCTTATTAGCTCATATCAAGAGATCTTTATAAAATAGATTGTGACAAGGTGCTTCACCACTATATAATACAACATGAACACCCTAAGGTACTACAATAAGTCCATGAAGGTATTACCAAAGGACACTATGATGGAGAGGCTACTGCACACAAGGTTCTACTTTTCAAACTCTAGTGGCAAACTTTATTCAAAGATGCAAAGGCATATGCTAGGAAATGTGATGTCTACTAGTGCATAAGAAAACCTAACAAGAGATATGTTATGCCATTACAATGTATTCCTTCTAAAGAACCATTTGAGAATTAGTTTATTGATTTTGTGGGATCCATAACTCTAGTGGGACAATGAAGGGTTCTCAATACATCATTGTAACAACCAACTACCTCACGTGTTGGGCTAAAGTGGCACCAATAAAAGGATGTACTAAAAAAATATCATATAATTCATTTTGGAAAACATTATAACATGTTTCAAATATCCACTAATCTTCACCAGTGATCATGGAACCCACTTCTTAAATGAGATGATTCACATATTACTAGTTAAGTTCATGATTTCACACCAAAATATGACACCATACCACTCATAGGCTTATAGAACTATGGAAAACTTCAATAAGATCCTTGATACCACTTTAAAAAAGATTTTCAATGTTGGTCAAACTAATTAGGATGATAGATTATCTGCATTACTTTAGGCCTACCAAACTATATATAATTACCTCAATAAAAGTACACTGTTCAACCTAGTATATGGAAAAGAAGTGATCATGCCAGTAGATTTCCTAGTTCTATCTCTTTAGATAACACATGTGTGAAACCTAGATGATGAAGCCTTTTTGAAATCCTAGTTTGATAATTTGATGAAACTAGATGAAACTTAGTTTCTCACCCATTAGATTTAGGATGATGAGAAACACAAACAAAAAGCATGGCATGATTGCCATCTAAGGAACAAATACTTTTCTCTAGGCATGAAAGTTTTTTTATATGATTCCAAGTTCACGTGCCACCTTGGGAAGCTCTACATCCATTAGGATGCTCTATTCATAGTTCATAGCATTTTACATACTAGGGGTTGTCAATTAAAATGAATGGATAGTCAGTTCTTCTTAGACCATTATAATGGTAGTCAGCTTCAGTCATATTGTGATTCCATTTAACTAAACTTTTGTATTCAATAAAGCTTAAGGCCATTAGGTTAGAATTTACTATTTTCAATAAAAATCACTGCCTTTGAGGTGCATGTATCTTTTTTAATGTAATTTTGAACTTTTGTACTTAATGTGTTTTTGTAGAAGACCATGAACCCATTTTAGTGTGGGGTAAGGCATCATGAATATGAAAATCATAATAAGTTTGAATTTAATACCAAGCATGTAAGACATGTGGATGTGTAAGTGTCAAATGTGAAAGAGTTTTTTATGACACATAAGTTATTAAGGGCATGTGAGTCATTCAATGCACTTCAAAATCACTTTTAAATATTCCCATTATTCAAGTGCTAGTTGTCTTCCACTATACTATAAATGTGGGACACATTTGTCACCAATTTCTAATAAATGTGCAAAAAGGGATGAACCATTAATGTGACAAGGTTACTTATGGTGAGAAGTGTGTGAACAGAATGATGGGACAAAATGATTAGGCATTAAATGCTTAATAAAAGATTCAAAGTATGAAGGTCATTAAAATATTTGCATTTATGGATAGAAGTGATAAGGGGAGGGAAAGAATTAATGAAGGTAACCCCCCGAAGAGACTATAAAATATGAGGGCTAAAGTCATTTTTCACTTTACCTTACATAAATCTTCCAAGTGCTTGTACAAAGAACAAGTGATGAACCTGAGATACAATGACCATAAAATTCCTTCAATCTTGAGAAAATTAGAGTGTTTATGAAGTTGGTAAAGTCATAGAAGTTGTTTCCTAGTTGATAAAAGTGGTTTCTAAGTCTAGATTGGTGTATCAAAGTGGGAATCTTTGAAGTTACAAGTTGTAGGTTCACCATTGTTGAAGTGTGAAGCTCGAGAGCCAAAGTAAGTTGGTTTACCACCACATATTCATTTGGAAATGTGGGACAGCCATAGATTAACCTTTGAGCACCATAGAGGGTAATACAACCAAAGAAAAAGGCTATAATACTTGAGAAGCTTCCAACCATACCAGAGGAGGAAGAGGTGAGTCGAGGACATTAGTTCCCTATTAGGGAAGAGGCTTTGGAGAATCAATAAAGACCATAAAAAGTGTAGTGCATAGAAGGAGTTTTAAGAGAATGCACAAAAGGAGAAGCAAAAGAGAGTATGAAAGAGGAAGCAAATATGGTGAAGAAAGGAAAGAAGATGTAGACCTTATCAATGCAAAATGCCCCAACATCTCCCCATCCATCTTTACTCATCAAAAAGATGAAATGCCTAGAGTCGATCTTGCACATGGAGAACAAGGTCTCCAAGGTTTCAACTACCAAATTTTTTTATTATAATCTCCATCAATTTTGTAATGAAGTATCGCTCTAGAATCACTACCAAGTCTAGACCACTAACACAAGAAATCAAGTGGTCTATGAGTTGTCATTAAGAACCAACTAGACGAGGCAAGCCTCTTCTAACTTTTTGAGTTGCCTTACTTTGGAAATCTTACTAAATCAATTCAATTCCTTTGCTCACATGTCTATGAGGACTACATCCACTTCGTAGGGTACAACATGAAGATCACCCTAGAAAGGATCAACAAAGTCATAGGACTTCAGTACTTAGGGATGAATGTCATGGAAGACTTAGTTGATACAAAAGAGATTCAATAGACCACCATAATAATTATATACCAAAATCAAGGGCATGAAATGCAAATAAGGAACCTATAGGATATCCCCCTGAGAGTCACAGTGTGGATCATTTCTACCAAGGTCATAGGGACTAACTGATGGAAAGAGTTGGTCATGTCCAACCTACACATTTCTCATAAAGTCTCTTAGGCAACAAAGTATAATTGGGTGTTGTATTTTGCCTAGAAGATAACTAAGGATGTGGACAAGGCCCAAAAAATGCCCAAGTATAGGTTTTTTTGGGAGAAATTATATTATTTTTGGTTTTTAATGAGATTGGGGTGCTTGATTATAGTTTAGGTTCATTGAAGTGGGTGTACTTCCCCACTCATAGGTCCCCCACCAAGCACTTAAAAGCTTTTACCTATCCCAAACACATTACCCCATCTTACAAGATGAAGATGAGGTATTGGTTTGATGGGATGAAGTCAAATTTTGGAAATAAATGGTGCATCCCTAAGTGTTTTGCCCCTTTGGCTATAAACCAAGCTAAATTTTCTATAAAATAACATTACTCCTTAGCATGTATTCACATGAATCCTTCAAGATAGATTTCAACATGGATTAAATTTCCACATGCCCATGTGATACTTCATTGATTCTATCAACCAGATATATGATGTGCAACCAATCATTCTCTAGGTAGAATGGATAGATGCGGAGTGCCACACCTTCCAAAAAATGTATGTATATCTAGGTAGGAAGGATTTTGTGGAAAGGGGGAAACTGACTTAACTAATATGAAGGTTAAGGATATCCTAGTTAGGGATCAAGTCCATAAATTATTCTATATGTTGTTCCCCTATTAGTACCCTCAAGATGGAGACCCCAAGGAGAGGCTCCCATAGGCACTGTAGCCATGAAGGAAGCATCTAAAGTTGAGTGTCAGTTTAAGTGTATAGTAGGCCCAATAAAAATGATAGAAGATGGTAGAGGTATAGCCATTTATACCCACTTATTATCACCCTTCAACATCACATCTACCCCCACCTTTCCCTTCATCTTATTCACCTCACCTTTCACCTTTCACCTCCACCACCTCATCTATCCCCTTCCCTTCTTCACACTTCATCTCCTCCTGCCTCACCTTCCCCTACTCATTCCACTCCTTCCCACTCACCTAACCCCAAACCCTTCATCTCCTTATCCAACTCTCCCACCTTCTCCACCTCCATGACTACCTTCACCTCCACCATCTACAAGGACTATCATAGGGTTAGCCCCATAACAGCCTCCAAGGTGAGCATCCTAATAGGACCCCTCTTAGGTATATATTTATAGTTTGGGATCAGACTCTAAGAAGATTACATCCCTAGTTTAAGAGTCCTCATTTGGTGATCAAATTGATATTAATGGAGTGGGAATGAGTGAGATGGCCTAAAAAATCCATCAAGAGGATGAGATTGAATGAGACCTAGAAAAGGGGAAGGGGCCAACTGAAGAAGAACAAGAATAGAGAGAGTTATCCACTATGAACAAACATTACTAGTTCAATGTATAGGATAAGGACCTATATCTTTGTACACACTTCCACCCCAGGACATGACCCCATAAATAAGTAAGTAGGTGTCCTTCCTTCTAGAGATGTATAGGGAGGAGCCCTAATTTGATATTCCTTTAGATTGCATTATTTCTAGCCTAGATACTCCAAGATTGCCAAACCTCATGAAAATTGATCTATAGAAGCTTACTCTAATAATGATAAGTGTTTCATTTTTAAAATTTGGCATTGAAATAATGCCCCAGAACATTTTTTTAGATTTTGATGCATGCACTATAGAGAGAAAGCATTCCAAGGTCATAGAGATGTATAGTAAAGTAGTTGCAAAAAAGTAAGTACTCATTAAGGAAGTGGACTCAATGAAGTAACAAATTCAAGAGGCTCAAGGCTAACATAAGGTTTTTAAACCTTTGAAAAATAAATTTTAAAGAAGAACCAGAATTTATCGATGGAATACCACTAGATAGGGATGCCATCAAGAAATTAGAGACCCTAGTGGAAATTTTGCTCAAGAAACACAAGGAACACCTCAAACCAAGAGATAATGGAACATTTCACCATGGTAGTAGACATTTTTAGGATCACCTTGGAGAGAGTTAGGGAGGTTATCCCTATTTTGGACAACATTTTTGCATGCCTAGCATGCTTGAATAAAATAGTGGAGGTCTAACTCCATGATGAGGAGGTCCTAAGGTAGCAAGCAGTTGATTCTACCCTATTAATAAAATGCCACATTGAGTGCATGAAAGCATTCAAGGATGTTAAAATGATGGAAGATGTCATTAATAATCATCATCTATAAATAAATGCAAGTTTTTCTATACTCTAAAGATTTATTGATAAGGATTTTTTTGAATTAGAATACATCCAAAAGGGATCCAGCACAACCTTAGATAAATAGATGAAAAATACTGAGACTCTAACTTAGCCTGAAGAGTTAAAAGAATCAAAAGAGGCCATTGAAATAATAGCTACCAAAGTCCCTTGATGCACTATCCCATTAGGATGGGATGAAGAAGGAACTCAAGCAGAAGGGGCTAGAATTTTTAGAGGATGCTAGCATGGCTTAGTTCAAGATGGACTAAGACCATAATGTGGGGTGATGTTGTCCCCTAAATTTTGACCAAGTATTGTTCTATTTTGGTATATGGCACAAAATGATCATTGTCCATTTTGGCAAAATTTAGACATGGTGTGAGAAGACCATGGAACATAGTTGATCATGGCATGTAACTTATAGGTCATAGAAGGATAGTGGAATAGGATACCTAGCATGAGAAGCCCGAATCAAAAGAGAATGTGTCATGAGGGACCCAAGAATAGAGGGCTCAAAACAAAAGTGGAATACTAGGGGAGTGTGTGGGAAGCAGAGCGTGAGGGATGCAGGAGTAGTTAGAAGAACATTTCAAATGGGACACTTTGACCCCATTGATCAAATGTTTTATACCACCCTATGATAAATGGAACACTTGGTTGTTCTAGAATATAGCACAAAATGAGGATCTAAGGGTGTAGAAACTTGAGTCTATAGGAATAACTAATTATAAGAGCCATGACTCTTAGTTTGTTGGGAGCCTGTGTGCCATCTATTCATAATAGTTAGAATTATGACACTTAATTAAGTCAAAATAAGTATAAAAACCCATGCTGAAATCAATTAAATGATGGACCTTTGGAGAATAGATATATCTTGTAATTCAGTAAGTAATTAATGAGAAACTAGTGTTTGCCATATTATGTTATGGGTGATGAAATATTATAAGTGTTGGATGATAGATATGGTTTATTTCTAAGTCATGGGTATCTTTTTATTTTATCACTATTGTTAGATAGTAATGGTGATCCTAGTTATAGTGGTAGATAAATCTAGGATAATAAGGATAATAGTAGTATATTTATGGTGTTGAATGACATTTTAAAGAACTGTGTTATGAAATATGAACAAACATATAACATTGTGCTACAAAGCCTTCAGGAACTAGTCTCTCACTATGTGCTTTGGGTGAGCACGTGAGACTTACCTATTGCATGATAGGGCCAGTACATTAACTTGTTGGGGAGAAGCTTCAATGCCAAAGTGGTACTAACTAAAAGAACCCAATAGTCTTCATCTTGGGGAAAAAATTAGAACCTTGAAAAATATTTCCTCCTTCCTTTTTTTCATGTCTTAATTCTACTCTTAAATATTTTCATCTCTAAGTATTTTCATACCATCCACTTTAGCATTCTAACCATATACAATATGTGCCCCACTTAATACACACACACACATACACACACTTATTTATAAAAATACATATTCATATATATAAACCACAAACAAAACTAATCCCCACTTAAATATATATGTATGTGTGTGTGTGTCTATATATATATATATATATACACACACACACACACACACACACACACACACACACACACACACACACACACACACACACACACACACACACACACATATATAGACACACACACACATACATATATATTTAAGTGGGGATTAGTTTTGTTTGTGGTTTATATATATGAATATATTTTTTTATAAATATATATATATATATATATATGATTTTAACATTTTAAAATGAGTGTTATAGTAAATGTCATTCACCCATGCCATCAAACTATCATCTAATTCATTCAAGACTCCCTTGAAGGCATGAAGAGATTTGAGATTCATGAAGATAACAATTCAAAAAGGCAAGACATGGGAATGGGTTGGTGAAGAGGATAACCAAGAGGTTTGATGATAAAAATGACAATAATGAAGACATCACAACCAAAGACAAATGACTCATAAGATCTATAGAGCAGTAATAGATTCAAACTAATAATTATGAGAAAAAAACTCAACTAACCAATGTTTTTAGTATCCTTGTTCCAATTATTTTACCTATCAGAGTCACATGCAACTATAAGTTAATCTAATTATTATTTGTACTCTCTTTCTGAAGCACCCATCCAGCCTAGCTCATTGTCTAGGTTCCTACATCTATCAAATCAATACATCAACAGTACCTACCTGAGTCACAATATCAATAATAATAAATTATGAATCAAACAAAATAAAAGCATGTTAGAAATAAATCAACATAATCATCCATATCAATAATGATTTGAATCATAACTAATAAAAAAGCACCAAAACATCATATCCATAATCATAATAAATTTTTTAACAATCAATCAAAATACCAATAAAAACCCAATGAAACATGTTATTTTACTATATCTAACAGTTATAGAAATGTGCCAATTGGCAGGGTTATAATAACATTCAGTTGTTCATCTATGAGTTTTGCTTTTTTTAGTTTCAAAATATTTTGTAGGATCTCATCAAAATCTTCAAAGTTTTGATAGATATGATCTTGAAATAGAGAAATAACTTGCACTTACTCTTTATCTATTTGTTCATTATTTTTAATAGATTCATTTTTTTCATTATCATAATCTTCTTCTATGATAACCTCTTAAATTCTTTTTTCATGTTCATCATTGGTACTTGTACTAGGCATAGGTTTTGATACTTCATGAGTGTGAGCGATCTTAGGTGGTACAAAAGGAATATCCAAGCTTTCAATAGAAACACCACCTAATATAGGATTGTACCTAGGTTGAATACAGATAATAGAATAAATTTAGAAAAAAACAATGAAAAATCTCAAAAAGTTTAATACCCTAGGGAAAGAAATGTTTTGTATAGAAAGACACAAAGGTCAGGTTCACCAAATTTTAAACCTTAAATTTAAATAAATGTGTATATCTAGGGTTAAGAAAAATAGATTTTCTTTAACACAAGGGTCATGAACTAATCTAATAAGCAAGCCAATTAGTAGAAAACTCATAAATAATATTTTGAATTTATATAACTAAGATTGATAAAAATAGTAAAGTACAACTATTGTTAGATATTATAATAAATTGTAAATAATGATACTTGGATGGTTTACTATGCACATGTAGGTATAAGTAGGAATAGGTGATAATTAGACTAGATGATGACCCTAAAATAGTCAACAATTTCTAGATGATGACCCTAGAATAGACTAGATTATAATTACAATAGGTAAAGGTCCAAAAATGGAAATTAAGATTAATAGTTAGGTTTAAATATTTTAGAACATTACATAAGGCCTAAATCATCAGAATAATTATGGTTATAATAAGAGACAATAAATTAGGAATAAAGAGATAATGAACATGAGCTTTTTTGAAGCAATAAGGTCTAAAACTTAAAGGTACAACCATGATAGGTATTTTATAAATGTGGTGAACTAATATAATAACTAGTTTAATTAAATGAAAACATAAATAATATTATGAATTTATACAACTAATATTTTATTAAATTATAGATAAAGATATATATTATAATAAATTAGAAACAATGATACTTATCTATTTTACTATGCACATGTATGTTTGAGTAGGAATAGACTGGAATTAGATTGGATGATGATCATGGAATAGTCTTCAATTTTAAGAAATATCTTTTTTATATCCTTATATGTTTGTGTCAAATTTAAACAGTTACATCAATGTAGGTGTCTAACTCTACCACATGTGTCCTATATCAAATATTGATTGGATATGGATGTGACCAATCAAATCCTTCTAGGTTTTATGTCACCTCTCTTTTGATGTCTTGAGATTGTCCACATAAACTATCACTCTTTTTAAAATTATCAAAACATAACTCTTCACTCTTGGAGTAACTATGAGAAAAATGGGTTAGTGGGATCATGGTGTCGATTTGACCCCAAAGACCCCTCTATCAATGAGTGTTTTCTACATAAACACTTCTCTGAAGAGGGTCTCAGACTTATGTATTTATCTCCTATGTGTTGGTTTGTGTGTGAATAAGGGTGAAATGTGTGATAAGTTAAGACATGTAGTGACCTAGCTTGTAACCTGGCAAATATGGCTCATGGATTTCTCTTTGAATTCTTGGACCTATAAAAAGACTATTTCTATGACTGATATATAAATAGGGACAAACATAATAGATTTACTCACTTGAATTCTTTAATGAGAGATTCTTGGTATATTTCATTGTGAGTTGTATATGATTTTTAGGTGAGGAATGAATGATGGTTGATCTTGTATATATACCAATTCCTTTTGTAAATATATCACATTAAATAACTTAATTCAACCTTTTAAACAAGTTTATTTTAAAAATTAGATGACTTTTGGGCACTATACATTTTGTAGGAAAATGGATAGTTCATCAATGCATGTTTCCACCTAGCATGCAAAGTGTTCATAGAGCTAGAAAACTAGTATAGGTCCAAAACTAGTAGTGAAGGATAATAATAATAATGGTTAGAGATTATTTCATGGTATATAAAGCTTCGGTCACTAGAATAATAATGGTTGGACTAAAAGATAAGCAATTAGGCATAAATAGACAATGGATGTGATCCTTTTAGCAATGGGAAGGTCTATAACTGAAAGGTACATTAATGGTATGTATTTTCCAAGTGTAAATCAGTAAGTTACAACATAAATCATATTTTAGTATCTACACTAACACCAAAAAGTAAGATGTTTTGAAGTGGTATATAAAATTGGTACAACTCTTTTTTATAGAATGTTTTTCAAATGAATTTACATATATAGATTTTTAGTTGAAAATAGGTAAATTATTAGTGCATTCCTCTTATTATTTTATCTTATACTTTGATTTACTTGGCTACATAGTCCTTTGTTTTACTATTTTGATCTTTATTTTCTTTATCACAAGGATCCCTAGTCTTTTTTTTCTTGTCTCTAATTTTTCCTTAGCTTCAGGATCATTCTGAATTTCATGGATACCTTCATCTAATATATGTGGGAGTAAATATAAAAAACATTCTAACATATTTTTTGGATTTTTTTGGGGAATTTTTCCCTTTGGGGTTCTTTTTTTACATGTTTGGTTATTTTTTGGTTGTATTTTTTCATGCCACTAGCTCCCATATTCAAATTTTGGAACCCTATATATACAAATCCCTTAGAGGAATTTAAGATATGAATTATTGATGACCAAAGGGTGTAAAAAAGTTTGCATTACTTATATATTGCTACTTATTTGAAATCTTTAAAGTTTAATATCTATTATGCATGCTTATATCAAAGTTGGGCCTAGGAAAAATAGAACTTAGACATGCATCTAGATGATTTTTCACACATTGAAATTATCATAAGAGCTATAAGTAGTTTGAGCCCTCTTCAAATTTTCTTTTTAATTAAAGAAATGTTGAGTTGGTCATCAGGGATTTATTGAGGTCATTCCAACCCTATCCACTAACCATATTATAGGTTTTCTTGATCAAGAGTGAAAAGCTAGGGTTTAGACAAAATAAAAGGAAGAAAATATTTTTTGTGTTGGATTGAAAGTGATGAAACAAAGAAAGAGAATCTAAAAATGTAGGCACACATGCTTGAACATAAATATATTAACTTAGTGATCTCAAACAAGTCCTTCAAGTAATATATGACTTCATAATTCTATAGGTATTCCAGAAATGTTAAAGGCATCCCACTTAGTTTTCATAATACTTTTTGATTCGAGATAGTATATAGTTATTACAAAGTGCATATAAATATTGTAACAAAATAAAAAAACCAAAATTAAGTTGTATTCAACTAATTACTTACTATCTCTTAAATGTGTGATGATTTATATATTTAGCATGTGAAAAAAATCATACGTACCATTCAATTTTGTGTGATTTTTGACGTAAATTTTGCAATATAAATATTTGAAGTTCTATGCTTGTTTATATACACTAATAAAAAAGGTAAAACAATAGGAGATTTTTTTTTGTGATTACAATCATACATGTAAATGTCCTTGAAATAATATAAAAATTATAACAAGCTTTCACCTATGTATTATAGGCACTATCAAGTTTAGTAGAAGATCAATAATGTAAAATACAAACTAAAGTGATGTCATTTAGCAAAAATATATCTAGTCTTTCAAGCTTCCTACTTGGATAAGGTCATTAGACATAGCTTTTTAGTCTAAATAGAGTTATTAAATATTTATGAGGAGCGAAGAATCAATTTTTAACCTAATGAAATCTTATATATATGGACAAAGAGGTTATGAATGAGGGTGATTACATACTATATGATCAAGTGGAAGAATTTGGCTAGTGAGGACACACCATGGTAATATGAGGCATTCCTAAAAAAGCATTTATAGATCATCAACATTGAAGAAAACATTGGTTTGAAGGGGAGAGGCATGTTATTCCCTTAAATGCTAATGTGTATTAGGATATGTGTGGCCTACTAGTGGATAGCATAAACTTTTACTGGGTCATATAAATATTTATTTATCCTCATATTGGTAGAAGTGTTTGCCTAGAGAGTATCCATAACCTTAATAGAGTATACAGATGAGGTAGTGGTTAGTATTAGATGGTCATGATATAAATTATATTATTATTGTAAATTTTCATATGTTGTCCCCTCAAAGTGCTTGATGATATAATTCCATTATTTTGCTCTACTATTTATATTTGGTGTGTATTTTCTATATTGTAATATTATTATTACAATATCTTAATGTTTCACTACACTTGATACTTATATTTTTCTACCCATTGCTATAAATTTCCTTTATCTATCTAAGTAATTACATGAAATTATAAAACCTCCATGTGATGGTGATGATGATGATGGAACAAATAATCAATTCAAAATGTGTTGACAGTTATCAATAGTATAATTCTTTGGTATTCCAACTATGTCAGTCCTCATCTCAACTACTTTTTTCTTAGTATTATATGTAGTATCCATGTGTGTCTTTAATTTCATGTGTTTATTCAAAGAACCAATAATTTCATCACTAGTTTCTACTAAAAATACCATATCATGCATCGTGTGTATTCCACTTATACTTTTTTTGGTCCTTATATTCTCCAATTTGTGAATATACCATAAACAAAATAGTATTATATGTCTTTTTAAATTCACATAGACATTTAATTTATTACTCAATCTCAATGCTATCCCCAACATCATTTGTTTTTGATTAATTAAGGCATCAAACCAGGGGCCGAGCCCTATACAGTCAAAAAAGATAGGAAGGCTGGCAAACAAAAGATGCCAGCACCAAACCAATGGCACAGCCAAGAAACACAGTCAGAAGTAAAATAAAACACTGGAAAGACCAAAGTCAGAAAGGATGAAAATACATAACTATATAATTAACAAGATCCTTGAGATTCTCATTGTCTGCATTGTCAGCATTCCCTGGATTACCCAACACTTCCAACATAGTCATATTCAGCATAATGTTATTTCGAAGGCCTTTGGTGAAGACCTTTTATAGCTTTTGAATGCGGTCCTTCAAGGCCCTAGTTTATATTTTCCATTCATTCTCATTCTCTAAACCCTCACCAGCTACTTCTACATGCATTTTTTCCTTATTATCAGTAGTTCCCCTAGAATCAGCACCCTACTCTTCAGTTACCTCAAAAAATCGAGAAGCCTGTTTCCCACCAGTGTCTTCCAAAATTTCTTGAATTTTTGGCTCTTCATACTCTTCATCCTAGGTTTCATCATCAGAAGAAATTTCAGAATACTCAATTAACCTTATCTTTGGGGCTGGTTTTCTAGCGATCTGCCCCGACCTGTGCACTCCCGAAGGGAAACCATCCTTACTAATTTTGGAGGCCCTGTGGGGTTCGCCACGTTGGCCCCCCATGGCCCCATCAAGATTTTTGTGGGTCCCTTCCTTAGTCTCTTTAAAATTTCCTTTTTCTCCATCAACCTTCCTCTTTTTTGGCATCTCTTGCTTACACGAATAAATTTTATTATATCTCATACCTTTAATGTTTTCTTTTTAATTTTTTGACAATTCGTGTGTAATTTCTACATTTAAAAATTATTTGATTTATCAAGCATACAATACCTAATCTATTATTTTCATCACAAAATCATAATAAATCTTTATTTCATATTTTTCTTCTTCTGAATATACATGGAGACTGAGATTCTCTTTATAAAATGTTCTTTTAAAATACAAAAAAGGTTTTCCCGAGATGAAATTATAGTAGGATCAGTACCTATAATATATTTTAATGGATCAGAATTAACATCAAATTTTGACTTCATACACACAAAATATTCAACATTCTTTCCCATTTCATTAATATTTTAAATATTTTTCACTACATATGACATGAGTTTCTCAATATCCAAAGCATCTAATTTTCTATTAATACCCCAAGTGTCCTAGGAAATTTCATTTTGACTCTTCATTTAGATTTACAAAATCTCCTTCACTACTCAAGAACTCAAAATTATATAGAGTTTAATCATATAAAATTCAAAATTTGGTTACTTGAGTATGGGTAAAGACACCTAATCCATAGGTCCTCCTACTTGCTTGCACAACCCTTTTTAGGGTTTTCTTTCACTGACTCCCAATCATCTACAGCCTTCCAAACTTAACCCTTATAGACCCAAGTAGCTCTTTTAGACCTAGATCCATCCCCCTAGGTCTCATTCCCTCTAGACAATAATGCCTAACTTGGATAGGAGCATTGAAACCTAGGGTCTCTTATTTTTAGTGTCATTGTCCAAGTGTAATTTTGGTCCTAATGGTCATATTTACCTGAATCCGTATCCTAATTCATTTCAGCCTAACATGAATTCATTTAACACATGATCATTAATTTCCCTATAAAAATCTATTCAAAGTCCATTTAGAAGGGTTGACACTTATTTACAAGAGAGAAGCAAGAATACAAGAAAGTACATTCAAGCAATTTTCCCTATTCTCTACATACAACCTTCCAATATTATTCCAAACTAATTTAAACCCTTACACCAGCCCCTAGAAATCTAAAATACACCTAGTTTTGTATCTAGTTGCATTTTCATACACAATTACACCAAACACTTCAATGGGAGAACTACATTAGCTTGATCCCTCATCAGAGTATTGGTATGTAGGAAGCGTGCCCACACACAAGGTTTAAAGTGAGTCCAACATATCTTTTACACACTAACCCCTTCTATCTCTTTCCTAAGTTATCATTCAAGTTCAAGCACAAAAAGATCCTATGGATTTAATGATTAAAATAGATGTACAACAAATTTCATAAACTTTCAGACTTCAATATTTCACTAATAGAGTAACACAGCCCTGTCGAATAGAACCTTGAAAACTCAGATCACCTAGATAATAGAGTTAGAAAAAAACTATAGCACCAAATAGTAGGGTGTCCCACTTTCAACGCTCCTATCCAATCTAGAAATGAACTCCAAGATCCTATTTTTGATAGTCTCCCAAGCCTGCATAGAAATTTCTATACACTACAACATTTGTCTCAGTCAATTTCCAGCTAAGATTGATTTTCTCTTTACTATTACTATTTTTAAAAATGGTAAACATACTATTTGTTTACACCAAATCAATGGATTAATTATTTTACATTATTTACTAATTTACCCTACTTAGACCCATTTATTTAATTAGGAATAAAACACCATTATTTTGAAAAATAATAAAACATTTAGTGAACCTGGCTTACTTTAAATTTTTGCACAAAAACCCTAGAAACCCTAGGGTAAATTATTTATGATTTTTTTCATAAGTTCCTAATTTTTTCAATATTTAAAAATCAACAATATATAAATTAATTATAAAATTATCATATATTTTGTTAAAACCCTAGTTTGCATATCTTAGGTCTTTTTTGCATACAAACACATTTTAAACACTAAGAAAAATATTATACTAATTTTGGAAAAAAATATTTTTCCTAATTTTTCAAAGTATATCAATTTTTAAAATTACCATACTACTTTTAAAAAATTCATTCAAACATCCCTAGTTGCATATACTAGCACCTATTTGCTTCTTGTGATATCACCTTACATGTTTGGGAGCTCTGTATCCTTTTTATGCAAATTCTAATTAACTATTTTTAGGAATTTGTGTTTATTATATTCAATATTTTCATTTTATATCACATTACCTATTAAAACTTATTTCAATACATTCAAACACATTATAAATTGTTTTCCTACTTTCACAATGGCCCAATATACCATTTTTGATGAAACTAATAAAAGAGAACTTCAAGAACTCTTAAAAAAACATATAGATATGCAAGATAACATGCTTATAATTATATAAGAGGAAAAACAAAAATTGAACTATGGTCGATCTTCTCAAACCACAAAGCCACCAGTTGCAAATAACACTACGAGGGAAACTGTCTCAACAACCCCCTATAGTAGCCCAACCTTCTTCTATGCCACCAGTTATAGCTAGTACACCCCTATCTCTTGATGTGGTATCCCTTGTGAAAGAGATAAGATCTATTCAATCCAAGGTGAAACATCTTGATCAAGGTCTCTAGACCTACACAGGCATTGGATCCTTTTGCTTTACTACATACACCATTGGCATGTCACATTACTTCTACACCCTTGTCACAAGTGTTTTTTTAACCTAAGCTTACTCTTTATGATGGAAATGGTGATCTAAAGACACACATGAGAGCTTTTCACATATCATGCTTGGACTATGTACCCAATAACTGGATACTTACCAAGCTATTTCCATGGAGCCTAAAGGATTATGCTTTATAGTGGTTCTATAATCTACCAAATCATTCAATTCATACATTCAATAATTTTTTGACACTAACATCAATGATAAGGTTTCATATGCTCAAATTTATCAATAGAAATAATGACCAAATGAACATCTCACAGACTATGTTTTTTGGTATAATACCATCTTTGCTAAGATGACTAGTCCCATGGCAGATTAGGAGTTATAGGACCTCTTCAAACATAGTCTTCTACCAGTACTTCATGAATCAATCATGTTCAAGTGATTCTCTTCCTTAACTAAATTGTGTCATACACTAAAGGAAAGAGAAGTGAAACTCATTTCAATGGGCAAACTCAAGTATACAAGCATTTCAAATACAACTAATAAGAGTAATATCAAAGTAACATGCAAGGTCAATTTAAATGATACAAAAGGGTAGAATCAACCTATAGTAAATGTAGCTTCAGAGCCTGCTCAGTGTATAGTTTTATTAGCACCCCCTCAACGTACTTTCTCACATCTTCCACTTCCTCCAGCCAAGGTTTTACAGTAGCTTTTGGATTGTAATATCATATCTCTCACTCGTATTTGAGAATTTGATCCAACCAAACCTCTTTCCAATGGATATGATCAATAGGAATTTTGTGATTACCACAAGGCACTAGGACACACTACAAATAAATGCATCAATTTGAGACATAAGATACAGGACTTGATAGATGATAACCTACTTGATCTTGCACTTTAGTTGAGCCTCCATAGGCAAAACCAACATAGGACAAAGCTTTGAAAATCTTCTTTAATTTATTTCTATAACATTCAAAATAGGATATAGGGGACACATCAAGGGTTCACCATGCATATCATACACATCCATCACTAGTTACATTCCAAGCACATTCAGTTGAGTCATATCCTTTGAGTGGTATGATCAGTGTGTGTGAGTCCAGAGTTTCATCTAGTTCTTCTATATTCTTCTTAGATCAAGTGATTATGGAGGATAATTTAGATTATAATGTACTCTTTATCAGAGCACATATTCATTATCAGCCCATTCACAATGTTCTCATCAATAATGGTTCTAGTGTCAACATGTGCACCATTACATTATTACATAATTAGGGCTATTCAGAGTAAGATATCACCCTAATAGATATAGTTATCAGTGGATTCAGTGGGCACATATAGAGTTCATTGGGTGAGATTTTACTTCCTTTACATATTGGTCCAACACATGTGACCACACATTTCACTATAGTTCCCAATGCAGGCATTTTTGATATGTTAATTGGTCACCCATGAATTCAAAAAAATTGACAAATATCATCTACAGTGCATAGATGCATAAAATTCATTCATGATACTTAAGTTATTATAGTTGGTGGAGTTCCATATGAGTTACCACTACCTACTTCAAAGCCATCTACTCTATAATCACTAGTTCTAACTTCTCCACTAGTTGTAGTTTCCCCACTAGTTACAGTTCTTCTTTCAATATAGATTCAGACATAACTAACACATCCATCACCAATACAAAGGGCTCATACACCTCCATAGCTTTGGGATTCTAGACAACTTCTAGTTATAGTTTTCACACCTAGAGCAGTTTCATTGAGATCTCATGGGTCTAAACATAAATCACATGTTCAAAGAGATTCTCCTACTTCTAGGTGGGTCCCTAAGATCCTGATAGTTACATACACTTTTTAGAGTTACAGTAGGACCCCACAGTCAGTTTATACTTTAGATATTTTAGAGTATATTTAAATTTCAAAGCCACACTCTCAACATTTTCATCATGCTTCACATTCACTCATGATTCCACTCCTTGATATAGGACACCATGATAGAGAGTCTCATATGAGACTCATTAGTTAGTATCATCCTATCCCAACCTAATTATACATAATCTCTTTTGCTTGACTACACATAGCTTATATAAAAATACAAAAACAAAATAAAAATTTAAAATACAAAAATATTCAAATAATTCAAAAACACCAAAAACATTTAGATTGTATGCATCATCCATGTTTTATATTTATACTACTATGTTAGACTTACATTTATTGTTCTATGCTATTGTTTATTGATTATCTACATTACCATGCTTCACTTGATCTTCTTTGAGTGTGTGTAGTGACTTCTAGTTCCTTGATTACTTCATTCTACCCATTGAGGGGGCATCTTACTTTTACATTCAAAATGCACATTGATAGATCTTCCCAAAGGGGGCATATTCTACATGACTACACCATCCATGTTATATCATTCTTACACCACACACTCTAGTTATCATGTTGAAATACATTACGTACTATATTACACAAATTACCACATCAACACTCACTAGTATCTTGCACTTGTGTATTTCCTATCATATGCCTAGTCTTGTGCTAAATGTGTCTTGCCTACTTTCAATCTTTATTTGATTAGTTAGATGTGATTGTACCTTTCCACTTTTTACATGCTTTCCTTTCTTGCTTTATGTAGCTAGATGTGATTGTATTTTCAGTTATTGTTTATCTCTTATGTGTGTCTTAAGACATTTGTCAATGTCCTTTACTTCTATTCATGCATGTGTACCTTTGGATATTTTCCAATGTCCCTTGCTTGTACTCTTCTATGTGCCTATGGACCTTGTGCCAATGTTGCTTGTTTCTATTATATGTGTATGTGGCACTTGAACATGCCTTGTATACTTATTTTCTAGTTTGAGTGACATGTGCCCATGTTCCTTGTTTACTTAGCCCTTTGGCCACTCTTGTATGATTCTTGCTTCTTGATCCATGTGCTTGTTTGCTTGACTTATTGTTTTATTTTTGTAATACCATGATCAATATCATGCATTTTCCTTTCTTTCTTGGATGCCATAATGGACATCATGCTCCATCCCTCCCTACTAACAACTAACATTTTTAGCTCCAGTTTAATACATTGCACATGATTTTACATTGTTATATCTATCTAGGCATACCCTTGTTGATCTAATAATTTCTCAATACAAATATTGTTATATCTAGAGATATCTTATCAAATATCATTATTATATCATGTATCTATGTATCATAACACACTTTCAAGACTTCTCTCTTCTGAGGGCAATCATTGTAGGTTCAATCATTCCTACCTTCATAAGAGGGGGGGAATAGGGGTTTTGTCATAGAGATCAAAGCTCTTAGCAGTCAAAATAGTAGCATTCAAATCACCCAGTTTAGAATCCAGAGGTCAAACCAGTTAGAACAAAATAGAAAAATAGTGACAATTCTATATCAATAATTAGTTTCAACATGGGATAATAGCACCAAAAATGGATAACAACACCAAATACAATGGTGTCCTCATTTTGTCCAAAATTCAAAAGATTTGGTTGAAAGATAATTCAAGAAATAAGAACAACCCAATTTGAATAATGTTATCTCTAAGAAGAGATGTTTTATTGATCAAATTTGCAGACCCAAACATATGCCTATCTCTGAGAAGAGATATCTAATTTCTATTTCAGGTTACATCTTCATTTATACATGTTTTGAAGGCATGAGGAGGATGTGGAAGGCCACCAATCTTGAGGGAGATTAAGTGGTTTGACTTCCATGATTTACAACAATACAAAATATGAGGAATTACTATTTTTACACTACACTACTAAAATTGAAATTTGGGGCACTTCCATTGGATTTTAAAGGGTCAAAATTCATTGAGAAAATCTCCATGACATCTCAATATGTTCCCCTCATTATTAGCTTTCCAATGGTTCAAACAGTGAGTGAATTAGAGCTATGGTGCAAAAGTTATGGCTCCCAGATGTTTTGTCATCAATTAGGGTGGACCCATCACCTGAATTATCACCTAAATTATTTCTCAGATCATTCCTCCCTCCTTGAGAATAAATTGTCCTCATTACATCAATATTTTTCATCAAGTGTGGTAGTTTTACTTCGATTTGATTCCTGATGCATACTTGGAAGGGACTATGATTTATGGAACTATGTAGGGCCCGATTGTTCACCATTTCTATATAACCATCAGTCTATGAATGGAAGGCTATGAAATTATTTAGCTTAGTATCAATTTGCTTCTATTGTTATGTTTTTTATGTATTTAGGGCTGTAACATCGGCTCTTTTGGATTCTTGTGGCTTGACCACCATGAGAACAAATTTCTTGGCACTAATCAGAGAGACAGATGTAGAAGGTGGTACCTCTGGTACCCTATAGCACTGTGTTCCAAGAGTGAGAGTGATCCTTTGATTTCTTGATTCATAGATGCCATGTCGATCATACATGAATGGCTGACCAAAGAGTACATCACAAACATTTAGATTTACCACATCACATAAAACCTCATCTTGGAAAGGTTTTATTGCATATGAGAGAAGACATTGGTGGGTGGCACGGAGGTTTCTCCCTAGACTCAACCATCCAATACTATATGGCTTTGGGTGAGGCTTCATGGATAGATTTAGGATTTTCACAACATTAGCAGAGATTAAATTCTTTTGACTTCCACTATCAAGAATGAAATGCAAAGGCTTACCTCTCACCCATAACCTAGAGTGAAACAACCTTTCCTTGTCATCTAGCCTCTCCTAATGGGTCTGTGATGAATCAATAATAGCTTCAAGATCAGCATCTAAAATTTCTTCTTTAACCTCTTTGACTATAGGGTTTGTATGAGGTAGATCAGTAGATGTTGAGGATTGTGACTCAAAAAGCAACGACTTGATGGCTCGACATTCTTATTTGGAGTGAGTTCCAAATTTTTGATAATCACACCACTTCCCAGTCTTTCCTTCCTTTTGCTTCCAATTTTGGCCTCATGTTTGACCTTCTTTTTCACTTTTCCATTTTGAAGGCTGATTCTTCATATTCATTCTTCCATGCTTCTGCTCAATCTTCACTACAAACTTGTATGCCTCACCAATGGTTTCCAAATTGAAGAGTTCCGTTTCTCCCCATATGTACCATTGTAATCCACCATGATATTTGAGAACCGTGTGTTTCTCACTTTCTTGGATGCCCAATCTCGTAGATAGAGAATGAAAAATGTCAGTGTAATATTGAACAGACTATTCCTTACCTTGGCGAAGTTATTTCCACTCTATATATAGATTGTCATATGCTTAAATGGGGTAGTAATATTCCTTTACAGCTTCTATGAAATCATCCCATGTAGGTTTTGTCTCAAGGCCAATATCATCTACACTGAATCTCTTTTTATACACTTCCCACCAATTTTTGATAGGCAATGATGCTTTCAAAAGAGAAAAAATAATCTTCTCTTTATCGATGAATTTATTTATAGAAAAATAAGATGATAATTGATCTAACAAATTTTGTACTACATCATCATTGATTTTGCCTTCAAATGTAGGGATATAAAAATTCACCTGAACCTTGAAGGGTGTTGGGGCACTGAAAAGATGTGGGGGTGTGGATGAGGAGCCAAAATTTCCCATCAAGACTTATTGAAGAATTTGAGTGAATTGTTGTAGCATATATGCTTACTAATATTGGAGGGCTTCATTCACCATTTCCTTGAATGGATCAGATGTCTTGGTGTTGTCTACCATTTTAAGTCATTTGAAGCGAATAGGTGGATAGTCTTTTGGTTCTATTTTCCACCCAAGCTTCATGTAATCTGACCTTGTCCTTGGGATCATACACTCTAAAGACAAACTACTCTGATACCATTTGTTGGGTGAATATTTTGTCACCAGCTAATTGATGAGCAAAATAGGTCTCTTCAACCATATCATAGGGAGATTGGTCAGCCAGATGTGCAGGTTTACTACATCAAAAGGGGACAAATCTCTCCTCTCAGCAAGGGGAGGTTCTCTATAAATATGTAAGAGCAATATAATATATATATAAGCAAAAAATAACACTCAGGGGTAGGATAAACCATCCATCTCTCTTTTTTTAGAGATGATGTTAACAAACAGAGGAGAAAATCCTTGTGAAAATGTTGAAGGCACTTCTCTTCTTTCAGAAGTGATCTTGCAAGAAATAGCAAGAATTCTTTCAGATAGTGACAAGTAATTGGTAGCCAAAGGTGTAGTAACCACCAGACTGAGATGTAGCACAAAGTCTCCACCTCAACTTCCCAAGAGTGAGATATGAAGGACAATGAGGGCACAATGTCATCCCAAGGTCCTTCACACAGAAACAAAATATGAAGGATAATGAGGGCACAAAGTCATCCCAAAATCCTTTACATAGGAATAGAAAGAAAACACACTAAAGCCAATTATGAGGGCACAAAGTCTCTCCACAATTGCCTTCAGGACACCTTTCTAATTATTTTCACTAATTCTACGTATTTAATTAAATGGACAAAAAAAATGTATTAAGGAAACAGACATAAGAACAATTTCCCCAACAACCAAGCTATTTGAGCACAAAGTCTGAAAAGTCACTTGTTTTCTTATTCAAATAATGAAATATGATCAACAGTATGAGCTCAAAGTCTCAGTAATGCCTTTCAATTTGGGCAGAGTTTTGTTTTTGATAACAGAGAGAGATTTCCCTAAAACAATAAGAGAGAGTCCAATATATAGTGCTCCAAGAAAGACTTGGACGCTTTATTTCACAAAAATGGCTTACGATACATTCAATGCCTCTAATGCATTTTAATTTTTTCCATGGGCTATGCTAGAATTGAGCATCAATTTTTAATATGGGCCGCTTGATGTGTTTCCTGATGTAAACACAGTTGTCTACTCTACTCAATGCAAAAAAATAGGTCGCGCCATTATATGTTCATGCTCTCTGATGTCCACCTGGTGGACTGCTTTACCTTCTAGAACATATCCCATGCATGGATATTTTTGATCTTTTTGCTTTTCTTTGCTATATTTCATCCTTATCTATGTGATCTGAGCCATCGAGCTATCTCTTTAGCTAGTTGTTGAATTTGTTCACAGGGTTTGTGCTTAAGCCTGCAAGGATCAATAGTTGTTTCATTGCTACAAATTTGATGTGTTCAGGTCCATCATCATTTAAAAGCTAACAGCTAGTTGATTGTCCCTAATTTGATAGATGTGGGTCCGTCATCCTCCTTAGCAATTCCTTCGTGTCTTTCTTGCTTGCTTTGGATGCTTTGCACTGATCTCAACAAATGACACATGGTGCCTTCCACTGTGAAATAGGTGAGGACACTTGGCAGCATCCATTTAACTTATAGAAGCTCTAGACCCCTTTTTAGAGTCCTAAAGAAGATGACATGTGGTAGCTTTTGCCGAGCTCCTAAAAACACTGTATAAACATTTAGGACTCTTTTGGATTCATGCAGATGATGACATGTGTCATGCTCTACTTGACCTTAGCACCTCACCTAGGGCCCACCACAGTCCTTACTAAACAAAAGGAATAAACTATGGATGTTGACACTTGGCAACTTCCATTGAGATTTTTATGGGACACATAGCATGTTCCACTGATCTTAGAGAAACATATTGAAACCTTCTGCAGTTGCCACTTGTCACCTTTTACATAAATCTAAGAGAAACTTATTGAAATAAGTTTTGTAGCTTATAAGAAAATCAAAATGCAGATGCAAACACTTGTCGTGCTTTGTTGAGCTTTGAGAAATAATATAGAAACATTGGGACTCATTTGGGCTCATGCAGATGATGACATGTGGTGCATTCTGCTCGAGTTTAACCACTCACTCAAGACCCACCACAGTCCTTACGACCCAAAAGGAAGAAGCTATAGATGTTGTAACTTGTCAACTTCTGTAGAGTTATAACAAGACACATGGCACATTCTGTAGCTTTGAAACTTATTAGAAACTGTGTCCCGATAGATGACACATGGTAGCTTCCACTTCGACTTTATAAGGGACACATGGTGGCTTCCACTACACTTTGAGGTTTGATCTTTCCTAGAGGGAACTTTCCCTTCAATATCTTGAAAGACGGTTCATTTTTTGAGTGTCGAGTGTCCCCCACAAGGGTACCTACCCTTCGAGATATTTTGGGTGGCCTTCAGGATTTAATTCCTTCAGATAAAATGTCTAAAGGAATTTTGAAGGAAATGGTCCTTAACAACTTTGTTGCAAGAAATTTTTTGAAGGAATTCCCTATTTGCTTTTGTTCACTGCCCTCCACAAGGGCACTTGGCTTGGTTCATTGCCCTCCACAAAGGCACTTGGCTTTGGGGCACTCCCCTCCACAAAGGCACTTGGCTTTGGGGCACTCCCTTGAACCTATCGATTGAACCGACTGATTGAACCAACTTTGGAATCACCTAAGTGTTGAGAGCTTATTTCTATCCTGTAGAGTCTATAGAAATCAACTTGTGAAGTCTTTAGAAATGAGTCCATAGAATTGAGCCCATAGATTTAAGCTTGCAGAGTCCGTATAAATTTGAAAAATCTTGAATAATGAAGAATTTGAATGCTCAAAACAATTTTTGAAAAGGGAAGAGACAATTTCGGTCTTGCAAGGCCAAAATAGTTCATATGTTGTCCCAAAAATGAGTGATATTTTTTGGGGACAACACCACTGATCTAAAAAATGAAAGCTTTGGTTGAAATATAATTCAAAAAATAAGAAAAACATAATTTGAATAATGTTATCTCTGAGAAGAGATGTTTTATTGATCAAATTTACAAACCCAAACATATGCCTATCTCTGAGAAGAGATGTCTGATTTTCATTTTGGGTTACATATTCATTTATACATGTTTTGAAGGTGTGAGGAGGATGTGGAAGGTCACCAATCTCGAGGGAGATTAAGTGGTTCTACTTCCACGATTTACAATAATACATAATTCGAGGAATTATTATTTTTAGAAACTTACTATTTTTAGACTGCACTACTAAAATTGAAATTTGGGGCACTTTCATTTGGTTTTTAGGGGTCAAAATTCATTTATAAAATCTCAATTTCATCTCAAGATATTCCCCTCATTATTAGCTTTCTAACGGTCCACACGGTGAGTCAATTGGAGCTACGATGCAAAAGTTATGGCTCCTAGAAGTTCTATCATCAATTGGGGTGGACCCATCACCCAAATTGTCACCTGAATTGTTGCCCAAATCAATCCTCATTTTGGTGATCTTATCTAGGTAGAAAAATACCCAAGTTTTCCAGTAACAAGCAAAAAGTTTAGCTCAGCTACAATTTTTGCACATCCAAATCAGTTAGAATCAGTAGTTTCAATACACTTTTCTTAGAGAATCCAAATATAAGGGGTATCATGCACAGAATGATGGCTCTCACTTTTAGTTTTAAATTAGGAAGTTGATATAACTTCCAGATTAGATCCATATTCTAGACACCAATGATTGGGGGCAATATGTGAGACACGTTGGTCTTCTTTTGTTTTTGAGTTTAGTTTATTACCTAGGCATTCTTAGTAGTTGCATGCCTTACTTAATCTGTAGGTGGTTGGCATATTTTTCAAGTTAAACTTTCATACAAGCTTAACTTCTCGAGTACCCAAGTTCTTGAGTTGGTTTTCACATAAGCCTAGTGCATTAGTTTCAGAGTGGCTTTCATACAGGCCTAGTCTCCATCTTTTGGAATGGCCAAGAGTGGCCTAGTTTTCATCATACATTTAGCTATCCATTCTACATTATCAAATTTTTAGAACATCCATGGGATCCATGAGTCATATCATATGACATCTATTCTATACTGGTATCACTTCATGGGGAAATGATGGATCCAAAGGGCCAACCTTTGTATTTTTGAGCCACCTATTTAGAGGGATTGGACACATAGTCCAAACATCAATTATCACATACATGATCATCTAGCTTCACTCAGTAGGCAAAAATGGATCCAAAGGGCCAACCTTTATATTTTTGAGCCACCTATTCAGAGGGATTGGACATATAGTCCAGACATTAATTATCACATGTATGATCATCTAACTTCATTCAGAAGGTAATGATGGAGCCAAATGACTAGTATTTTTATTCTTGAGCTACCTATTTAGATTGATTAGACAAATAGTCCAGACATCAATTATCACATGCATGATCATCTAGCTTCATTCAATAGGCAATGATGGAGCCAAAGGGCTAACCTTTATATTATTGAGCCACTTTCCATGGAAATGAGAACTCAATTCCATTCATGATAGAACTTTTAGTACAACATCATCCACCACAATCCAACATTACCCAACCTTACTTAGGATCATAATAGGTTTTGTATTGGTTCACATACCCTATGAGGTGTATTTATTCCTTTCTCTTCCTTTTTCTTTTACTCAGATTTTGTATGTTCTTGTTTTACATCACATATAATAATAATTGATCTACTCTTTATTTTATTTCATAGATTCACACTTGCACAATGTGCTCTCTATGTACTATCTAGTATTACTCAGCATCACATAAGCTTCATGGGCTTCACTTTTGTAGGTAAGTTTATGTACACTTTCTATTTTTTCCTTTATCCTAGTATTTTACTTTGATGCATAAATAGAAAAAGTGGGGTAAATATAGTGATATAAAATGAAAAATTTGGTTACTTGAGTATGGATAAAGACATCTAATCCATAGGTCCTCCTACTTGCTTGCACAACCCTTTTTAGGATTTTCTTTCACTAATTCCCAATCATCCACAGCCTTCCAGACTTACCCTTATAGAACCAACTAGCTCTTTTAGGCATAGATGCACCCCCCTAGGTCTCATTCCCTCTGGACAATAGCGCCCAACTTAGATAGGAGCATTGAAACCCAAGGTGTCCTATTTCTGGTGTTGTTATCCAAGTATACTTTTGGTCTTAACAGTTATATTTTTCCAAATATTTATCCTAATTCATGCCAGCCTAATGTGAATTCATTTAATCCATGATCATTAATTTCCCTATAAAATGCCATTCAAAGTCTATTTAGAAGGGTTGGCACTCATTTACAAGATAGAAGCAAGAATACAAGCAAGTACATTCAAGCACTTTTCCTTATTCTCTACATACAACATTCCAATATTTTTCCAAACTTATTCAAACTCTTACACCAACCCTTGGTCATCTGAAATACATTTAATTTTGCATCTAGTTACATTTTCATACATAATTGCACCAAGCACTTCAATGGGAGAACTACATTAGCTTGATCCCTCTTCAGAGTATTGGTATGTAGGCTACATGCCCACACACAGAGTGTGTAGTGCATCCAGTGTATCCTTTACACACTAACCCATTCTCTCTCTTTCCCAAGTTGCCATTCAAGTTCAAGCATAAAAAGTTCCTAGGGGTTTAAAGATTAAAATAGATGCACAATGAGTTTTACAACCTTCCAAGCTTCAATATTTGATCGACAAAGTAACACAAACCTATCGAGTAGAACCCAAAAAACTTAGATCACCTGGACAATAGAACCAAAAAAGGACTATAGCACCAAATAGTACGGTATCCCACTTTTAGCACTCCTATCCAATCAAAAATGAACTCCAAGATCTTATTTGTGATAGTCTCCCAAGCTTGCATAGAAATTTCTAGACCCTATAACATCTATCTCAGTCTGTTTCTAGCTATGTTTGATTTCCTCTCTATTATTGCTATTTTTAGAAAGGGCAAAAATACTATTTGTTTACACCAAATCAATGGCTTAATTATTGCACATTATTTACTGATTTTCCCTACTCAGATCCATTTATTTAATTAGAAACAAAACTCCATTATTCTAAATAATAATAAAACATAGAGCAACCTTGTCATCCATTATTCAACATTAAATTTCAAAAAACGTAGAGTCTTATCATAACATAACTATACAAATGATATTTTTATCTTCACCACTTACTATTTCAAGATTTATAATATTATATTTATTCATATTATCCTATTTTCTAAGGCCTTAGTTTTTATTTAGTTTTTTAAAGGACTTTGCATCCTACCAATAATAGGGACTATGAGATTTAGACTTCTATTTATAAAACATGTAGAAAGTTTTTAGTAAATAACCATTGGAAATTTCCTTCAAAAATAAATGCCATCCTCTTATTTGTGGTCATTATATTTGTCCACGTAGACATCATTTTGATATCACTATACATATAAAAAACATTCAATGTGTACTTTTATATATATATATATATATATATATATATATATATATATATATATATATATATATATATATATATATATATATATATATATATATATAATTATAATGTGAATGTGCTAACATACTAGAACATATTATTATTGTAGTATCATCATTCAATTAATATAACAAGGAAAAAAAAATAGTAACATTAAAACTCAAATCATAGAAGATATAATAACATAGGTATGCATTTGTATTTATACAAAATATATAATTATAAGAACTTGGAAATTATATAACATGTTAAAATAAGAATAAAAATATAATTGCTTGTAGTTATAATTTAAAAGAACTAATTTTTTTTGACAAAACACTAAATGTAGAATCCTTTATAAAAGGAAATAATAATTATAACCTTAAAAAAATAATTTTTCTTCCTTTCCCACACAAATCATTGTTTTTTTTATCATAGCTTCTTCTTCCCCCAACTGCCTTTCCCCTCCCTCCCATTCACAACATACTCCGACATAAACCAAAACATTATACAAAGTTCATATAAAATTCCTACTACCAACAATTACTATTAGTTGAGAAATATTTACAAAAAGTATGTATTTCAACCCCTATTTTCGTCACAACGACATGTGTGATTGTGCATTTTTGTTTCCAACTCATCATTGGAATTTTCATATATTTATACTTGCTCCGATATTAAACTTTCACCACTTGAGGTTTAGGTTCACATTTCCTTTTGCTTAATGTTATAAAAATTGTGGTTATATATCACCTTCACATCAATAAATTATTTAGCAATGGATTTTACTTTGTTATGTAGTTCGATCAACTTCTAATCATTGACATTGTAGTCACCATTCATCTTTTTATGGACTAGTTGAAAATTATTTTCAACCCATACCATAATGACCCCACATGTGAAGGATGCATACAAACCATCAATATGTACTCTGTAATATATGACATTGAGTTTGTTCCCATCATACAATTTTAATTTTTAAAATTATACTTCATTGTAACAAGAGCCATACAAAATATATATATACTTAAATTCATCATTGTTTGGAAGGGAACATAATAGATATTTTTGATCCATATTGTATCCTATAAATATAGAATAAATCTTCTCATCAATTCACCTATTATGGACTTCATACTTGCAATAAACACATAATAAAAAATGCATATTTAGATATTTTAGAACGTGACTGGAACATAGTACCAAATAACCTAAAGGTGACTTAAACCGATATCTACTATCATTGAGGATCTGATGCCAACCACAATGAACCACATTCTAATATTAACATACACAAACATGTTGTAGAAATATTGAATGCCTAAGGAGATACAAAATATTGTTAATGGTTAAAGCATCGCCCACTAGCAACTATGATTCACCAATATGCCTCAATGGACTAACTAATTTCTAGTATTAACCAAAAACACCCAAATGTGATCTAAACATATTATATTTCGATTGTACTAGAAACGAGAGTGCAGAGGTGGGCTAGAGGGGTTTCAATGAAATAAAGACAATTATTTATTTATTATTAATGAATACTTTTGATTAATTATACATAAGATAGAGCACAAGCCATGTAGGAGCAACCATTAAAAGTATAAACATAATGATGACTAGATAGAGAATCAAAATTTTAATTCAAAGTTGTCGTCATCAAAATGACTAGAGGAAAATATATTGAAATATGTCATCAAAGCTCTTGTCATGTTCTAAAATTGGACTTTCACGCAAATCCACTTATTAGAAATATTAAAGGATTTGTGAATCCCTAGAGATTGATAACATGTGGTTTGTAGATTTATGCAACTTTCGTGATCCTTTAAATTTATCTATCAGTGCTATAAGAATGTATTCATAAAATCGTGTCGAGCTAAATGTTAAGGAATGAAAAATAATGATATAAAGTTTGCACATAATTTATTATTAAATATAACTCTTATCTACCCCTTGTTTTCTACTCTTCCTTGTCATCATCTTATTCTCTCACAGCATTATCCTGTAATTGTCTTACATATCTTATCACCATTACTATTTCAAACATAACTCAACTCATTCTAGACAAATAGAAAAAAGGATAAGTGGAAAATTTTGAAAAAATTAAAACAAAATTAAATATACATTATAGATATATTGGAGACTCCTAACCTATATAAGTGACAAACACTCCTTACCTCTACTTCTCGAAGTATTAAAAGACCCCTTAATCCCTAAAAAGGCACTCTCGAAGTATTAAAAGACCCCTTAATCCCTAAACAGGCACTCGAAAGTGATATTACCTACGACAACCCAACCAGAATGTTCTCTTAAAAGCTCCTAAACACCAATAAATCATATAAAATTCGATAAAGCGGGCTAATGTATAATTGTCACACGGAATAATTTAAATTATCAAACGTTTAATATATATTATTAATAAATAAATAAAAAATGGTTGGGAGCAAAACAACAAAGGCGCTAGGTATAACGAATCTTAGTGGTCATTATACGGTATACCTTTCTGCCTGTGCTACAATGTTACAGTTGTTGATAAATAAAAATAACAGTTGAAAAAAAAAAAAATTATTTACTTCTTATGGTATCCGGCTTACAGTTTATCAAAAATCTTACGTTAATATTTTTATATAAAAATTCTGTGCGTTCACTTTAAATGGTGTAACGCTAAATACATGTTTAAGAGCAGAGAAAATAAACAAGTGTGATTCAGCCTGACTCAGTGGATAGCAGCAACTCTTCCAAGTACTCCACGCCCAGAACCTCTAATTCTAACACTGCCGCTGTTTCTCTTTCATCACCCACTTTTGTTGACTCGGTTGCTTCGTCAGCAGCGTGATTGTGGCAGAATTTATGGGCACTTGGCCTTTTGGGCCTGGTGTGATCCTTGTCAGCAGTCTGTGCTGATGGTGCCCTTCGTCTTTTGCATGACCTCTTCGCAAGGGGTCTCTGAAATGAGGATGAGGTGGCACTGGAATGGTGTTCATAAGTGGAACATGAGGCAGGGGCAGTTGCAGTGGACATAATTTCAGTGCTTGCCCCCTGCAAGGATTTACGCACAACATCAACAGGGAAATTGAGAATGGCTTGAGAGCCTCTCATGGCGAAGGCAGCTCGGTCATAAGCCATGGCTGCTTCTTCGGCGGTGTCAAAGGTTCCAAGCCACACACGGATGCCGTTCCTGTGGGAATCCCTGATTTCTGCTGCGTATTTCCCCCATGGCCGCCTCCTCACCCCTCTGTAATGCTTCTCCGCCACTGCTTTCTCCTTGCTGGGTTTGCTCTGCGGTTTTTTTGACGTCTCGGCCTGTGCTTTTTGCTCTTCATGACTGCTCTGGAAACGAATGGGTTCCCAGCCTTTGCTGATTGCTTCTTGCAGAACGCCATACAAAACCATGTCCTGCGAGTCATTCTCATCCAGAGGTACCGAGTTCAACTCCTCGGAAAGGCATCGAAAAAGAGGAGGTGACAATCTAGTGCAAGTGGAGATCTGGGAATCCACATTGCTCAAACACTCACAACTGTCTAAAGTCCACAAATTCGTATTAATTGAATTGGTGTAGGATCCCAATTCCCACATGTTGCCATTATTATTGCTCGACGATGTTGCCATTATTCCATCCAAAGTCGAATGGGAGTTTAAGTTTACCCTAGAGAGGGTGCCACCAATATATACACAGAACACGCACGGGTACATCGTGGCATGCCACGTGGAAGATTTCGAGCTACGTATTCCATCTCACCGTTTTTGTGTACGTCTTGGACATGGCACTCCCTTTCGCTTAGGTCTCTATCGTGACGGCCTCATGTCGAAGGGGGTTCCAGATTTTCAATTGGTGACCTTGCTGTGCAGAGCGACGCATCTAATCGATTGAATTTTAATTGTTAGAAAACAATTAAAATTGTTCTTATTATTGTCTGGAGGTAATATATACTTTGGCATATTAATTTAGGTGTAAAAAATATATATATTGTAATTATGATATAAAAGTTTATAGAAAACAGAAATTAAATAGGATTAATTTTTTTTAATAAGTTACTTAAAGATTACTAGTTTTTATCATTTTTAATCTAAAATTAGATTCCATCATCTTAAACTCAAAAAATAAGGATGGATAATGTTTTAAAAAGAATGGGAAAGAAAACATGCTTATTTTATAATTTGAAGTTAGTGGAAAGAGAATGTTATTTTAAATATATTTATGTTAAAAATGTAGAAAAATATAAATTTTGAGGTGCTAATTTTAAAGTTATCACATATTATATTAATTAATGATTTCAATATACTTTTTAACATTATTTTTTTACTTGGTGATAAATAGTTTCAATTTAATTATAACATTGTATCACAAATTTAAGAGAAAAAAAAAATGGAGCTTCAAACTCTATTGTATATTCAAAATATTACAATTTTTGAATTGACTTTTCTATATATAATAAAAAATTATTATATTAAATTTAAAGTAAAAATACATTTATTACATTAAAAGAGATATTAATTTTAAAATTATTAATTAATTATTAACAGCTCACAAACATTAAAATCCATCACCACCTCTAATTACGTAATTAACATTTTAAGATTTTATCCATTAAATAATAAGGTAAAAATAATATTTCGTATTAAAAAGATCCAAAGTTCAAACCTTATCTAATAATTAGTAATTAATATTTTTTTTTTCTTTTTTTTTAAATTTCTAATAATTTCGTTGATTACTTTCCGTTAGTGTGTAAACAAGCTCGTCGTGCTGTGCTTCTTATCTACACGTGGGATATTTGATATGACTCAATGCAATGAATTCAAGTGGTCCAAGTTTGGAAGTATCCACTTAGTCAAGGAAACTGCCGACTCTCGCAGCCTAACAAAATTCTTCTCCGGGATGAAATGCGCTCACGGCATTTTAATATTAATTTTTCTTTTAATTTTACTTTTAGTTTCCTATCCAGTCATTTAAGTGATAAGAGTTTTCCCCTATAACCCTTGATTTGGGGCAACACAAGTCAGCCACAAATATTTATATAGATTTTAGTATATTAGTTCAGCAAGGAAGGAGTCTAGTTTTTCATCAATCTATTAAATATTAATTGATGAATGATTTGATAAACTTTATTAATCTTTAATTTTTATTGTATATATATATGTATGTATATATTATTATATATTTTAAATAGGTTTATTCACAATTATTAAGAGATATTGACATCAAAAAAAATTATTTTATATTTTTTTACAAATTATAATGATTAATAATTTTATTAATTTTTTTAAAAAATTCTCACTTATTAATTAAAAATATTATAAATCAAAAAAATCTTTATATATTAAAAAAAAATACAGGCTCAAAACTCTATCATATAGTATGGATATTATAATTTTTTAATTGAATTCTTCAAACAAAAATAAAAACATCTAAATAATGATAAGTATATGGATGCATATAAATATGCTTACCTTATATCAAGTATTATAAAACATATAAAATACAATAAATAATGGTTAAATAATTGCTCAATTAAACATGTAAGGAAATATGGGGAATACAAAGATCTTAGCTTGTTTATGCATTGGGCTACTAAATCTGTCATTGCACTTTGGACCTATAAATGTGCATCCTAAGTTGTCATGCATATCATATTAAACTTTAAAGCTAATTAGATCCTACTACCAGGACCGTACAAACACTCTTGACAAGCAACACAAATCATACAAATGCTTGTGGTCGGTTATTGACACTTGTAAATTGGTTCACTAGATATGTTTTCCGGCTCTTTCAACTTCTTGCACTGGATTTACATGCTTTTAAACTCATCCTTTTGAAATAACCAATCATACAATCTAAAAAATAGATAAGGGTTTGTTAGGGGGACTACATTAAGGTTTGGGTGGTTAGTGTGAACTAACTAGTGTATACTAAAATATGGTATTAAGTACTTGATAAGGACAAATTTGACATACATTTACCATACATGACTTAAACACACTGTAGACACCCTGAATCTAGTCACAAATACTTGATCATGTTAGTTTTGAACCTTTTTAACTTTAATTAACTTGTGCACTTGATCAATACTTGTTTTGTCACCTCGTCCTATCCTAAACACCTACGAATTTTAAATTGTTAGATGGCTCTTACATAAGTATTTTGCTTTCTAAAAATATCCTTAAGCATTTGTATGGACAAATCTAGATCTGAAATTCTACATATTTTCCTAAGGGGAAAAAACATTCAATAGGGACAATAATAGGAGGCATTCTTGTCCATATGGGACATTGTTATCCTTAACCCTATAATGTTTATTTAAAAAAAATAAACCCTCCCTTATCTTGTCTTCCCTTTTTTTAGGCTTTCTAGCATGTGGGTTACTCTTTTGAATTATTATAAAGACACACTCAATTCACTTATTCTACCACTTGAAAATTTCAATACAAAGACATATTTACACTATAACACATAAAGCAAAAGTTACGTATTCTTCCCAGTTTTGATTCAAATCATTAAAAGTAGTCCTGAGCCAAGTCAAAACTCTATTTTATCCAACCCTAAGAAAACATAATCAAGTAATTAAGCCATTCATAAATACATTCATATAGTTAACCAAATATAATTACACAAAGCACTCTACGTAGGAGAACTACGTGGCTTGATTCCCTCGTTGGAGTATTGGATACGTAGGTAGTGTTCAATCATCAGGGGGGTGATTGTGGTCAGCTCAACCCAATTACACTCTACCTATTTCTATTTTCAAGGTTCCAATCATTGTTAGTCCTATTAGGATTTTGACATTGGAGAAAATATTTATAGGTCTTTCACATAGTTTCAAAGGTTAAATTTGCGCATATAGACCTAATTTAACTTGTCACTGGTGATGGTGCCCTAAATCCCTATTTTAACAAAATATATAATCGACCAAATGGGATAGTAGTGGAAGTTGATCTTATCCTTAGTTTTCCAATTTTATATTTTCACAACTTCAGTTATTGCTTCTGGGTGATTATAGATTCTATTCTTTTTTTGCTTCTGCCTTATGCCAGTCAAACACAATAAAATTCTAATCATAAATAACTAAGTTGTCATTTTTTTGCTTAGCTAGTCTTCTTTTAATCATTTTTACTTTGTCAAATTTAGTCATTTACATTCATTATGATTGTTTTATGTTTATTTATGACATTATAGTTTATTCTATTAAGTTTATCTTAATTAGGGTTAGTTCACATATTAATCCAAATTTAAAACAAAAATATTGGTGAACTTGAGTTAGTCATGCAGTTTTATTGGTGAATCTTAGTTACTCATTCACCTTTATTGGTGAACCTATTTATTGATTGACCATTTTCAAACTCTAAGTTGCCCTTAGGGTTCTAACCTTCTAAGGTTTCAATATTTTTTTCCTAGGGTTTAGATAAATTCATAAATATTGACACAAATAATAGTTATTTCAACTTTGGATTTTAATATGACATTAAAATAAATTGATTATGACCTTAGATATAATTTTTATACTAAATTTAATTTATTTTGATCTCAGATATGAAATATGATACTGAAATTGTCTTATTTTTACTTTAGGTTTCATAATAATTTAATCTCCATGCACAAACATAGTTCTTGTTTTTAAGATATCACATTTTAGTTTTCTATTCCTTTGCTTTTCCAAAAATATATGTCTATATTGAATGAACATTCTTTGTTTTAAATTTTGCAAAAAAGAACTAAATCACATGTTAAGATGCATGTACTATTAATGCAAAGTTTTATTAAATCAAGTATAACATAGGAACAAGAGAATTCATATATTTCAAATGCTATACTATTTACTTTACACCATCTTGATGGAACTATTATTACCATATAAATTGATAAGACTCATGCATATGATAATAATAGTTTTGACCCTATTCATGAAAAATAATTTGGTTAATAACTTGACTCCCATGAACTAATGACATTGTATCTTTACTATTTGTAGCTTGACATGAATAAAATAAAATTGACCATGCTAGAACATTTGAAGAACCAAATGATTCTGTTGAACAACCTCTTGTTAACCCTATTATATGTGTTTCCACTACAATTGTTGATATTGTTATTACATCTATAACTTCAAACTTAGGGGAAACACAAGGTTTACAACAGATGTCTATGCATATGCTTAGCCAAATGAATCATTCAATATATTTGATAGCTATACTACATCACATACATTATCTATTACACAATATCTCAAGCAAATAATTACATTTTTGCATGCTAAGGTGATGCAGTTAGATCAAGGTATACCAAAAATTAGTAAATCATTAGATTCCCAAGATTTACATCATAACCCATTATTGTTTGATACTATATCATACCTTTCACCTATAGGATTTTTATCTCCTAAAATTCCCTATAGGAAGGTACAGGAGACCCAAAACAACATCTCAGATCTTTTCATGAAACATGTTTGGATTATACTTTTAATGATAAATTGCTAACCAAGTTATTTCCAAGAAGCCTAAAATATTATGCCTTGCATTAGTTTTATGATCTACCTTTTCAATCAGTTAAAGCATTCAATCCATTAGAAGATTAATTTCTTAAGCATTTTGTTATTAGCATTGATGAAAAACTTTCTCATGCATAGATTGCTAAGCTTAAGCAAAGAAATAATGAGTCTATAAGTGATTATGTAATTTGTTACAAAACCATTCTTGAAAAAATGACTAATACCTTGGTAAATAATGAATTACCAGATATTTTCAAATAAATATTGCTAGCACCTTTGAATGAGACAATTATTTTCAATAAATTTAGATCATTTGAAGATATTTGTTATACAATAAGAGAAATAGAAGTCAAACTTATTACTTTGAATAAGCTCAAATATACACCTAATTCAACTTCAAGTTCTATAACGAAGTTTTAAAGAAAAATATATTATAAAGCTAAGCCAACATATACTAAAGCACATGCAAAAATCATAGTTAATGTTATTTCTAAACCTTCTAACAATATTTTTTATTAGATCAACAAAGAAGGAAATTATATATATATATATATTACTAAAACTGCCTCAAAAATTTATACAAAAACTACTTGAATGTATTCTCACTACTTTTCCATCACCATTTGAAATTGACATGAGCAAACCCCAAGGAAAATATTTTGATAATAATGCATATTGTGAATACCATACATGTAATGGTCATTCTACTAACAAATGGTCATTTTATTGAGCTAGGAACTTTTATAGAGGAAATTAAGCCTCAATAAAATGGAAATGTTATTTTTAATATTTATAGTGAACCATTTCCTAATCATAACACAAAAAAATACAAGTCAGTAGTGCATCATTATTACTTTTGATGAAAAAAAACCCACCTAGTTGTACTTAAAAAATGCAATAAGCTTTTAAAAAAAACTAAATAACAAACATTTTGTAGATACTAATTTTATACACCTTTATGTATTAATGTGATGCATCATTACATTATTATTTATTGTGTCCCCCATGAGTAATTATTTTAAATAATTGCATTTACCTTCCCCTTTACCTTTCACCACATAGGTTAAATGAGTTAATTACTACTATTAAATAGTAATTAACTCTATTTTACCATCCTTAACCATAAAATAATAAAATCAAATAAAAAAAGTCTACCCAACCTCCTAACAAACCTTTCCCATAGTTAAAACAACCTAACAACCTCATAAATCATTTTAACCATCATTTACCCCATAGCCAACCCGTTGGAATGATATTTGGTTCAACTTCACTTATTTTGGGTAAATCAACATCGATTCTCTAGAATCAATGTCGATCAGTTAGAACCGATGTAAATCCATAAATATACAACAAACTACTATTTTTGATCATGAAATTTTGTCCAAACCAGTCTCAAATCTGTGTATAGACATTACCATCACTTTGTCACTTTGAAGAACACTTGATTGATGACATTATCAGGTGATTTTTGAAGGCCATCTACCTTGTTTTGGCATCTCTTTATCTTCACATCTTCAAACATCCAAAGTCAATATTATTTTCATATTTAAATTTTATTTATCTTCGACATCTCTCTATTTTTATTTACATTTGGTTTTGATTGTTTTATCAAATTTCTAGGCCGTCATTATAGTCTATTTTATAGTTCAACACTTTTACATAGAATCGACATTGATTCATCTGAATCAACATCGATCTTGTAGGATCATCATCAATCCTTATTGAACTATAAAAATAACCTTAAAATAGTCTATTTTTACATCTTCAGTATCTATTAAATTGGCATTTTAGTTTTCTGAAAATTGGTCTTTTCATGTAGATGACCCTGCTCGAATTAGTACATGAATTTGTTAGCATCTTTGATCTTCCCATAGTGCCTCAACCTTTGTTTTCCGATCAAAGTGACATTGAATTTGAGCTAGGAATTTGCATTGTGGCTTTTATATGTAATTTTGAATATATTAATGAACAATTGGCTATAATCTAAGAGGATGCCAATGTAGCTGCATAATTCTAGGATGCTTACTTTATTCGTATAAATCTTGTTATTGATTAATTATCTTTGGCATTATCTATTTATATCTTATCCATATATATCTTTATAATTCTATGTTTATTTATAAACTTGAATGTTAAATGTGGGTTGACATCTACCTAAGGAAGTGTATCGCTTATTGGGATTGGTTTATTACTAGGTAGCCCACTTATTTTTCTATTAATCCATTTTTGTGAGTTAGTGTGATTTGTAGGTCATTCCTCCTTAGCCAAAGAGGAGTTCCCACAGAGCTTGGTTAATGGTGCACAACCAACCTTCATCACTAGGTAACTCTAAACCCTACATTTACTTTGTTTTTAGTAGTTAATTAATCAAATTGAAAAAGCAAAAAAATACTAAAACATTCTGGCACGCCCGGTGGGACCTATAGGTCTCATTTTTCTTTGTTAAATTCAAAATCATTGAATTTGCTCTCTTTCCCTTTCTTTGTATGTATTCATCCAAAGATAACATTAGGACTACATTTTATTTCCTTTTCTTAAAAAGTTAAAATACATTACATCCATCTTTATTTCTTAGGTTCTTTCACATAGAATAATCTAGGCAATAATCTATCATAGTCATCACTTTATCCGCACACAAACCAAATGACAATATCAATTAAAACATCTTAACACTTGACATAAGGAAACCGATGGGGATTTCATCACCTCGTGGAAACCTTTCTTTGTTGATCCTACTTGGATTTCACCACCAAGGGGAGGACCAACTCAGTTATTTGGCTAAGTATAATCTATGGACCATTGATATATTTTGGCTAAGCACCCACACTAGCTATGGGATTGTGATGTGAGGGGAATAAGCCCCAAGTATCAAGCCACATACTAATACCAATACATATTTATTTTGAGTACCAAAATAAAAACACTTGAAACCATCCTTAGATTACCATTTTCTTAGGACCCTCGTTATCCTTTTTCATTTTTTTTCTCACATCTTAAAGTTAAAAGAGATAAAAAATTTTTGGAATGAATTTAGTGTGTTTCTTTCATCCATAATTAAAATGAGATAATTCAAAAAGATTTTTTTTAATTTGTTTATTTTATTTTTTTTTAATTTTCTATCTCATGGTTTTGACTAGACAACAATCAAAAAAGGAAGTTGAAGAAGGTGTTACATCTTCTCTAATGGAATGTACACCTAGTCCCACCTCTTCCCATAAGTCCTTTGAGAATCCTATGTTCCCACAATATTATCCTTAATGAGATATTTCCTTTATGGAAATACTGGACAATAACCCTATTGCTCTTAATTACTATCTTAATAGTTAAGCAATACATATTTATCCTCCCCCACATACCTAAGATCCTTGATATAAATATGGGATGCCTTTTAAGGAAATTGAGAAAACTAGAGAATTTACCATAGCCATGGTAACCTTTTCCACTGAATCTCTTCCATTTGGTTCTAATACCAAGGTGATTCAATATCTAGGAAACTAACCACTTATAGTATCTACTAGTTCACTAACCCTCGTTACTCAGATTCAAAATACCACTCAACTTATATCCACTATACTTATCCAAATGTTAGTGGTGTCAATTCCTGCAAGTCTCCCACCTATTAGAATGAATTTAGAATATGGTTCACAATAAATCCCTCACACACAATAAATCCCTTATACCCAACCTTTCCAACAGTATGTCTCCTTGGCCACCTAGTATGTGGCTTCATCACAACCAGTGATAACCACTTAGTTATAGTCCTTCCCACAACAAAATATTTTTCTAAAAGTCCCATAATATGTAGCAGCATCTCAACCTATTATGTCTACTACAATAGGATAACTTTCCTCATAGCCTATGTCTACCTCTTTACCAAGTTATCAACCCCTTCAGCAAAATGTCTTAGGACGTGTGCCTTATAATAATACTAATATAGACCTCATAAACATCCTTATGAATAGGATGGATAGTTTATAAGCCTCCACCTCTGGACATAATACAATGCTCACATATGAGAAAATTTGTAATGAGCCAATCCATCTCTTTGTCCCTGTCTAACTATATCCTTTGCAGTAGGAACTTCTTAAGTTTAATAAATTCCAAAACAAAGAAGATCCCTAGAAAACCTTAGAGCCTTTCGACATGCATGCTATATTATAGCACATGATGATGCCCTCCTACTTAAAACATTTACCATATCATTAGTAGGATATGCATTGGATTCAATTCCATTCCCCAACATTCTCTCTTTTCCTTTGGGAAGTTGGTCCAAATTTTCTTGGAATACTTCTCAATTAATATTGCTTAAAAAGTGACTATCATGGATCTTTACACTATTAGACATTTTGACGATGAATCCATATCAAACTTTGTGGCTTGATGGCATAACTTAATCAACCAACTAACCTTTTCCTTGCCATAAACAAAATTAATTGAATTGTTTTCACATTCTTGTGCAAAACATGTATTGTCCATGTTACAAATTCAAACTTTTAAGAATTTTAATGAAGCCTTTACCATGGCCCGTAAGCTTGAACTCTATGGCATTGAAGATGGAAAAGTCAAGTTACATATTAAAAATTCAAATTTGACCCCTCCAAAAGCAATAACAACAATCTTAAACCAAAAGGGGCAACAAATATAGTTACTATAAAAACTTTGTCCCCTCAAACATCCAACCAATTAAGGTCTTTCACTTCTCAAACATAGTAACCTAGGGGCCTTACTTGATTCCTCTCTAAGAAATATACCCCTATAGGAGAGCCTTATACTTTGGTATTAGATAATCTCCTACAAGCAAATGTTATTGAACTCCCTCTGATTAGACCAATCGATGATACGTGTCCTAAACCCAATTGGTATAAATAAGATGAGTTTTGTGCTTATCATAGGGTAATAGGACATGACATAGAATAATGCCAATCCTTTAAATGATTGGTATAGAACCTCATTGACAAAGGGGATCTGTAGTTAGACAATCCAAATGCTCCTCCTAAGCAATCTTTAGATATTTTCAAATAACCATTTACAAATAATCAATCCACATAGAACATAGTCCAAGATAACCTTGGAGAAACACAAAATCAAGTCACCCACATGATTTATACAATCCATGAATTTTTATTACCTAAAGAAGTTCCAAAAAAACCTTCGGTCTTGGATCTCCTTGGGGGAGATGATTTTGATATGAGTCAACCTGAGGTCATTAAAACTAGTCCTAAAATCCCCATAGAGATCCATAATCTTATTACATGGGATCATTTGCATGAACCATCCCCTTCACCTTTTCATAGTGAATCTCCTAAAGGGGAAAATGACACTACTCAATATGTCATAGATAAACATCTTGATACTTTTAGAGTTGGGCATTCCACCCCTTTGATCCCTAAAAAACATCTTTGTGATAAGCATATAATGAGATCATATCCTTTTACCCAAAACCTTGACCCTTCAAAATTATCTTCTACCATAGCACCTCCTTACCTTAAAAATACTAAAGGAAAGGGTAAAGTTCCTATCATCAATAACTAGGACAATTTTCTTGGTATTCCACCAAATAAAGCCTTAGCTCACCCTCAAGTTAGAGTTGTTATTTATCAAACATAAAATGACAAAAACCTTGTTCTTCAGACCCCCTCTTTTCTCAACACATGAAAAAATAAAGGGCCTACCTCTTTTATATCATCTCCATCATCTATTTTAGGTCCTCATCCATCTTCTAGAGTAGCTTCCCCTATCATAGGTGTTTCTATTTAAACATTTGGGAAAATATAAAATCCCCCTCCATTATTGAGTACACCTCAATATTGATATCCACCTTCCTTTGTTAAAGGACCATTAGATAAATCTAAAGGAAAAGATTTTAAATCTATCCCTCTTGTAAAGGTTAAGTGACAAAACCAAATGAGTAATACTTTGCCAAAAGAGCCTATTATCAAAACCCCTATAAAACCACAATATGACCCTTTGAAAAGATCTTATGCTGTAATCTTTAAATAATTATTGGATACATCCCTCATTACTCTACCACTTATAGTGTCTGTTAATCTTCATCCTCAAAGACCTACTTGGTATAGAAATAAGGAAATATGTACATACCATAGAGTACCTGGAGATGATACAAATTTTTTTAAATCCCTTAAGGTCATAATAAAATAGTTAGTCTAAGATGATGGCCTCTTAATTGATGATCTAATTGATCAAAATCTTAAGCAAAAGGTCACTATTCCATCCATTCCACCCATCCATAATCCTGATAGTCCCATAAGTGATAAGGAGTCAATAGCCTATTTAAATCCACCTTTTTTACATATTGATGTCATCCATGTAACCACCCATTCTCAAAAACAAAATCCTAATAAATAAAAGGTTTCAATTATAGAAACGTCTACACCTAATACACTTAAACCATCTAAACAAAATCCTAAAGTTTCTATTATAGGAACTACCCTGGCCAAAGCCAAGGAGTTGGTACAAATCTTTATACTAAAATAACTCCACCAAATGGATATAAAAATGTCATTATATGAACTTATCAAAAAATATCCACAACATCGACAAGCAATGATATAAGCTCTCCAAGTTATTGAGGTCTGACCAGATGAACCTCAACCTTTGTCAGCTTTTATAGGAGCCCTTTAAATGATCTCAACTATTAGTTTTACTGATTCTGAGGTTGCTCCTTTATCACCCAAAGATCAATATCCCTCACTTTTCATCACAACTCAAATAAATCAATCATGAATTAAAAGAATTATGATTGATGATGGGTCCAATATTAATATTATTTCTTCACATGCTTTACAACAATTACAACTACCAAAAACCATTTTTTCATAGTCCTTAACAATTCTCTACATATTTAATGACACAATAACACCCATAGCAAGAACAATAATCCTTCCCATTTTCATAGGTTCTCACACTCTCCATGAGCTCTTTTATGTTATATAAGGAACATTCCAATACAAAATTTTATTAGTATGTCCATGGATTCATGTGATGTGATGTTTACCATCCATTGTCCATCGATGCCTTAAATATGAACATGAAGGCTAGGTATAAAATCATTCCTATTGATCTTCATCCATTTAAATCATGCAACTTCACCCTTCAACCAAGCGATGTCATAATACCCTCACCTGATACAACTCCATCTTCATCTTCTAATCAAGCCTTGACTAGCATGACTATCCCTGCTTCAAAATTACCTACTTTGAAGTTCATTGACTCCCTAATAAAATAGTTTTTGATGGGGTAATATGAGTTATTAACCCTTAACACCTTACCCACTCCTAGAGAATATGGCCGTCTTGATAAGCAACCCATGTATTCACCCAGCCTAGGTGAGCTCATTCCTTTTGGACCACCTTTCTTGCATACTCACTTAATATATGGTGGGATTAATCAAGCTACATTAGAACCTAATGATAGTACTTTTGCTAAACTATTTACATCTAATTTATCCTTTCTTATCAATCTCTAGTTCATGCAAACGTTTCATTATTATTTCACCTGGAAAGGTTTCAACATGGGTAGATATGAGCAAGGTCCCCACGATGTCACATTAAGAGATTTAAAAAACCCACATGAAAAGCATGGCTTAGGTTTTAAGAAATATTATAGATCCATCCCCAAACTTATTCTTCTACCATCTTTAAAAGAAGAAGAGCCATCTTCAACATCCGATACCTCTTCCTTGACCAGTGACACTATATTCATCCCTCGTAACTTTTTTTTAGTCAATATGATCTCCTTAGAACCCATCATCTTCCACCGTGATGGGAAAATCCAAACTATCCATTTGACATATACTAACTTAATAGGACATGATAAACCAACCATTCCTATTTTTTAGTGTTAGGATGATGAGTAAATCTCGACTCATTTGGGCACTGAAAACTCTTATCTATGTAATTATCTTCCATTTGAAATGTCTAGCTTATTAAATGAAGCCACTGTTGATATTAATATTAGGTCTCAAGAAACCCCATGGATTATTAAAATTAGCAAAGCCTTAGATCCATAAGAAAATTAGGATTTTACCACTTTTTTATCAGACCATAGTAAGGCCTTTGCCTAGTCTTATAGTGATATGCCTAGTATTTATCCCTCAATCATTATCCATAACATTGTTACCTTTCCTGATGCTAAGTTGGTAAATCAAAAACTCCACAAAATGCATCCTCATGTCGTACTCCTGGTAAAAGAAGAACTACAATGCCTTTTATCTGCTAACTTTATTCAACCCATTAATTATCCTCAGTGGATGTCCAACATTATTCTAGTCACTAAACCTATAGGGGGAATTCGTATTTATACTAATTTTTTAGATTTAAATCTCACTTGTTCGAAGGATCTTTTCCCTCTCCCTAATATAGACTAGTTGGTAGACCTGACAACTAGCCATGAAATGTTGTCCCTTATGAATGGTTTTTTATTTACAATCAAATACTTATTGTACCAGAAGATCAACATAAAAACACATTTATTACTCCTTGGGGGACCTTCTACTACCATGTTATGCCTTTTGGCCTAAAGAACATAGGATCCACTTATCAATAGGCCATGACTTATATATTTCATGACATAATCCATAAAATTGTTGAGGACTATGTAGATGACCTCCTTGGGAAGTCAAAACTCTACAAAGATCACCTATCTATACTTAATATTATTTTTGATTGTCTACTCTAGTATTATGTGTGTCTAAATTTGAAAAAGTGCATTTTTGGCATCTTAAAGGGTAAACCCATAGGTTTCATTATTTCTATTCATGGAATAGAAGTGGATCTTGCCAAAATAAAGGCTATTTTAGAGATGCCTCCTCCATCCAACCTTAAGAAGCTTCACAACTTATAAGGTAGGTTCCAGTCTATTCATCTTTTTATTTCCCAGCTTTCCAATTGGTGTCAACCTTTCCACTATCTATTAAAGAAGGATAGTTGCTTTATATGGGATTCTCATTGTCAAGAAGACTTTAACACACTCAAAGACTATCTTTTATCACCTTATGTCCTCACTCCACCTAAGGAATGAAAACCTTTATTCCTTTATATCTTAGCTATAGATCATGCTCTAGGTGCTATGCTTACCCATCAAGACAAGCATCATATAGAGTAATCTATTTATTAAATAAGTCATACCCTCATAAAATATGAAACACGTTATCTGCATACCAAAAAACTATGCCTAGCATTATTCTTTATATCCTCTAAACTTAATCATTACCTACTTAACCATAAGATGTACATAATTATGAGTACTAATCCCCTTAAGTTCATGCATTCTAAGCCTTACCAGAATCAATGGATGGCTAGATGGATTATGCTTCTAGCTGAGTTTGATCTAGAATTTCTCCAGTAAAAATTTGTTAAAGGGTAGATTAATGTTGATCATCTGGTTGAAGCACCTCTTAGTGATAACCAACCAATCCATTGTGAATTTCTTGATGAATCTATCACTTCCACTTCCCAATTAGTCCCAGAATATCAAATGAATCTATTCTTTGATGGATCTAAATGTGAGCAAGGAGGTGGTGCATGAATTATATTAATCCCCCCTCAAGGTATTCCCATGCCTTTATATTTTAAGTTAGACTTTGATTGCACCAATAATATGGCTGAGTATGAAGTATTGATTATAGGGCTCCAAACTACCCTTGCATTAGGAGTGAGGTCCATTAATATCTATGGTGATTCTCAGCTAGTGGTCAATCAAATCAATGGTGTATATCAATGCAAGAATGATATTGTCTAGTGATGTAAGACATTGGTTGATTATCTCTTATCCACCTTAGAATGTTATGCCATCTAGGCTACCCCTAGATCAATGAATAAGCTCATTGACACTATGGTATCTCTTGCTTCTTTTATCCCATCCTCATCTCAACAGTCCAAATTATTTATCCTTATCCATCAAGTTAATCAGCCTTCATACACAAGGACTAATCTTTCATCCATCAGTAATATTAAGGAAAACCTAGAGGAGCCATGGTATGCACAAATATTTAATTATCTATCTGCAAGATTATCTCCTCATTTATACAAAGGTGCGAGGTGTATCTTCCAATAGAAACCTGCCCACTATATCATATTGGGGGGTGTTCTTTATAAGTACATTTTTGATGGTATTCTTCTCCATTATCTCCAAAAACATGAAGCTACCCTAGCCATCCAGTAAATCTATGATGGGTCATGTAGTGGACATTTTAATGGCCGCATAATTTCTAAGAAGATCTTATGTCTAGGTTATTATTGGCACACCCTAAATCAAGATTGTTGCACCTATGTTAAGAGGTGAGTAAAATTTCATCAACATGCAAACCTATCCCATGTCCCTAGTAAAGCCTTGTAGGCAGTAAGAGACTTTTGGCGATTATCCTATTGGGGTTTTGATCTTATAGGGAAATCAATCCTAAATCCTCCAATGTCATGACTTTATTATCATTACTATAGAATAATTCACTAAGTGGGTGGTAGTTGTGCCACTTATCTCAACCAAGGTAGAAATGATTGTGGAGTTATCTACCAGTACATTATTTGTCATTTTGGAGTTCCAAATGAAATCATAAAAAATAATGGAAAATATTTTAAAAATAAAAAACTCCAAGTGTTTTACAACTCATTTAAAAACAAATTGAGTTTTTCTTCACCTTACTATCCTCAAGCCAATGGTCAAGCGAAAACATCTAATAAAACCCTAATCAAAATCCTAACTAAAGTTGTTAATGAAGCTAGAAAAGATTGGCATCTTCATATCCTTTTCACCTTATGGGCATATCAAACTAGTATTCAAACCCTTACAGGTGCTACTCTATTTTATTTAATCTATGGTTCAAAATCTGTACTTCCATTGGAAGTCCAAATTCCTTTTTTTGTGTTTCCCTTAAAGACATCATTTTTGATGAGGATTTTTATTAGGAACATTTATCCCAGATCAAAATCTTAGATGAGCATCATGTGGCAGCCCTTGATCGCCTTTATATATATCAAGAATGAATAAAAAGAGCATATAATCAACATGTAAGAGAGCATGAATTTAACATTTGAGATCTTGTGCTTAAATAAAATTAACATGTTACTAATATGGAATGAAGTAAAAGGGGTAAGTTTTATCCTAATTGGCTTGGACCATACGTCATAACCCATAAATATAGATCCATGGCATATAATTTGGCCTCTCTTAATGGTAAACCAAAGCATGAACCTCTTAATGCATTACATCTATGTCCTTTCTATAATTAATAGATATTAACTCATCTTGGTTAGCTTATCTCAAATTACTATCATATCCCCCTATCCTAATTACCAAATAATGATATGAGAATTATGTGGTTATCTGATAGTCATTATAACCCCAACCTTGAATATGAATACCCTCGCTCTATTCATAACATTTCATCATGGATAAGTTTCACTTGTTATGAGATAAACCTCAGATAATTATTTCCCTTATTCCTTCAAAGCCTTTTATTTTCCAAGATAACACCATCACCCCATGTCTTGAATTCATGGAAAATATCCTAAGGTATCTTTTTATGTCAACTCACATTACTATTTTGGGATCCAAAATCAATTAAGAAATGAAAAGAAAAATTATCAAAATGGGATATTAAAATAGACTGATCCCTTGAAGGATAAATATAATCAAATATATAAAGGCAAAATAACAGATTGATCCCTTGAAGGATAGTTGTGTAAAAACATCAAAATGTAGACTACTCCCTTGAAGGATGGCTACCAAGCAAAAAACTTCTTGCATTGATTAGTATTAAAATTATGCCATTTTAAAGCACTACAAAATCAGCAAAGCAATAAAATAAATTATCAAAATTAGTATCCCAAGAAATCTCCCCACATCAATCAACTTTCTAATTGTAGGCTTCCCATATTGATAAGCCTACTTATTAGCATAAAATTGATCCCTGAAAGATAAATCTTGATTTTGAAATATGGTGTGGATAATTTTATCTCTAAAAACAATACATTACCCCATCCCATCAACAAGCATAATAGTACTAGTATAAAAAAACCAAGGCCAAATCTCTAAGCTAACTAAGGTTGTGTCAATATCTCTTATCATCTAGACAATGATGTTTATGTCATGTGTATGAAAGATTCTCTTTCTAGTTATGGTCCAAGTCAATGTTGAGCAAATCCATAATTTATAATCACTTAAATCCATAACTTCACAACAATAAATCACTAAAATTTATAATCCATAATTATTATTTATGATAATTCAAAATCATAATCCATTAATATGAAACTATCTCATGATATACATAACATCTACATCAATCCATAAACATCCACAACATATATAAGCACTGATCAAAATTAAAAAAACATAACTTCTAAATCTATAATCCATCACATCCATAATCTAGAATACATCTATAGCATACATGATAACAATGATCAAAATTAGAACACATAACATATAAATCTATAAATCATCACATCCATGAATCCATAAAAGCATAACATATTTATAACTATCAATAAATCCATAAATGAATTCACATGATCCATCCATAAACATAAAATGTCTGTATACATATCAAAGGTTTTTTATAAATGCCATAATATGAATACAACAGGGGCTCTCAACCCATATAATATGCTCTACTTAGTAAACTCAATCCTACTGAGGTGAATGCTATCACTCCTTCATCATCTCCTTAGCTTATTATACTCCCTGAATTAACATTACCCCTAGGCATCCTCTATGATATACAGTGGCCAACCATGTATGATGCAAATTGAATAACATCAAGTAGCCACCTCTATACTATCCTCTCATACTATGACATCTTTGCAAGCAAATCTCTGTACTGCTAGAGTGGTATCATATTTGTAGGAGGTGTCGTGCTAGATCCTACAATATTTGGGATTGATCTCTCTCCCAAAGTATATATCATATGCTCTAGCTCTATCATGTATCTATCTTGCTCCTATATGGACTGATCATGTTTCCCCCTTGTGCTATCTAGATCACTCTATAATATAATAATCTGATATTGTAGTGTAACATGGGCTACTTGTGCCTCCTATATCTCAGCCCTCAGACTATCCCTCTTAGCAATACCTAAAGCTATATCTATATGATCATATGTTGGGGCATCCTATAAAGGTGCCTCTTCCATGTGCACATCTAGGGCATCTTGTAATGGTGCCTCTTCCATGTGTATATCTAGAGCCTCTTTCTCTACCTCTCCTCTTTCTTCCACCTCCTTAACCTCCCTCACCTCCTCAATAACCACCCCATGTCATGGTCTAACTACTCTCTCCCGTCTCCTCACCATCTCATCTATAAACTAAACTACATAATCATGTATATACCTGACATCATCCAAGTCATTCACTATAGGCTCCTCTTGTGGCCCCATCAAAATAATGAGAGTATTAGGTATCAAATAGTCTAAATATATATCCTCTCACCTATATATGCATAGGGCTAAGGGAACATCTTGTAATAACTCAAACTATCAATGGACCCTATCAAAGTAACATAACTCAAGGTGATCTAGCCATCATCCACATACCCATATCTCTCAATCCACATCTCCTATCTTTACCACTAACTTAGGCCATGTTGGGAAGTATACATAAGGCCTCTAGATAACATCCTCTATTTGTAAGCCACTGAACACCTATTTATAGTGTGCTAGATCCTACACCATCCTATCTGCATGTAGAACAATCAGATCTTCCTTCCACTGAAGGAAACCTATGCTATATACCATCTCCCCAAATTTGGTCCATAGAGTCCCTATAGGGTGAATCACATGGATGTACTCATATGCCCAGTAATGTAATATAAACATAATATCAATCCTTGAGTGGCACCCAGTATGCCAATTCCATAACTCCCTATATATCTTCCCTAATAGTGTGGGTACCTAAGCAAAAATCATCTAAAACTCTACCATGTCTACTATAACACTAGTGAAAATCCATGGTAGTCATCCTCCCCCAAAATTTGGTAGTATATAACAAGTCAATGCCATCATCATCATCATTATAATAAGTCTCTCCACAGGATCCTTGTCATATAATGGTTGGGAGGAGAACCCCTAATAAAAAATTTGATATCTACTACATCCTCATCATATTAGTGTGCCAACTCTACTGATCATCCAACCTCATCCAATGTATATACAAGAGCACCTAGAATCGGTACTCAGAGAATACAATGGATGTCCTCTGTAGTAATCATCATCTCACCTATTGATAACAAAAATGTGTTGGTGGTATAATCCCACCACTCTAGTAACACCACTATCAAATCGATATCCTAATGGAAATGATGATAATGATGAATCCTTCCAAATCCAACCTCCTCAAGATGTGCCTAGTCCTCATCACTCATAAACTCCCATAACTACACTAACAATGGAGGGACCCTATCTCTCATCATCAGTAGCTCTCATGCTTATCAAAAACATCCTTTTAGTTGATCAAATGCCTAAGTTTTATATTTCTTATCAATCCTCTAAGGATAAATGTCAATTTAATACTAATTAATAATGATCCTATGGATCTTGGTCGATCCCTTTTCGATTGATGTCGATCCTCTAGGATTGATGACGATTTTTTCAACCCAAAATAAAATAAAATTTAAGGGCTATACGTTCTTAAAATAAAATTCATATACTTATCTACTCCCCCTTTTTTTTCCCCATAATTTTCCTATCAAACCAAATTTATAATACATAATTCAAAAAAACACAAAATATAAATAAATTACTAAATTTAACCAAAAACAAAATGCCTACCTTGTATTGTAGTCATCATCATCTACTCCTACTCACCTGCATTATCTCTCACATTTACTTACAAGGTTGACACATGCCAAATTTTGCTCTCAGATTCTTGTTCACATCGATAGCCAAATGAGCTTTATGCCATGTTAGATGCCTATATATAGCCTTTTTCATGATCAACATTAATCACTTCAATCGATGTCAATTCCTTTAATTGACATTGATCCCTTTTTGATCGATGTTGATTATTTTAGCATCTTAATTTTTTATATTTATGGACCATTTAACACGATTCTAGTTTATCTCCTACCCCATCTTGTTGCCTTTACTTCAACTATTCTATTTTTATCTCCTATTACACTTTAGATTTGAGGATTTTGACCCCTTGTTAGTTCCCCAATATCCTTAAAGGTGTACCCCTTTTTTTGGCATCTTCCCATTGTAATATTTTGAGGGTATAGTTTGTCTTAAGAACATTTGTCTATAGGTAATGAATACACCTTATGCACACTGGATGCTATGGTCTACCTTCCTATCTTTTGTTCTCTTACTAGCCTTTACTTGTGCCTACCTATTTTAGCTATGGCAGTTTGATTCTTGATTCCATCTTTGGGGCATTATTGGCTGCATTGATTTTTATTCCATTAAGTGCAAACTTGGAATTCCATTGTAGCCATCCACATTTTTTGTGTGTCCTTAGCTATATTTCACTTGTCCATTTCACCTCACCCACATTTGTTATCTAGTATATCTTATTCAAACCTATCATCCATTCCATTTCACTTCCTAGTGCCTGGTTTGAGGGGGGATACCTCCTCACAATAAACTTGGGGCACTAAACATCTTATAGTTTTTCTTTCTTTTTTTTTTTGTCTCATAGCTCACCATTATATACCACTCCACAAAAAAGGGAAAATGTAGATGCTAATTTTATATATCTTTGTGTATTAATGTGATTTGTCATTATGTTATTTTTTATTATGTCCCCCATGACTAATTATTTTAAATAATTAAATTTACCTTCCCCTTTACCTTTCACCACATAGGTTAAATGAGTTAATTACTATTGTTAAATAGTAATTAACTCTATTTTACCATCCTTAACCATAAAATATTAAAATCAAATAAAAAAATTCTACCCAACCTCCTAACAAACCTATCCCATGGTTAAAACAACCTAACAACCTCAAAAATCATTTTAACCATCATTTACCCCATAGCCAACCCATTGGAATGACATTTGGTTCAACTTCACCCATTTTGGGTAAATCAAACATCAATTCTTTGGAATCGATGTCAATCGGTTAAAATTGACATTGATCTATAAATATACAACAAACCACCATTGTTAGAGAGGAATAGACGTGAAAGGAAGGAATCCATTTTTGATCATGAAATTTTGTCCAAACCAGTCTCAAATCTACGTATAGACATTACCATCACCTTGCCACTTTGAAGAACACTTGATTGATGACATTATCAGGTGATTTTTGAAGGCCATCTACCTTGTTTTGGCATCTCTTTATCTACACATCTTCAACCATCCAAGTTCAACATTATTTTTATATTTAAATTTTATTTATCTTCTACATCTCTATGTTTTTATTTACATTCAATTTTGATTTTTTTATGAATTTTATAGGCCGTCATTATAGTCTATTTTATAGTTCAGTACTTTTACATAGAATTCACATTGATTCATCTGAATCGATGTTAATCTTATAGGATCATTATCAAATTCCTGTTATACTATAAAAATAGCCTTAAAATAGTCTATTTTTACATCTTTAGTATATGTTAATTTGCATTCTAGTTTTCTAAAAATTAGTGTTTTCATGTAGATAACCCTACCCAGATTAGTACATGATTCTATTAGCATCTTTGATCTTCCCATAGTGCCTTAACCTCTATTTACCAATCAGAGTGACATTGAATTTGAGCTAGGACTTTGTTTTGTGGATTTTATACATAATTTTGAATATATTAATGAACAATTGGATATAATACAAGAGGATGTTGATGTAGCTACAAAATTCTAGGATGCTTGCTTTAATCATATAAATACTATTATTGATTAATTATCTTTGGCATTATCTATTTATATCTTATCTATATATATTTGTAATACCATGTTTATTTATAAAATTAAATGTTAAACATGGGCTCACATTCACCTAAGGAAGCATATCACTTCTTGGGACTGGTTTCTTACCAGGTATCCCACTTATTTTTCTATTAATCCATTTGTTGTGAGTTAGTGTGATTTGTAGGACATTCCTCCCCAGCTAAAAAGGAGTTTCCACAAAGCTTGGTCAATGGTAAGCAACCAACCTTCATCACTAGGTAACTCTAAAACCTACATTTAATTTGTTTTTAGTAGTTAATTAATCAGATTGAGAAAGAAAAAATATTAAAACACATTCATTAAACCAAAGTTAGAATAATTTAGTCATTCATATAATTAATAACATCAAGAATTAATAGCTTCAACATTCCAATACTGCAAGCAATAGAATAAAATGTATGATACAAAAAGTTTACTATCTCAGTAGGGACATTAACACAATCTAAATTCCAATAATAAGTATTGGTACTAATTCAACCATTAACATGGGTTGTTATGAAATCAAGTCTACCCTAACCTAGCCTAAGGATCTAGACCCGATGCCCCCACCACAACTTGGGTAGCCTAAATATTTGCTCCTCAAAATTAGGGTCCAATGTAGTTCTCCTTTAAATTGTGATGATCTCCTCCATGAGATGTCACTAGTAAAGGGATTGAAACTCTAAGCCAAATAGGGAATAACTACTCATGACATAGATGAGCTTCTAAAACTCTGGTCTAATCCCATAACTAAGTGACACACTCTAGCATAACATCTTGCTAATATAAGCTTGTGTGCTTATCCAAGCACTCTCACATATAAACCTAGATATAATCAATGATGAAGGAATCCACATTCCTAGTTCCATAGAAAAATCACATGGTAGACACAACTAAGGATACAAAACAAAGTGAGACATACAGTACATAATAGTCAAATATATCATTCATTTATACTCTTAAGATTGTACACATGGATACATGTTATCCTACTAACTGCTATGAATATAATGCTCAAGTAATAACCAACAAATTTGTTAGAACAATGAATTTAGGTGAGAGTCTAAACATATATCTATATTATGTACCACCCAAGTATATACATCTAAGATGAAGTATCCTATTATATCCCATACTATCATAGTTCATGATCACTCTACCCAAACATTAACAAACATAACATATATATTTATTTATGGGTCAAGATTTAACAAATATAGTATGTACCATCTAATTACTTTCTATACTTTAAAACTCTATGACATCCCATATTATCATAGGTCTTTGTGTTTGAGTATCTGACTCAACACCAACAATAATCTTACACCCAACCATAATAATATAGCAAGTTAGAGTTATACTATCCAAGTATATAATATCCAAGTATACCTTTAATAACAATCTAAAGAGAACCTAATCTCTAGGCACACCTCATGATGCACTATGTTATTCTAGAAATGTCTAGTCACTTGCAAACTTAACTTTCTCATGAAAAATAATGCATATAATATTCATCCTTACAAAATTTTACAAACTTGATCCTTTTGAAAATTTTGCATAATAATACTATACTACAAAAAGGCTATTTGCTTTCACTAGAATTTATAGCAGATGTCATACCAAGGAATACCTATCAAAGTTGGTTTTCTATGCCCACGTTCTCTTCTTAAGCTACCATACATATCTGTAATGTCTCTTATGTGCACATAATTAGGGTTAGATGTAGTTATACCAAACGTACTAAAGGTGCATGTTTACCTAAAAATTACATACATAAGTATGGATAACTATGTTCCTTAACTATAGTGAGAAGACTCAACATGTTTCCAAACAATATAATTTTCATCAAAACTCACAAGCTAGGACGTCAAAGATGTACATTATCACATAACATATACACATATAGATATTTTAAATATCCATAGAGTAAATATGCTTTCATTATTGATTCATGAGTCTTTGCATAATCATACCATCTAGGTATATGAATCAAATAACTTTAACATCAAGAATGGAATATCAAATATCAATAAGTATTTCTCAATTGTATAAATATGATAAAAATCAGTCTATAATAGATGGTTAATGTAGAGTCTAATATCCTTCATGCTAACCAAGTGAAACAATTGAAAAGAGACTCTCATACTATTCTCAATGAGTCAGTTAACTCATAACTAAGTTATACCACAACCTTTCATTTAAAACAACTTAATTATGTTATAATGAGGTTGTCTTTATATGGTTATAGTTTTGTCTCATCAGCTATATTAAACTCATTTAACCATAATTACAACTATAGGCATAAGACCCAACATAATTACATATGTAACATTTTTATATGGCTAATTCCCCATCTCAAAAAATTAGTATAAATAGCTATTGTCGATGATCATTTTTCTCATCTCAATGAATCCATTCATATGCCTTAATGAAGATACATTAAGTGTGAACATCATTTGACCCACTTAATAAAATTTACTCATATCCTTCATGTCCATGATGTTATCAAAATTATTTATACAATAATAGTGTGGTAAAAGATTATGTGAATTCTCTTAATATTCTATGTATACCCATATCAATATAGTCAAAGTCAATAATCACGTTCTTTAAATCCCATGTGCTAACTGACTGTGTCATTGACATCCTTATTTATAATATCTAAAAAATAATAGCATCAAATCAAAAAGGGTGATAAATATAATAAATCATTGAACACTATAAGTGGTACAATAAAACAAGTACCTATAGTGTAGAAACTTGTGAGGGAAAACCATAAATACACAAAGTCTTTTCCCATGGCCTCTTCCTTTTAGTTTGGTGTGCCCCCAACTTTATTTACCCATTATGCTATTATATTCAACATTAAATATTGACTATGAATCCAATTTAAGTGCAACCCTTATAACAAGAACTCAAGGAGTAGAGTAAGTAATTGGCAAAGAATGGTTATCTTTTGAACTTTTGAGATGCAAGTTGGTCATCGTCCATTAAATTTGTGCATGACTCAATCATCTTGATTTCCATATTTGTGTTGGTAGTCTAGCTTCAGGTGATTTAAATGATTTAAATGCTCATCTTTGTACTTTTATAATTTTTCATTTACCCCTCAAAACCTACTAGCAATGGGTGGTTACGTATAATTGACTTCAATTATTTTCAAGGAAGGGAAAAAATGGGAAGAGTCAAAATGTTATAATAAAGGAAGGAAAAATGGCTCTCAAAATGTATATCATTACTACAAATTTTAAGCTTTAGTATTCTAATCATCCCTCTTTAAATCCACCTCCCATCTACTATACATATTTTACCTATAGTTGTTCATCTCTTTTCTCACCTATTCATGCATCCTCCTTTCTCTACCTACTACATCACTTTTCTTCTGACTCCACCATCTCTCTCATATCCATACCTTTGGTGATCATGCAACCCTTTTATATTCTCCTCATCACTCAAAAAGAAACAAAACCACAATACATATAAATTATATATATATATATATATATATATATATATATATATATATATATATATATATATATATATATATATATATGTCCTATCTAGACATAGAGATAAACTCATATTCATAGTCTGTTGAAAGTGTAGAGGGGCTAAGTCCATTGAAATCCTTGACTAAAATGGAATAAGTTTCCCATTGAATTGAAATAGCTCAGATAAAGGAATCATGGCCATATCATTCTTGAGCTATGTTCCAAAAAGGAAAATAATAGAACTAGATATGGTAACAACATTAATCCTCTTGTATGAAAAAGATTCCTCCCCCTGTTTGAACCCTAGATGTGATGATAACAAGGATTGCGTGAAGGTAGTGTAGAAGTCCAGATCAATGGCTAAACTAAAAGCTTCTTGTGTTTTGCATGTTGCTCTACTCGAAGTAACCCCATTTTCTCCTTCTTCATCATTTCCAAATTTAAATTAAGAACTAGAGATCTTCCAAAAAATTATTCAAGTCCACCTAAATGTTAAACATAATGCTTCCATATAAGCTTCCGTTATTAATTTTCTAAAGTTGATTACATGCAAGTTTAGATAATTATTTTGATTATTAGCAATTTCATAGTTAACAATCACTTAATAGGTCATAATTACATAGAATATTATAGTATTAATTAGGTAATTATATTTATAAACAAAGTCATACAAACATAAAAAGTCTAACTTAATCTCCAAATCCATAGTTTGAATCACCGATTGATTCTTTAATACATAAAATTTGTTTAGAATTGAGTAATAAAATATTCATTTTTAAAAATTTCCATGAAAAATAATTAAAAAAATGATAATTACTTATTTAATAGATATACATGCATAAGCCCATAGTTAAAAGATAACTATATCTTTGAAAACTAGTGTATATGTACATATAGATTCTATTGATATATGCCATATTATATTGATATCTCAAATATCAATAATGAATTGGCTAAATATTCAAAGACATTTATAAAGATATTTTTATTAATTTATTCATAAAATCAAACATCTAGTTTCTGGATTTACTTATGAAAATAATGACAATTAAATACATAACAAGACTAAATCTTCACATAAATGTAAGCACATGCACCACAACCAATGAGTCACAATGATACATATGCTAAAGGGATAATAGTTCACCAAACTAAAACTTAGCATGGCAAAATGGGATGTAACATCCTTCCCCCTAAAGCTAGTCATTACCCTGATGACATAAAAGTTTTGAATGATAACAGAGTTTATTAGTATATAAACATAATATCTATTATCATAACATGTAAATAACTACAAATCTTACCCTAAAAACTCATCTTAGAGAACTCATTATTATTATTTAAAGAGTATCAGTCCTATAAGACCCTACTAAGTGACATTTTCTATTATGCAATTAAGTTTTGTGAATGTCACTTGATCCAAAGTTCATTCTAGAAAAATTTTCTAAATCATGATGAAACCAATTTCACAGTGTAGAGATCGTTGAGATATTTTTGGCAGTTTTCATGGTTCAAAAAATGGAGTTCGGATGCTCAAGATATAGCCAGTTGAAGAAATCTTGCGACAGGGGTGTCGAAAGTGACGTGGCACTGTGGAAATATGCCAAGTGGACCAATAGCCATTTGACACATGGAAAAATAATTAGGTGTTAAAAAAATTTGGTTTGGTGTTTTTTATTCACATGTTATTTGAAATTTTCAAACATTTAAAGGTGCCAAAGGCCAAACTACCACGTCACTCCACCAAACATGCATTAACCAAGTCAAATCATAGCCTAAGTTGGCACCTAAGCCATAGGCATTTGCAAAGGAACAAGCTTGGATATTTTAAGCATTTAAAATATCATACCCAATGCATGTGGGACAAAGACAAGTCAAAGGTGCCAAAAAAGGAGGGAAAAACTTTCAAATCTCATGTTAAGTGCCTAGAAAGAAGGAAGGCTGACCTTTTCACTCTTCCCAAGCACCTAGAAAGGTGGGAGGCAGTTTTGAACCTTTGACCTACCACCTAAAAGGTTAATACCTTGAACACTTCAGCCATGAAGGTTGAAGTGTCATAAAAGGGACTAATTTCTACTTGAATAGACACAGGAAGCTAACTATGTACTGGAGATTATAGACCCGCTTACAGTATTTGGTCATTTTGGAGCCCTTAGAGGCCGAATTAGAGCTCAGAGTAAAATAAAAAGTTGTTTATAATTTTGACACGCTCTATGTAGTATATTCATTTGCCCATTTTGGAGAATTGGTGATGCCATTTTGAGCTATAAAAGTTGCCAATTTTGATTTTGGAGAAGCCTCTATGTGTGATTCAGGAAGGTGAAGGACGTGCTGAGTTAGCCAAGGTCTTTCAAAGGTCTGATCACTATTTTTACAGAGAGATATGATCTTTTGTTGTTTTGTAAGTATTATTTTGGCTTGCAAATTTTGCAACAATTAATGGATCGATTCAATATGAACCTAGGGACGTAGGAATTTCACACCCCATAAACAATTTCTATGTTTTGATTTTTAAATTCAATTTTGCATTTCATTTTTAGTTAATTTATAGATTATAATTCAAATTTTAATGATAATGCAAAAATTACTCATTTGATCATTTACAGGAAATTGGAGAAAATCAAGAATTTGAAAAATCTGACAGTTTCAATGGATATTTGATGTGATCTATTAATTCACCTTTATTTCAATTTTGAAACTTGATTTGGATCAGATTTTAATCATATTTAATCATTCCAACATCTTATATGTTGAGAAATTTAGAATTTGTACTTTTAAAATTTCACCTAGAGTTTATCAGTGGAGTTTACAGATCAAGTTGGTATCAGAGCAGTTAGAATGTAGGGTTTGCTTCTAGTTGTGTATTGACATTTGCTTCTAGAATAGTTGGATTATTGGTTTGCAGATTGATTATATTGTAGTGTGTAGTGTGGAATTAGGTGTTTGTAGGAAACCATGGGCAAGTTGTCATAGATTGAGGTCATCAAAGATGAAAATGCAATCTTGAGATGCCATAAATTTGCAATTGAATTACAAGTGGGAAAGTTAAAATCAGAGATTGAATCCAAGAATGAGCTCTTGATTAGATTGAAATGTGGTGAGTGTGAAAAGGTAAAGCCTTCAACTTCAGATGTAGAGACTATGACTGAGTGCAGTGTAAGTTTTTCTCCACAGGAATCTTCATCTTCTTCTACCATTTCAGATTCAGATTCTAGTAATATTATTTTTGGTGATTTTGAAAGATACACTAAGGGAATAGGATCTAAATTGTTTTTTAAAATGGGTTATAATGGAGGAGGACTTGGTAGAGATAGCCAAGAATATCTAACCCAATTTAGGTTGAGCATAGATCTCTTCATGCAGGTTTGGGTTATACTAGTGTGCAGGTGGATGATGGAGAAGTTTCTTCCATGGCTAAAAGAAGACGAGATTCCAATAGTGAAGGTTATAAGCCAATAGTTCAAAGGTAAAAGAGGTATTGATATTCCACCTCTTGATTCTTACACTAAATATTTTGATCCAATTGATACTTTTAAGAAGTTTGGATATAATGTACAGAAGATAATGCAATCATTTCCATGCACTTTTTGTGGGATGAATAACCATAGTGCTAAGACTTGTTGGAAATGAAATGCTTTGTTGAAGTAGATTGCATGTTTTAAAGACCATTCTTATGTTAATTTGGGAATTGGCAAAAGGGGACCCTCACCTAAGAAGGATGTTTGCACTCATTGTAAAGTGAGTGGACATAGGATTGATAGATGTTTTAAGCTTCATTCATCTTCACATTCAAGTAATGTTAAAACTAAGATGATTTACAAACCTCTCACTAAGGTAAATGAAGCTAATTCAATCCATAATGTAGTTGAAAATACAACCCAAGATAAGGTAAAACCTACAAGTGAAAATCCATTTAAGAGGTTAAGTCAACAATATGCAATTGATAATGAATCCACAGAGATAATCAATTTCACTAGGAAGAAAGAATTGGTTAAGTGGATTATCACTACATTATTTTTGCAAAGCATGGTTAAGAATTCACCTAAGGGAATGAACAAGCTTTGATAGATGTAGAATAGAGTTGGTGGGAACACTTCAAGACAGGTTTATCATATGAAGTTTTTCAATTCTCACTTTTTGATAACTCTAAGATTTTGATCTCCAAAATATACTGTATGGGTAGTTTAAAAATGGATAAGACATTAACTCATTTGAAATAGTTGGAGATATAGCAGAGTGATGTTGTGAGTTGTTTCCTTACAACATTTGACAGTTAGACTACTATTTTGAATGTATCTATTTTGGCACAAGAGATGTTTAGATGAATTTTTTAAGACCCCTTGGGCATGTTTAGATGTTAGGTAGCATACACTTTTGGTTGTTTACATTTGATTAGCATATAAGTCCCATACTAGGGCATTGTATTTCAACATGCCTACAACATTAATTGTATGTTGTTGGCATTATAAAATTGTCTTGCAGTTACATTGGGAGTTGTTTCAATTTTTGGCAATTCACCACTTTGCAAGATGTGACATTTGGGCAGGCAGTTTGATATGTTGTAATCACTTTTGTAGTTGCAGATTCACTTACTCATGCCTTTGGATTAGGAATTTATATAGTTTGATTGTGAATCATTTTAATGCAATTGTTTATATCTTTTTCTATGATTGGGTTCTATTTTCATGGATGTAGTAGACCAGTTATAAGATTTTACGTGATAGTCAACTTTTGGAGACCAAAAGCCTCTTTTATAGGGATGTGTGATCCAGAGTTCATTCTATAAAAATTTTATAAATCATGATGAAACCAATTTAATATCATATATCTCATTGAGAGATTTCTAGCACTTTTCATAGTTTGAAAAATGGAGTTTGGATGCTCAAGATATATCCAGTTGAAGAAATCTTGCAACAGGGGTGTCGAAAGTGACGTGGCACTATGGAAATATGCCAAGTGGAACATTAGCCATTTGACATGTGGAAAAATAATTAAGTGCAAAAAAAATTTGGTTTGGTGTTTTTTATTCACATGTTATTTGAAAATTTCAAATGTTTAAAGGTGCCAAAGGCCAAACTGCCACGTCACTCCACCAAACATGCATTAACCAAGTCAAAGCGTAGCCTAAGTTGGCACCTAAGCCTTAGGAATTTGAAAAGGAACAATCTTGGCTATTTTAAGCATTTAAAATATCATACCCAATGCATGTGGGACAAAGACAAGTCAAAGGCACCAAAAAAGGAGGGAATTTTTTTTAAATCTCATGCTAAGTGCCTAGAAAGAAGGAAGGCCGACGTTTTCACTCTTCCCAAGTGTCTAGAAAGGTGGGAGGTAGTTTTAAACCTTTGACCTACTACCTAAAATGTTAATACCTTGAAAACTTCAGCCATGGAGGTTGAAGTGTTATAAAAGGGACTAATTTCTACTTGAATAGACACAGGAAGTCGACTGTGTAGTGTAGATTATAGACCCGCTTATAGTATTTGGTCATTTTGGAGTCCTTAGAAGCTGAATCAGAGCTTGGAATAAACTACAAAGTTGTTTATAATTTTGATACACTCTATGAATTATATTAATTTTATCATTTTTGAGAATTGGTGATACCATTTTGAGCTATAGAAGTTGGAAATTTTGATTTTGGAGAAGCCTTTGCATGTGATTCAGGAAGGTGAAGGACGTGTTGAGTTAGCCAAGGTCTTTCAAAGGTATGATCACTATTTTTATAGAGAAATATGATATTTTATTATTTTTTTAGTATTATTTTGGCTTGCAAATTTAGCAATAATTACTGGATTAGTTTGATACGAACCCGGGGACGTAGGAATTCTGAACATCATAAATAATTTCTATGTTTTGATCTTTGAATTCAATTTTGCATTCATTTTTAGTAAATATATATATTATAATTTAGATTTTAATAATAATTTAAAAATTACTCATTTGATCATTTACGAGAAATTGGACAAAATTGAGAATTTGAAAAATCTGACAGTTTCAATAGATATTTGATGTGATCTATTAATTCACCGTTATTTCAATTTTGAAACTTGATTTGGATCAGATTTATTCATTCCAAAATCTTATATGTTGAGAAATTTAGAATCCATACTTTTAGAATTTCACTTAGAGTTTATCAGTGGAGTTTACGAATCATCACTTATGCTAATTGGTTTAACATGACCACCCTGGGGTTTAATAACTTAGAAAAAAAAGTCTTACTAAATTTCCAAATACACATGAGATCATCAAAAAATTCAAAACAAATAACTAGGAAAAGTTCCACAAAAACTTTCATTCCCTTTGCACATCTCTTCAACCTAGATAGTGTATTTCTCAAACTGGATAAAAGTATTTAGGGCACCTAGCAAGAATAATGTGTATATGTTAATACTATTAATACTCCACATAGCCTCAGATATTTATAACATGTCAATACTATCCTAACTCAATCAGAGCTCCAAATAAGTATTATGGTGAATAGGAATTGGTAAAAATGTATACAAAATCATAGAATAATTTTCCACATAGAACACCCATCTAGCATACTTGTGTATGGCCATATGACTGAATTTGATAAGTTTGACCTGTCAAATCCTAGATTTAACAAATCCATCTATCAGATCCAACTCAATACCAATAATCTAAGTCAATGTGAGGCTAAGTAGGATACCATCCTATCACTTAAAACTCACATTCCCAATTCACCACTCTTCCTTTGGGTCTCTATGACTTGATGATCTCCAAATAAAATGTGCATAAGGCTCAAATAAACACAAATATATACTAACAGATCATAGAAAGCATTACTATATGCTATAAGATTTCCCTATGTATTGTTAATACATATTATAAAATCATACAATCATCTCGAGATTGTATTAAGTTGCTACTAGCTAAAACATAACTAGTATCATATTTCACAACTTAACCTATTATAAAAATAATCTCATAATTAACATAACATATGTAGGTGAAGGATTATATCACCCTTCAACCTTATAAGTGAGACCATGTCTATTTTTTGCACATCTTAACACCCAAAAATTTTAAAATTTTATCTCTACCCTTACCAAGATTTTCTATACATATAATACCTTACTTGATCCCAACAAAAAGGTACACATACTACTCTTCAAAACAACATGTTATAGAAAGAGAATAATACTAGTCTAACAAAAGTAGATAATAACATACTAATTATAATTAGTTATAATTAATATAAATCCATTATTCGCCACTCCTCGTGGTAAAGTTTACATTTTAGATAAATATTAACTCTATAAAGTTACAAGTAGAAAGTAGAGAGATAACATCTCAAAAAAAAACTTCCTACATATCCTCACATGGTAAAAGATAACACCGCAATCCATGTTACTTTCCAAATTACAAAAATAAAATAATAACCTACTTCCTCAACTGGAAATAAAATATTAAACACAAGGATGCATAATCCATCCAATCTTATAAATTTTCTCAATAAGAAGTAGGAAACACTATCCCATGAACTTAAGAGAAATGAGATCAAATTATATTTTAGAAACAAGTTTCCACTTAAGAAAACACTAAATAAACATCCTAAAAATATGAACCTTTTTGGTAGCTTAAAATGGTGTATGAGTAGAATGAGAATAAAAACTCACCTCTAAGCCAACAAAGAGAGATGATACTTCTCCTCAAGTATATATAAATAAAAACAAAATGATGATGCTAATCTACAAACTCCTAACACAAAGGAATTTATATTCAAGTCATATACATTCAAGTAAGGGAATTTCCATTCCTAGTTTTTATGTAAACAAGAGACAAAAATGAAAGCATATATATATTGATATGAGAAGCACTCCATGTGTATCAACACAAACGCACATGGTGTAGGTGTTTCAACTACAAAAAAAAATGTAGTCATACTCTAGGTGTTCAATCAAAAGATCAAAAATATGGTAGGAAACTCTTATTCACAACTCAAGAACCAAGATATGTACTCTCCTACCCATTCACCTTTTATAACCATCACCAATGAGACACTCAATAAAACCCACCCTTTAATAAATCTAATGGGTTATGAATTCTCTTAGGGTACCCACTCAATGTACCACACATTTTTTTAAATTCTCCCTTTTGAAAAATAGAAGATATGAAAATGTTAATAGACTCATTAGGTCCTAGCATTCGAGCTTAAGCTCTGATACCACCTGAAACAACCTACCTAGTTGTACTTAGAAAATGTAGTAAGTTTAAAAAAATAAAATAAAATAAAGAACATTCATTCAACCATAGTTTTAAGAATTCTTTAGTCATTCATATAATCAACAACTTCAAGAATTAATAGCTTCAACATTCCAATATTGCAAGCAATATAATAAAATGTATGATATAGAAAGTTTACTATCTCACTAGGGACATTAAAACAATCCAAAGTCCCATACTAAGTATTGGTACTAATTCAAATATTATCATGGGTTGCTATGCAATCAAGTATACCCTAACCTATCATAAGGATGTAGACCTGATGCCCCCACCACAACTTAGGAAGCCTACATATTTTCTCCTTAGAATCAAGGTCTAACGTAGTTCTCCTTTCAATTATGATGGTCTCCTCCAAAAGACAACACCACCAAAGGGATTGACACTATAAGCCAAATAAGGAAAAACTAATCATGACACAAATGAGCTTTAAAAGCTCTGGTCTAATCCCACAACTAAGTGACACACTTTAGCATAACATCTTCCTAATCCAAGATTATGTGCTTATCCAAGCACTCTCACATTTAAAATAAATATAAGAAATGATGAAGGAATCTAGATTCCTATCTCCATATAAAAATCACATGATAGACACAACTAAGTATACAAAACAAAGTGAGACATATAATACATAATAGTCAAACCTATCATTCATTTATACTCTCAAGATTGTACACACATGTACAAGTTATCCTACTAACTACTATGAATATATTGCTCAAGTAATAACCAGCAAATTCATTAGAATAATTAATTTAGGTGAGATTCCAAACATACAGCTATAATATGTACCACTTGAGTATATACATCTAAGATGAAGTATCTTATGATATCCCATACCATAGTTCATGATCACTCTACCCAAACATTAACAACCATAACATATATATTTATTTAGGTATGGGTCAAGATATAAAAAATACAATATATACCATCTAGGTAATTTTTGTACTGTAAAACTCTATGACATCCCATACTATCATAGGTATTTGTGTTTGAGTATACAACTCAACACCAACAACAATCTTATACCCAACGATAATAATAAATCAAGTCAAAATTATACTATCTGAGTATACCTTCAATAACAATCTAAAGAGAACATAATCTCTAGGCACACCTCATAATGCACTATGTTATTCTATAAATTTCTAGTCACTTGCACAGTTAGGTTTCTCATGAAAAATACCATATATAGTATTCATCCTTACAATATGTTACAAACTTGATCCTGCTAACAAGTTTGTATAACAATACTGTACTACAAAAAGGCTATTTTATTTCACTAGCATTTATAGCATATGTCATACCAAGGAATACCTATCAAAGTTAGTTTCTTATGCCCACTCTCAGTCACTGAGCTTCCATACATATCTACAATGTCTCCTACATGCACAGAATCAGGGCTAGATGTAATTCTACCAAAACTACTAAAGGTGCATGTTTACCTACAAATTGCATACATAAGGATAACCGTGTTACTTAACTATAGTGAGAAGACTCAATAGGTTTCCAAAAAATATAATTTGCATCACAGCTCACAAGATAGGACATCAGATATGTATATTATCGCATAACATTTACACATATAGATAGTTTACATATCTATAGAGTAAATATGCTTTCGTTATTGATTCATGAGTCCTTACATAATCATATCATCCAGGTATATGAATCAAATAACTTTAACATCATGAATGGAATATCAAATATCAATAAGTATTTCTCAACTATATCAGCTAAGTATGATAAAAATAAGTCTATAATAGATAGTTAAAGTAGAGTCTAACATCCTTCATGCTAACTGAGTGAAACAATTGAAAAAAGATTCTCATGCTATTCTCAATGAGTCAGTTAACTCATACCTAAGTTATACCATATCCTTTCATTTAAAACAACTTAATTATGTTATAATGAGGCTATCTTTGTATGGTTATAGTTCTGGGTCATCAACCATCTAAAACTCATTTAACCATCATTCTAGTTATAGGCATAAGACCCAACACAATTACATATGTGACATTTTCATATGGCTAATTACTCATCTCAAAAAATTAGTATAAATAACTATTATTGGTGATCATTTTTCTCATCTCAATGAACCCATTCATATACCTTAATGAAGATACATTAAGTGTGAACATCATTTGACCCACAAAAGAAAATTTACTCATATCCTTCATGTCCATGATGTTGTTAGAATTGTTTATCCTATAATAGTGGGGTAAAATATTATGTGAATTCTCTTAATATTTTATGTGTACCCATATCAATGCGGCCAAAGTCAATAATCATGTTCTTTAAATCCCATGTGCTAACTGACTGTGTCATCAAATTCCTTGTTTCTAATATCTATAAAAAATAGCATCAAATAAAAAAGGGTGAAAAATACAACAAATTATTCAACACTATAAGTGGTATAATAAAAAAGTAAGCACCTATAGTGCATAAACTTGTGAAGGAAAACCATAAATACACAAAGTCTTTTTTCGTGGCCTCTTCCTTTTAGTTTGAGTGCCCCTGACTTTATTTCCCCATTATTCTACCATATTTAACCTTTAGGATTGACAATGAATCCAATATAGGTGCAACCCTTATAACAAGAACTCAAGGAGTAGAGTGAGTAGCAAGCAAAGAATGGTTGTTTCTTGGACTTTTGAGATGCAAGTTGGTCATCCTCCATTGAATTTGTGCATGACTCAATCATCTTGATTTCCACATTTATGTCAGTACTTTGGCTTTAGGTGATTTAAATAACTACAATGCTCATCTTCGTATTGTTATAATTTTTTATTTTCCCCTCAAAACCTACTAGCAATGGGTGGCTACGTATAATTTCCTTCAATTATTTTTGGGAAAGGGAAAAAAATGGGAAGAGTCAAAACATTATGATAAAGGAAGGAAAGATGGATCTCAAAATGTATATCACTACTACAACTTTTAGGCTTCAGTATTCTGAGCATCCCTCTTTAAATCCACCTCCCATTTGCTATATGTATTCTACCTAGAGCGTTTTATCTCTTTTCTCACCTAATCATGCATCCTCCTTTCTCTACCTACTACATTGCTTTTCTTCTAGCTCCACCATCTCTCTCATCTCCATACCTCCAATGATCATTCAACCCTTCTAAATTCTCCTCACTTAAAAATAAACATGACCATAGTACATATACATTAAATATATGTCTTATCCAAACATGGAGATAAATGCATATTCATATTCTATTGAAAGCGTAGAGGGGTTAAGTCCATTGAAATCCTTGACTAAAATGGAATGAGTTTCCCCTTGAATTGAAATAGTTGAGATAAAGGAATAGTGGCTATATCATTCTTGGGTTGAGTTCGAAAAAGGAAAAGAATAGAACTAGATATGGTAACAATGTTAATCCTCTTGGATGAAAAATCTTCCTCTTCCCATTCAAACCCTAGATGTGATGATAACAAAGATTGTGTGAAGGTAGTGCAGAAGTCTAGATCAATGGCTAGACTAAAAGATTATTGTGTTTTTCATGTTACTCTCCTCAAAGTAACCCCCTTTTCTCCTTCATCATTTCTAAATTTAAATTAAGAACTGGATACCTTCCCAAAAATGATTCAAGTCCAACTAAATGTTAAACATAATGCTTCTATATAAGCCTCTGTTATTACTTTTCTAAAGTTGACTACATGCAAGTTTAGATAATTATTTTGATTATTAGGAATGTCAGAGTTAAAAATCACTTAATAGGTCATAAATAAATATAAGATTACACTTTTAATCAGACAATTATATATATAAACCATGTCATACAAACATAGAAAGTCTAACTTAATCTCAAAAGCCATAGTTTGACTCACTGACTAATTATTTAATACATAAAATTTGTTGAGAATTGAGTAATAAAATATTCATTTTTTAAAATTTCCATGAAAAAAATTAAAAAAATGATAATTACTTATTTAATAGATATACATGCATAAGCCCATAGTTAAAAGATAACTATATCTTTGTAAACTAGTGTATATGTACATATAGATTCTATTGATATATGTCATATTATATTGATATCTCAAATATCAATAATGAATTGGATAAATTCTCAAATATGTTTATAAAGATATTTTTATTAATTTTTTCATAAAATCAAATATCTAGTTTCTTGATTTACTTACGAAAATCATGACAATTAAATGCACAAAAGACTAAATCTTCACACAACTATAAGCACATGAACCACAACCAATGCATCAAAATGATACATATGCTAAAGGGATAATATCTCACTAGACTTAAACCTAACATATGAAAATGGGTTGTAGCATTTGATGATAGTGAGATTGTAGATGATGGGTCTAATTTTTATGATTTACATGTATGAGCCTTTATTGATCAAAAATATATTTATAATGTGCTAGTTGATGATGGATCAAGTGGAGATGATTTAAAAATGACACTAATTTATTTAATAGGTTATTTTAGACTCAAATTTAATCATTAAGTGTTTGACAATGTTTAAACTTGACAACCTTCCTTCATTTGTCCTATTCGCCATTTCATTAAATTGTAATTTATATGAGAGTATTAAATATTAAAAAAAAACATCTTAAAAATAATTATAAAGTTATTTAAAAATCCATAATATTATTAAAATCACTTGTCATAAATTTTACAATAGTCTATATCCTTCTTGAACATGACCATGCTAGGTCAGATAAGGCTGCACTGTGCCTTATTCCCTGCACTCTAACGATACTTTTTAAAATTTGAGACATTAAATTTTAACCGTCACATGATTTTATCAAATTCAATTAGTGGAAATATTTAAAAATCATCCTTCATATAATCACATTAAGGATTCTTAAAATACATTTAGCAATCACTTGGTAAGTCTACTACACATTGAGCAAAAGAGCACTATTCATTCCAATTTTATTTTTTTGCATTCCATTAGTCATTTGCCAAGTCTAAATATATTTATTTATAGGTCAAGGGTATCAATTTAAAAAAATATTAATTAATATTATTTATACTTTCATATATTTTCATAATCACATATCTTAATTAATATTATTTATACTTTCATATAGTTTTATTATTTATACATCAGCCTAAGGCTCATTTGGGCTATGTAGATAACACTCATATTATACAGGATTTTGTGAGGATATGAAATCTATTACTATAACTCTATTTCCCCATTTTATTATTTAATAGATATTGTGTCTATTTTGTGTGAGCTAGTGTTTTGTGTATTACAATTCTCCATGTAGAAAATCAACACACAAAATTAATCAGAAAACCCTCACAAATAGCTTTAGGTGCTTGTGCAGGAAATTCAATTGAATATTCAACCTAGACATGGCTTCAATCAATAGATAAGGAAAAACCAAACCCCTATCATAATACAATGAAAATTTCCTAACATTTTTAATTCCTATTTTAAGATGAGACATAATTCATGGATCTTCTCAACTCGTTTCAGATTTGTAACTTGCCTACACAATTAACAATCAATCAGTTTGAGCTAAGTACATTTATTTCATTGTGATTTACTATTTATATCTCATTTATAATTTTTTATTTAATTATATGTTTTAATGTATTTATATATATTTTAATTTCAATAGTTTATATCTATTAGTTTGATTCATTTCTATTCAAAATAAATTAAACATTCTAGTGAACTCGCTATTTTTAGAACATTGATTATTGTTTTCTTGATTTTTGGATTAGAATTTCATTCAAAATTTTCTATATTAATGACACTAAAATTAAAAATACTTAAATCTTGGACATAAATCTTAAACCATGACTCAATAATCTTAGACCTTGGATTAATCTAACACTAAAGAGATTATCTTGTCACATCTGATATTGATCCATGCACAACCTTTACATAGTTGAGCACACTCCTTAATTATTATTATATTAAAAGTTCACACATATCAAACATACCCATGTAATATTTTACTCTAATATTTCTCATAACCTTATACACAAGTCCCATGCTTACTCATATACTTTTGTGCAATGATCATCTTGCATTGTAGTTTGTGCATCTCACTATGCAATTCACAACTCATAGTCCTACAAACTTCACTAGTATTTAATCATGGACTCACTAACTCTTTCAAGGCCCAATTTAGCACAAACACATTTATTCCTTCCCCAACCATGTGGTAAAACAAGTGGTCTAACTAGCCATTATCTATCAATGAAGGATCTCAATATTGGAAGTCATTGAAGATAGTTTATACATTAATTATTTAGACTATTTCCAACTAACACATCTAAAAGGAAGCTTAAATCACCCTCTCTAGTAGCCGAATTAATACTGATATTATATTATATATGTTAAATATTTAACATACACATATGGAAAATGGTAGCTAATATAGTTAGTCAAGTTGATGCCATTATGTAGTCATAACACAAATAGATTGCTTTATGTATCTAGTATGTATACATACACTGTAGACATTGCACTTTATTTTACCTATTCTTTCATTTTATGAATAGAAGTTAAATTTCCTACATGTAATAATTACACTCCATTGAATGTGTGTTTGATTATTAAATATGAATACATCTATGTGCATTCTCTTTGTATAACCAAACTCAGTTGTCCCTACACACTTGGTCCTAGGCCCTTATGTTGCAGATCATTGGTATTAGAGTTTAGAGATTTATGCCTTTATATGCATGCAACCAAATGAGCACAATGAGAAAGAAGGTTTAATAGTCAGATCTATTTTAGAGAATCTATAAGAACCTCATAGAAAAATGAAAATGGATGATGCCCATAAGTAACTTTAGGCAGCCCCAAAAGTTTAAAGGCTTATCATTGACGCAATGGAGGCATAACACATCAAAAAATTTGGTCAGTTCCATGAGTTAATGATGTATCTCAATCTAACACCTTCCCATCCATTTCAACAATATTATCCATAATGGTTTCAACAACAAACTCACTTCAAAGTATATGTCAATATTGACATCCCTCTATTCAAAGGCGAGATTGATTTCAAAGCATTGGATGCCTAGATTTGATAACTCAAGGCATACGTATCAATTAGTTAATTAATTAGTACTGATAAGATCACCTTCATAGTAATAAATATGTCCATTCTAGTAATTCATTGGTGGGAGACCTTTAGTGTGTAATATGCACAAGAGTGCATTCTAATCGAATCATGGAAGACTTTTTTTGATGCACTAGAGGAGGAATACTACCATCTATAACAATTTGAATATTATTACGTCAAGTTCTAAAATCTATGAAAACATAAGGATCCATCAATGGAAGACTAAACCAACACATTCTATGGCTACTATGCATGCCTACAAAAGAACTTGAGTGAAAAACATAGGGTGCTAAAGTACATCAATAGAATCTCACCTTATATCTATGTGTAATTAGAGTTATTGACTTCTGACACTTTGGGACAAACATATCATAATGCCACTAAGATTTAATCCAAGGAAATGATGAAATTAAATTCCACCTATTCATCCAACATAGTGTGTAAGGCCCAACCCTCATAGAACTCCACATCATAGTTCCTTATGCAAAATCATTACACTTTTCATTAAGGTGAGTAGCCTTAAAAGATACATAATACTGGAAGGTTCCTATGCCTTCTACTTTAGACAAAGGTAAGAAGAATTTAGGTGATAAGTGATTCCATTTTTTGCACAAAAATCCTTACTCGTACACTCTACATTTAGATGCACATTGATGGATAACATTGATCTAGATGCCTCTTATATAAGTACCAACACCACTACAATCAAAATATATAAAGATCACAACCATCTCTTCCACACTAAGTTCTAATTGAAGGGTTAACATCTCCCTATCATCATTGATAGTGGCAGTCATAAGAGAATCATTATGCATTCCACAACTCAATGCTTTAACTACTATACATCCCAAGCAATATTCTATAAGGTGGATGTAGCAAGGGAAATATATATGGGTTTGATGATAATGCACTTTATAATAAAAAATCAATCCTATGAAGGATAATTTCACTTATGATATCACACCTATAAAGGTCTATGACATCTTATTATGGAGACCTTATCTATACAACCATGAAGCTACATATCAATCCAAACCATAATGTTGGACTATCTATGTGCAAGATCATTTTTACCACCTCTTTGAGTCAGCTCCCATGACCAAAATCACCTTGGTCTCTACCAAGCAATGTTGTAAACTTATTTTGAATGCATATAAAGTCATGTTACTCATGTTCTACCCTAACACACATATACAAATGATAAAATTCATTCTAGTAGTACACACCACTCACACAATGTCAAAATAATAACAACTCAATGAGTTAGTAGAGTAATGTAGTGAAGTATTCATAGATCCTAAAGGATTTTTAATGCACTATGTATTAAAACACCACATTGATTTGGTTTATATATCCCTTATTCCAAATAGCCCATCTACCATATATCAATTTTGGGGAATGATAAAATATGGTGATAAATATAAGAGCTCTTTGATCAGAGCAAGAGTAGGTATAGCTATAGGAGTCTGATAATCTTCAAACCTAAGAAGGATGGGTCTTAATAATTTTACATATACTATTACAAACTTAAAAATATAACACTAAAAAACTAGTACTCACTACCATGCATTAATGAACTTTTAGACAAACTCCAAGGTATACAACACTTCACCAAGATCAACTTGAAGTCAGGTTACCATCAAGTTACATCCCATCTTGAAGACATATGAAAGACAACATTTAAGACATGAGAATGATTATATGAATAGTTGGTCATGAATTTTAGCCTAAGCAATGTGCTAACCACTTTAATGTTCTTGATGGATGATATACTAAAGCCTTTATTCAAATATTTCATCATCGTCTACTTGGATGACATTCTAATATTCAACAAGACTTAGGAGGAATATTCAGAGCACATCTCTCATGTCTTAGACACATTGCATCAACACAAATTATAATCCAACTTTATAAAGTCTAAATTTTACATTGAGTATATCTAGTACTTGGGCTACATCATCACACAAGAATCCATGCAGATTTAGAGAAGATCAAAGTGATCCAAGATTGGCCTAATCCATGTAATCTCACATAATTAAGAAGTTTTCTTGGACTTGATAAATTCTACCTCAAGTTCATCCTTGGTTTATCACACATTATTTGGGCTCTTAGACAAAAAACATGTGTAAAATCCAAGTTTGATTAGACTCATGTGAAATAATGTGAGTTTGAGGCACTCAAGAAACATCTATTTTTGTAATGCTTGACATTACGTAGCCCTCAAAAATTTGAACTAATACATCTAAATACACAGTTGGTATAATGATCATGTGGCATGAGCATCTAGTCACATACCACTTAGAGACATTCAAAGACATAGTGTAAAGGTACTCTACCTATGATAAATAACTTTATCCTATTATGTAAGTAATCAAGTAACATTGGCACTACATTTTGGGTAAGGAGATAGTTCATTTAGATCACAAACCACTTCAATTCCTAAAGATATAGAACAAGATGGAGAATACATGGAAATGAAATGGATGGCTTACATCCATAGATTCCATCCCTTGATCAATCATAAGAAAGGGAAGGATAACAAGGTATTATATTTCCTTAGCCAACCACTTTTTCATGTACTCATCATAGTGATGGATACATTTAGCCACAACTTTTCAAACTTGTAGCCCTCTAATCAACCGATAGGACTTCACAACAACTTACACTAGCCTAGTGCAAAGTAAATGAGTTAAAGATTTCTACTTGTCTAACCAGATCCTATATAATATTGGACATATCTATGTTCCTATGGGACACTTAAGGATGACAAAGACTAGCCATATTATAGTCACACTTCTATTGGACACCCATGCACACAAACATGAAATATGTCATCAATTATTTCATTCCTTATTACATCACTAATCCCAAAAGATGCCAACATGGATTTCATGATTTTATATAGACTATGGGAATCTATTAGCATGGATTTCATGATTGGGTTTCTTATGAAAAGATGCCAACATGACACTGTGTTTGTTTTAGTAGATAGGTTTTCCAAGATGGCTATCATGGTTTCATGTAAGAAAGACATTAACATAGTTGGTATTATATAAGCCTTATTCAAACATGTTTGGGTTCATTTTGGTCTTCCAACATCCATCATATCCAATTGATATCCATGCTTTGTAAGTCACTTATAGAAAGCATTATGGGACTTGATGGGTATGCAACTGGATCGATTGATAACTTTTCATCCATAAACAAATGGGAAAGCTAAAGTGGTCAATCATACACTTATTCATATTATGTGAATATACATCCATGCAAATGATTTTAATTAGTATGAAAATATATTGTACATTCAACATGCCTACAATAGAGTAATGCATAGCTCTATGGGTCATAGTCCATTCTAGACATGTCTTGGGTTTCAAATTTCAACACTTATGGATATCTCCTATCACACACCATCTAGCATTGAGTTATGCACACATGAAAAATAATCAGACAAAGTTAATAAGTTTATAAAACACATCCAATTTATTCATCAACATGTTCAATAGATCCTCTCTCTCACATAAGTAAAGTATAAGGAGAACCATGATGCACATCTCACACCTCATGCATTCCCAGTTGGTGATAAACTTTGGTTGCACTTTTAGAAGGAATGATTCAAAGGTCCACACCAAAAGACCAAACCTCTATGAGCCCTTAAAATTCTATGGAAATCTAGAGATAATGCCTTCATTCTTGATATACCTCCATACTTAGGCACATACCTAATATTCAATGTGGAACTTCTCAAGCCTTATTATACCATTTATTGAGCTAGCAGTGACACAACATCCCTATGATTTGGATCCCAAACACTTATTCCAAATAAATAAGGACAAAATCATTGAAGTGATAAACACAGGCCACTGTGATGATAACATCAAATTTTTTGAGTGGTTAAGGTTGGACAATATCTTGATCAAGATAAGTGGTATACTTATCAAAAACTTTGACGGAAGTTTTCTCAACTACACACTGATGCAATAAATACCATTGTTCTTTAAAAAAGGGTCAATGATCCATATATAACCTATGTACAACTGAATACACTCCTCATTTACTATTCTATGTAGAGATCACACCTCTCACACATCCCTATACACCACTTTTCCATAATATTTATCACAACCTTACACATAAGTATCATGATTTCTCATATAATTTCATGTAATTATTGTCTAAGATAACCTATGATTCTCAATGCATAGTTTATAGCTCACAATCCTGCACACTTCACTATAATCTACTCATAGACTCATCAACTCCTTTAAAACCTACTTTATCATAACCACATGTCAATTTTTCTTGACTGCATGGTGTAACAAGTGGTCCAACTAGTCATGATCTACACCTTGAGGCCAAAAACTAACTGTGTAGGGGAAAATCAAGTTTGGTTCTGTAGAGTGAATGCATGAATATTATTCAAATGGAAAAATAAAAAACACATTCAATTGAGGGGAAGACTTACTTTTAGGAAATGAAAATTTTATTCATAAATCAAAGAATAGGGGAATACAATGTATAATGTCTATGGTGCATGTATATAGAGTAGATGCATAAATCAAGCTAACCATGTTATGATTATGTATATGGCATTAATCTAGATATGTTGTTAACCTAGTTTAGCCAAATAAGTATGTTACATATATAACATGCATAACACGAGAAATATGAACTATTATATAACTACCAAGGTAGATTTTGATAGGCACATCAACCTCTTATTAGATGTGGTATTTGGAAACCATATAAATAGTTAATGTCCATATTATCTTTAAATGATTCCTAATCCAATGATATTGATGCTTTCTCTCTTATAAGAACCCATAAAATCTCAATCTATATGAGTTCAAATTTTAAAGGGTGTACTCGGAAAGGGGTGGGTAGACCATTAGTGATTCATAAGATTATTATTCCCTATATCACCACTTAAAACCAAAATAAACCTCTCCTATACATTTCCATAAGCTTTGACACCTCCTTCACACACTCCTCTAAGCAATTCACTACCTCAAATAGCCCCTACTTAGGCCAAAACCTCTTTTTGTCATCCATCAGACATGATTGAATGGGATGAACTTTTTATTATAAATTATCAAATTATGAGACTAATACAACCCTACCAACTTAGTTTGTGACCTAACTACTTTATTTATTAAATAATTAGGTCGACTGGACTGACTATGCGAGCTAAAAATTCAAAAGGGTTTAGGGTTAGATATAACTATATAAACACATCCTTTTTAACATTTTCATTAGAGAGAGATAAATATAATCATTTTTTTATGCTTATTTACAATCTAGTCTTCCACCATTCTACCTGAGGAGTCATTGCTTAGGGTTTACACTTAGAGATAAGAATATTGTCTTATGGAAATGTATTAGATACATAGGAGAAGTATTATAACCTAGATCTGACCTATCTTTATGATCCTTATGAACCACAAAAACCTTTTTCAAAACACTATTGGCCAAGGGAGAGATTTAGCCTTGATGGGTTCATCTTTAATGTAAGTATTCCTAACTCTTATTCCTCTATTTTTGTAGATAGAAGAAGCATAAGTAATGGATTTTAAATGTATTTATCTCTGCATGAATTAGGATTTCCTCTACATTGACTAGATTATATTTATTATTTACATGTCTAATTTTATGTTTATTATCCCCCATTTATGCCACAAGATTTGGTGAACACTATATTGGATTTATTTTACTTTATCTTTTACTTTGTTAGAAAACCATATGACCTAGCTAGGGTTATTGTGTGGTATTAATTCACTAGAGGATTTAGAACCATCTCTAGTGATATTATGTGGTAAGAGACCCCTTAGTGAGGTCTAGAAAATCCATATTGGTTATGCCCCTAATTATCTAAATGTACCAACAAGTAGAATGGTTAGTGTGATTTATCTTCTTTGAGTTAGGATTGATTTGTAGATCATCTTCATTTTCCCTTATCATACATTCAGGTGAACCTGACATGAATCTAGCCCTTTTAGGTTTTATTTCATTCTTTCATTTATTATTTATTTCATATTTACATCACTAGATTGAATCCATCAACTCAGTCTAACATCTTGTGTGTAGGTTTAACACATAGTTAATCTAATTGATTTTGTTTTACTTTGTGCATGTCATCTTCAACCATAGGTAATTAGATCAATCTAATTAACTCAGTTCACTGATTCGTATATAGGTTTTAAAACTTAGTCAACCCAATCAACTTTATTAGTAGGTTAAAAATATTTAACTAGATGAAATAATATAAAAATATCAAACTTAACATCTTTAAAATCATCAGGTTAATTCTCACCAACTCAATCATTTATTTCCTTCATTTCAGTCCTATTTTTCACAATTTTTAGTTTATAAAAATCTAACCTTACAGTGAACTAAGTTGAATGGATCAACATAGTTTTGTACTTCCTTTTTTCCCAAGAGACTTAGTCAACTCATTTGACTATGTTTCTTTGGCCCTTACTTCCATAAATAGAATTGACCTTATCAATTCTATTTTTTACTATTTACATACTTATTTGATTGAATTGACCATGTACTATCCAAACAAAGGAATTAACTCACACTACTATTAATTAACTTATCATTCATTTTTTTACTTGCTTGATTAAAGTACCATACATAGAATAAATAGTAAGGTTCAATTTATCAATTTAGTGACACTATTTTTTATTTAATTCACACAATTTTAAACCACATAACAAAACAAATCATTAAAAAAGTTCTACCTACTTGGATTTCATTACCAAGGGGGAAGCCAACTTGGTTTTCTAGCTGAGTATTCATGGTTGCTGGTATATATTGGAAAACCACTTGACACCATTTTCATTATAGGATTGTCACTTGGATTTACATACTTTGAGGATATGGCAAAGATCTCCTCATCCACGTGGCATAATGGAAACACCTCTAGGCTTGTGGGTAGCTTAAGGAATGAGGTGAATCTCTAGATAGGGCTAGCTCCCTTGATGTACCACTTTGGATCATAACTACAACTAAAATTTGAAGGTGAAAAGGGATAAAGATAACTAAAAAAAACTAACCTAAGGGAGGTGATGCACTAAATTGATTTATGACTTCTAACCATATGCATATTACACTTGAAATCAAGGGACAAACTGAACATACACTTCTCTAATATTCATCTTCTCACATCAATGTTACATTGTGAGGTTATGGATGAATGTGCAAAGCTAGGAGGATTAAATAAGAGGCCTGTGAGGACACTAATGAATATACTACCTCAATCAATCCTTGAAATATCCTATAACACTTCACATTCCTTGCAAGAAGAATCTTTCCAACTATAAATAGATGGTAGAATGAAATAACATGCTAAGAAATCCATAGTCTTCACTTATGAAAAATAAACCATTTCAAATGAACACACTAAGAATAGTCATGGATGAGGTAAAAATTAGTAGTACTATTAATCAAAATGTATACAAATAAGTAGGGCTTCATCATACTCAGGTGGAGCATAGATTACAATGGCCAAAATGGCTAGTTCTTATAGAAATTAAGAGAGAGACAGAGAAGAAGATAGAAGTCCAAGGGTGACAAGGATATTTTTCAAGATGATATAATAAGTTATTTTTTCATGATAGAATGATGTGGGATGAACTATGCAAGGCTAGGAAACCCAAGTGTCAATAAAAGTCATAAAACTCATGAAAAGTGGCAAGAAACTCCTCATTTTGTCTCAATTTTTTTTCTTCATTGTTATCCCTATTTGAATGACTCATTATTGATTAGAAAAAAATATAACTATTGGGATGAAGGGTAAGGAAATTAGACATTCCTTTCCATGCATTGATTTTAGGCCTAGTCATTTGAAATCACTTAGAAGTGAGTCATCATCATCTATAGTCCAAAAAAATCCTTCATGCACCCTGCACACTAGGCCTCAACAATGGCATAATTTTCCCATAAAAATACATGGGAGGAAGTTCATGATACTTTTAAATACCCTAAATATCTGTAGAAGCATCATGGATACCTTAAAATGAGTTAACTTGAAGTTTTCCACCCTTTTCACTAGTTTATCCAATATGCTAGTTTTGATTGGCTAAGATGAAGCTATTTATTTTCAAGCTTAGAAGTTTATATAAGGAATTAAATGAACATGGGTATTTATAAAAAGTATACATATTCTTCCTAAATTTGTTTTCATCCTTAGACTCCTTTTGGAACCAAAAAAACATAAAAAAATGGTCAAAAATACCCTATTTCTTAGCCCATCCATACAACTAAAAATCATAGGATATATCTTGAGTGAGTAATATATAATTAAAAATATTTTTTCTATCCAAAATATTCCATTAAAATGCATCTCTATCTTCATTTCCATAAACTAGTCACTAATAAGGGTTTGCAAGGGTTTTAACTTATTTTCATTCTTAAGGTTCATTCATAAATATCTGACATCCAAAATACAAAAAAATTCAACAATTTCATATTTAAATACCCTCATCAAAATCATTTAACTCCTATGGCCTCCATGTAAACCTTCTAAAAAGATGTGAGCATCTGAACTTGGCCTATTGAGCTAATTTTCTTGTTTCTTACATGCATGAGTTGTCTTGAGGTCTAAAAATGTCTTTATTTGGTTTTATTTTCACTATAAAATATTTAAAACATCTTATTTTACCCCATGAACATGTTTCGATAGGTTTGAAAGCATACTTCATACTATAAATGCAAATGGCCTCTCATTTGGAATCTAGGCTTCCTCATGCCTAGTATGCTTATCTGCAACCTTAAGCCCAAAATGACCATTTTGTTGTCTTAACTACATTAAAATATCTCAAAAATATTTTTTTAAATACCATACACATTTTCCAATACATTATAAATATCAACTAGGTCTATAATTGAAAGTGACCCCTTAATTGGCCTTTAGGCATGACCATGCCTCATGAGCTTGTTTGCACTTTTGAGGGTCCAAGGCACCCTATTTGATTTAATAATTTATTTATTGGTTTAAATTATGGTAATATGTGTCATAAATATTTTCAAACCTTCTTGAAATATTAAATCAAACTTTGGTTCATCTTATTCTCCTATCACTTAAGGTTGCAGGCTTTGTACATAAGGGGAAGTACCCCATGCTTGAGACAAATTAGGGGGTACTTACCCAATTATATCAGAAAAATAACCATTTTATTAGGTTTTATAAGTGATAAGTATTTCATACATAAAATATCAGCCTCATATTAGTCCATTTGACCCCCAAAATCACTCCAAAACTCAAAATAGTCTCTTCCCATGGTAGACTATGTATATGATTTGAGGAATGGACTGTATGACACATCATTATAACCTATTATTCATTTGATTACAAATAATTAGGGTATAAAAATATGGTACATATCATTAAATATGTTATAATTATTATTATAAACCCTTTTCATCCATGTTTACACCTTGAATTGAGACCTTGCCCAATTAGGCCTGAGTGATAAATTGGACCTGCTTGCATATTTTCTCTACTTGTAGGTTACACTTCATAAATTAGGATTGAGATAATGTTTAAAGATTTATATATAGTTACTTGGAGTTATTTTTTACCTTCCCTATCCTTCCTCATCAATTTAAACTCTAAACCTACTCATTGCCTAGTTTAGACTGAAATGTCACTTCCTTGACTGTATTATGCTATTTTCATCCTTCAAATGTAACCCTATACGTGTTCCTATATAGTTTTAGGTTTGAAAATAATATAAAATACCTTATTTATATTTATTAGGTTATTTTAAACTTATATAAGTCATCTCTCATCAGGCTTATACCCTTTTAGCACCAAGAATACCATGCCCCTAACTCACTGCCTGTTTCAGTCATAACCTGGCTGTAAGTGCTCATAGGGTTCTAAGAAACTATATAATATTGTTTTGAATTGATAAGGGTTCATGGAGGTCACAATGGTTTTAATTAATGTTCTCACAAGTTTTCTCATCATTCAATCTTCTCTATACCCTTACCTACACCTTGAACTTAATAAATTGAGCTTTCCCTTAACTAATTGTAAACCCTACCTATAGGTTATTATAGATGTATGTGATTTTCCAATATAGCTTGTTCATGATATGTGTCAACCTCCCTTAGTTAAATTAAAGTCATAATTTACATATTTTAACTATCATTCACCTTTGATAGTCTTAAATCACCAAATGGACATCAATTTTGAACCATTATTTTATACCTTGCTGTAGGTGCTTATTTCCTATTGTACGGATTGGAAATGTACATGGGAGGAATTTTTTTTTATCCCTCTCCTTTGATGATATTGGTGCCATTAATTTTAATTTGAATCATTTTAAACCATACTCATATGGGCATAATCCTTCTTTTCAACTTGAATGGAAAAAGGTCCTTATTTGAATCAGGCCTATAGATGACATTGAAGGAAATTAGTGTTTTAATGGCAACTTTGAGACCCCAAATGACCATCTTCCACTTGAAATATTCCTCATAAAATTGTCTTAGTTATTCTCCATGATATAGGTTATAAGTAACGGTCATTGGGATGAATGAAAAGTCTTTATATCCCTATTGTAAAATGTCAACAAAACACTAAGGAACTTTGTTTTCCCTTTTTTGGGAAAACAGTCCTAAATACAATCCATTGACTCTAGAAGATGATCCACATTTTTAGTTTGAAAAAATAAATTTCCAATAGAATCTACAAAGGTTATACATAAATATTATGAATTCAATAAGGGTTTACCATGCTACCATTTCTTCATTTCATGCCTGAGTCTATTGTTCACACCACCTATAGGTGAACATCTAACTGAGTAGGTAGTATACACTATTATGTAACATATGCATGTTTGGTGTTTATAATTTAATCTAGATATTTTCACAAGTTTAAAATAACCTTAAACACTATCAAGACCTTACCTATCTCATACACTTTCATTTTAATGATGTTGACTTCCATGAGGGCATCTATAGGTGAATTTTGAGGTACTTGCAAGAATGTTTACAAGCATGAATTGTATGTATTTATTTGACATTAAATGGACTCCAAGTTCATACATTAGTTCCAAATTCATTATGTAAAATTTTTAATACATTAACATAGGTCAACATTCCTTTTCAACATGACCTTTTCTATGAGGGCAACTATAGGTGACCTTCCAAAAGGGAAAATTATATGTAATTGTGTACAATGAGTGAAATTCATGGAATGTTTTTTTGGAGGATAAGAGTGAAATGTGGTGGAATTTAGATGACTTTCAAAACATGATGGTGAACCTATCCACACATTATTAAACCATTACCAAATCATGGAGGTACTACAAATAGTAGAAACCTGCCCACCACACAAAATGATGCTTATTTTTCAACCTTGATGAAATTGATCAATCAAAACACTATGAAACATGAAAAAAAGTATAAAAATAATTATAAGAGGAAGTAAACATGCTCTAAAACTAATATTAGCAAATGGTTCATATGGAATTTCTCAAATCAAGGAAAAACCTATAGGGTGCATGAAACTACTATCATAAGAGTAAAATTGACTTCATGAGGATGGTTCATCAAGAATAGGCCACCATTATTCAAAATAATTATATGAAAATGAAGGTATTTGAGTTACTACAACATTACCAAGGAATTTGATCTAAAACCTCCTAAGTTGTTTGTACTAAGCAAAAACTTGAAGGTCACTTTTGCTTGTCAAGAGGACTAAAAAGGGAGTAGAATAGTTTTGGGATAAAAATGGCACTTCTAGATGAAAAAAATGTGGAACTAAGCTTGGGGAAGCTGAAGAGACACACCATGATCCTTTCCCATGTGGCACACTTCCCAAAGAGATGTACAATTACTATTTTCTTTTTCTTTCTCAAGAACACTACCTTTTCTTTTGATGAGCCTACCACTTTTCAATTATGTCAGTTATTTAAGACCTATAAGGACACATGGGACATTATATCACATTTTGACACCTTTAATCTTCCTAATAAATCTATACAAGTCATTAAATGCACTATTTTTGACCTCAAAATGACCTAAAATGACTAAAAAGATAAAATAACTGAACAAGGCTAGTAAAACATAAATGACATTGATTAACCTATAAAACACCTTTTCAAAAATGTATTATACCCCTAAAACATTAAAAAAGTTATGTTTTTACCTAGGTGTGCCCCAATTTGACCTAAAAGTCAAAATTGGTCAACAAACTAGTGACTCATAGGGGCAGTATACTTGTTATACTAACTAGAAAAGTAGCCTTATCAATCCATTTGGCTTGGGGAGTCATATGAAGTCTAAGACAAATAAGGAATCTTTTGAACATTGACCATCAAGATAAGACCACTAATTACCTCAACCACACAAAACAAGGACACACACAAAATTAGACAAAAAATTAACAAGACACACACACACATGTGCTCAAAGCACTTAGGGGAAATTGAAAAAAAAATACTATGCACACATAGATACTAAGTATACCTCCTTTCTAGGACCAAAATGAAAACTTATTGAATCATCTTCATGGTGAGATGAAACATAGTGACAAGCATGTTTCTCCTTGGATTGAATGCTTTGTGAATCAAACCTACTCCTTGGCACTTCACTTGACTTGATCTCAAGTGAATCATCTTAAAATAAGTCTCCAATGTAGATATATTAATATTAAACATGTTCAAAAACTTCATATTTCTACCCACTCTTCATCTCATGATCAACTAGTGTCTCTTTAGTAGGCATGGCTTCAAGGAGAGTAGTTTCATGTTCTTTGGAAGATTGAGGCCAATAGGAGCTTATTCCATATTTCAAGAGCTGATGTGTTTCTATCAAATGTTTGGGAGGATGCTATCCCATATAGATGAATTAAAAAATGTCATCATGAAATGTATATGCTTCTTGAAAGGACATGTTTTAAAGATTACTTTTCCTTTGCATACTTACTTGAGTACCAAGGCTACCTTCTCCATCTTTGACCAGATCATAGCCTCCTTATAGAGGGGTATATCCTAATCCAATGATTTAAAACAAGTCATCCAAAGGATGATTGTGAAATTTTTCTTTCCCATCCATGGTATCTTGCAAAGTGATGGAAGAACTAATGTTAATTTCTTCCTCTTTGGCAAAAGGAAGACATTCTTCTTCATCCACCCAATCAAAAATTTCCACACAAAACATCAAATCTTATTCATCATTCACGATCTCTTGAGAGATATCAAATTTCATTTCAACCACTAAAATAGGACTTTGGTTTTCAAGGGCTGCAAGTTCCTCTATCTCCTTCTTTTTGACTCCAAGATTAGGCATTTTGAAGTCATGTGACTTAGTACAATGGGGATACCAAGGATTTAGGCTCTCTTCAAGAATTTTTTTTGAGTTTTGGTCAAGAAAATACTCTTCCTTATGTTCCCATACCATAGGTCCATCAAGGTAAAGGGTGATGGGGTGAGGACAAGATGAACTATTTGGTAGAGGTGGCACATAGAACTCAAAATTAGATTGGGAGTAAAGTGTAGGGGATTCTTTTGGAAGATCTTGAGGAAGGGGAAGCAGAACTTGGGATAAAATGACCTCCTTTTATTTCTTCCACTTGATAATCACATCATTCACATTTGATTTATCTTGAAGACTCTCTTGAGGAAGGGTGGATGGGATGTGTTTAGACATAGGATTTTCTTTTGGGTCTAAACCTTGCATCACACCTTGACTTAGCAATCTCATCTTTGTCTCTAACTCTTCAATTTTTTTGGCTAGGTTCTCTTATAAAATTATTTCTTGAGGTTCATATGAGTCTTCATGAGGACAAGGAATATATGAGGGATGAAATGTAACACAAGAAGTTTCTTATGGAATTATGGGAGGAACTTGAAAAGGATCAACTTTATTCATAACTTCACACTCCTTTTCAACCAAACTTCTATCTTCTTTCTTTCCCCATGATTATAATATATTAATATATTTTATGATTTTAGGATTAGAAGTCTTTTCTTGAGGAAGGGTACGAGGAGTTTGTATAGGATCAAGAGTCTTCTCAACTTCACACTCTTTGTCAAGAGTTTTGTCCTCTTTCTTTCCTCATGACTCCACTATCTTACTCCATCTTAGGATTTTAGGATTAGAAGTCTCTTTTTGAGGTGGTGGGGATAAAATGTGAGAGGGAAATGAAGGCTTGAAATCCACTTCCTTTTCTATTAATATGGACTGATTCATATGCATATTTTCCAAATAAATTTTCCTATCGAGATTAGCTTTAAACACAAGGTTTTTCTTTTCAACTCTCTCTTCCAACAGATTGGGAAAATGATGAATTTGATATCCTTCATTGGGATCATGAATAGGGGTCAAATATGGCTGATAATAAACTTGGGGAAGTGGATATGAAGGCTGATGGGTTTGGTGAGGTTCCCTTTCATGAAACTCCTAGCCTATCCTTTAAAGAATAAACTAGGCCACTCACATCAATAATCTCACTTATGAGCCTTTGATAATTGGATCTATCAATAGGTACCCACTCTCTTTTGACCAACTCTAATGCATCTCTTACCTTATGAATAAGATACCCAAGAACCTCTTAAACACATCCTCTTAGAGTATCAAGCTCCAACATGTACCTCTCATAGCCCAAAAGAATCTTCTTGAAGGTGGGAATGGATTGGCTTGAGACGTGGCTAGGTTGATTAGGAGCAAGACATGGAGAAGGCTGATTGTAGGACTAATACACTTCATGACAAGGCTGGTACACTTCCTAAAAAGGCTAGTTAAGGACTTGTTCAGATTGATAGGGGATGACACAAGATTGAAAAGTATCACCACCTTATGTAAAATAGTGCTCAACATCAAAATTATCCATGAAACTTCATCAAAAGCAAGAAAACAAAGGAAAATTTTACCAACAATCTTAAAAGGCTAACTTGGGCTACTTAACTAGTTGATATATCTTTAGAGTCACCATTGATGCTTGGATAGATGCCTTCAAAGGCTGATTGTTGAGAGATAACACCAAAAATCTCTCAACTTCTTGGACCAAGAGTCCCATTAAACATGCCAAAAATTGTCATCACTTATATTTTCACCCTTTGAGGAGATGAAAAATATCTTCTTATCCAAGTGGCACAGTGGAAACACCTCTAGGATTGTGGGTAGCCTAAGGAATGAGGTGAATCTCTAGATAGGGATAACTCCCTTGATGTACCACTTTGGATCACAACTAAAACTAAAATTTTAGGGTGAAAAGGGAGAGAGATAATTGAAAACAAAGTATCCTAAGGGAGGTGATACACCAAATATATTGATGACGTCTGACCATATGCATATTACACTTGAAATCAAGGGATAAACTAAATATACACTTCTCTAATCTTCATCTTGTCACATAAATGCTACATTATGAGGTTATGGATGAATGTGCAAAGATAGGAGGACTAGACAAGAGGCCTATGAGGGTAATAATGAATATACTAATTCAATCCTTGACATTTACTAGAACACTTTACATTCCCTATAAGAAGAAGCTTTCCAACTACAAATAGATGGTTTAATGAAATAACATTCTAAGGAATCCATAGTCTTCACATTTTCAAAATCAAACATTCCAAATTAATAAACTAAGAAAAGTCATGAAGGAGGTAAACATCAATATTTTTATTGATCAAAAGGTATATAAATGAGTAGGGCTTTGCCATACTCAGGTGGAGCATAGATTACAATGGCCAACATGGCTAGTTCTTATAGAGCTTGAGAGAGAGAAAAGAAGAGATAAGTCAAAGGGTCACAAGGACACTTGTCAAGAAGAGAGAATCAATTATTTGTGTATGAGATAATCATGTGGGATGAACCATGCAAGGTTAGGAATCCCAAGTGTTAATACAAGTCATAAAACTCATGAAAAGTGGTAAGAAACTCCTCATTTTGGCTCAAAAAAAATATCTTTATGATAAGCCCTATTTGAATGCCTCATAACTAATTAAGAATAGGTCTAATGATTGGGATGAAGGGTAAGGACATCATACATTCCTCTCCATGCATTTTTTGAAGGCTTGGTCATCTAGAATCACCTAGAAGTGAGCCATCATCATCTATAGTCTAAAAAACTCCTTCTTCATGTACCCTCCACACTTGGCCTAAAATATGGCATTAATTTCTCATGAAAATACATCAGAGGAAGTGGATGATACCTATAAATACCCTCCATATCCTTAGAAGCATCAAGGATACCTTAAAATGAGCTCACTTGAATTTTTCCACCCTTCTCATTAGCTTGATCAATATTCCAATTTTGACTGGATGAGATGAATATATTTTATTACATAATTAAAAGTTTATCTAAGGCATGAAATGAACATGGGGAGTTATCACAAGTATAAATCTTCCTCTTAAAGTTGGTTTCATCCTCATACTCCTTTTAGAACCTATAAAACAAAAAAAATGGTAAAAAATTCCCTATTTCTCAACCCATCTGTATAATTATATACATATAAAAATAATGGTATGGATCTTGAGTGAGTCCAATATAAGGAACTATGCCATTAAAAAGCATCTCTTGCTTCATTTCCATAAACTGGTTACTGACAAGGGTTTTTAAGGGTTTTAGCTTATTTTCACTCTTAAGGTTCATTCATAAAGATTTGACATCCAACCTACCAAAAAATTACATAATTTCATAGTTCAAGACTTTCATCAACATCCTTAAACTCCTCTGGCATCCATGTAAACCCTCCAAAAATATGTGAGCATCTAAACTTGGACTATCAAGCTTGTTTTCTTGTTTCTTTCATGCTTGAGTCATCTTGAGGTCTAAAAATGGATTTATTTGGTCTTATTTTCACCTTAAAAGATTTAAAACATATTATTTAACCCCATTATCATTTTATAATAGGTTGGAATTCATACTTGATTCTATAAATGTAAATGGCCTCACATTTGGAATCTAGGCTTCCCCATGCCTATTATGCTTGTCTGCAAGCTTATTCCCAAAATGACCCTTTTTTGTCTTCCTTGCATTAAAATAGATAAAAAATATCTATACACATCCCATAAAATTTTTATAATCCATTAAATTTTTTACCTAGGTCTATAATTGAAAGTGACCCCTTAATTGGCCTTTAGGCATGGCCATGCCTCATGAGCCTGTTTACACTTTTGAGGGTCTAGGGCACCTTATCTGATTTAATACCTTATTAATTAGTTTAAATTATGTTAATAGGTGTCATAAATATTTTAAAACCTTCCTAAAATATCAAATCAACCTCTGGTTCATCTTATTCTCCTATCACTCAAGGTTGTAGGCTTTGTACATAAGGGGAAGTACCCCTTATCTGAGATAAAATAGGGGGTACTTAAAATATTATCTCAAACAAAATGAACATTTTATTTGATTTTATAAGTGATAATGATCCCATAAATAACATGTCAGCATATTATTAGGTCATTTGACCCCCAAAATCACTCTAAAATCCAAAATAGACTCTTCACATGGTAGATTGTGTACATGATTTGAGGAATGGGTTGTATGACACATCATTGGAACCTATTATTCATTTGTTTCAACGTCCTTATGGTATAAAATTATGGTAAATATCATTATTTAGGTTATAATTATGATTATAAACCCTTTTTATCCATGTTTACACCTTGAATTGAGACCTTGCCCAATTAGCCCTGAGTGATAAATTGGACATGCCTACATATTTTGTCTACTTGTAGGTTATAATTCATAAATCAGTCTTGGGATAATATTTAAATATTTATTTAGAGTTAATTTTATTTATTTTTTTATATTTCCTATCCTTCCTCATCAATTTTAACTCTAAACCTGCTCATTACCTAGTTTAGACTGAAATATCACTTCCTTAACTTATTATGTTATTTTCCTCCTTCAAATGTAACCCTGTAGATGTTCATGTATAGTTTTAGGTCTGAAATAAAATATACAAGACCTTATTGATATTTATAAGCTTCTTTTACACTCATATAAGTAATCTCTCATTAGGCTTATACCCTTTTATCACCAAGAATACCATGCCCCTAACTCATTGGCTATCTCAGTCATAGCCTGGTTGTAGGTCCTCATAGGGTTCTAAGTAACTATATATGTTTGTTTTGAATTAATAAGGGTTAATTGAGGTTATAATTATTGTAATTAATATTATCACAAGTTTTCTCATCATTCAAGATTCTTTATACCCTTACCTGTATCTTAAACTTACTAAACTAAGCTTTCCCTTAACTAAGTTTAAACCCTACCTATAGGTTAGTATAGATGTTTGTGAGTTTGTAATATAGCTTGTTCATGATATGTGTGAACCTCCATTAGATACCTTGAAGTCAAAAGTTACATATTTTAACTATAATTCACCTTTGACAGTCTTAAAACACCAAATGGATGTCATGTTTGAAACACTATTTTATACCCTACTACAGGTGCTTATTTGCCAATGTACAGACTGGAAATGTACATGGGAGGTAGAAAAATAGTATATCCCTCTCCTTTTATGATATTAGTTTCATGAATGTTCATTTGAATGATTTTAAACCATACTCATATGGGAATATTCCTTATTTACAACTTGAATATAAAAAGGTCCTTAGTTGACTCAGGCCTGTAGATGATATTAAAGGAAATTAGTGTTTTAATGGCAAATTTTAGACCCCAAATGACCATCTTCCACTTATCATATTCCTCCCAAAATTGTCATAGTACTTATCCATGCTAGAGGTTACAAGTAAAGGCCATTGGGATGAATGAAAAGTCTTTATATCCCTATTTAAAAATGTCAACAAAACACTAAGGAACTATGTTTTCCCTTTTTGGTAAAAAAATCTTGTATATAGTCTATTGGCTCTAGAAAATGATCCACATTTTGCCTTTGCCAAACTAAATTTCAACATGAATATTCCAGGGTTCTATATTAATATTAGGAATTCAATAAGGGTTTACCATGCTATCATTTCTCCATTTTATGCTTGAGTCTACTGTTCACACCACTTGTAGGCAAACATCTAACTGATTAGGTAGTATATACTATTATGCAACATATGCATGTTTACTATTTTAAATTTAGTTTGGATATTTTCAAAAGTTTCAAAGAACCTTCACCAATATCAATACCTTACCTAACTTAGACGCTTTCCTTTCAATGATGTTGAATTTCATGAGGGCATCTATAGGTGAATTTTTAGGTACTTACAAGCAACATTTACAAGCATGAATGGTATGTATTGATTTTAAATTTAGTGGAATCCAAGTTCATCCATTAGTTCAAAATGTAGTCCAAAACCTTAAAAGACCTTAACACATCTCAACACTCCTTTTCAACATGACTGGTTCTATGAGGGCACCTATAGGTGACCATCCAAAAGGGTAGACTGTATGTAAGTGTGTACAATGAGTGAAATTCATGGAATGTTGCTTTGGAGGATAAGAGTGAAATGTGATGGAATTGAGAGGAATTTTAGAACATGATGGTGAACCTATCCCCACATTATTAAACCATTAAAAAAGCATGAAGGTACTACAAATAATAAAAACCTACCCACCACATAGAATGATGCTTATTTTTAAACCTTGATGTACTTGACCCATCAAAATACTATAAAACATGAAACCAAGAGTAGGAAATTTTAGAGGAAGAAGTCAACATTATCTGGAACTAAGATGAGCAACTGGATCATATTAAATTTACTCAAACCAATGAAAAACCTATAGGGTGCATGAAACTACTATCAAAAGAGTACAATCAGATTCATGAAGATGGTTTATGAAGCATATGACATGATTATTCAAACTCAGTATATGGAAATTAAGGTCTCTAAGTTTAGTGTAACCTCCCCAAGGTTTTTGAGTTGAAACGTCTTGAGCTGTTTGTACTAAGTAGAAACTTGAATGTCCATTCTATTTGCCAAGATGATTGAAAAAGGATTATAATGGTTTTGGGCCAAAAATGGCACTTCAATATCAAAAAAAACATGTAACTAATCTTGGGGAAGTTGAAGAGACACACTATGATCCTTTACCACATGGCACACTTCCCAAGGAGTTGTACAAGGGCTATTTTCTTCTTCTTTATCAAGAAAACTACCTTTTCTTCTGATGAACTTGCCACTTTTCAATTATGTCAATTAATTAAGACCTACAAGGACACATGGGACATGAAATCACATTTTTACACCTTCACTCTTCCTAATAAATCTATACAAGTCATTAAATGCACCTTTTTAAACCTCAAATTAACCCAAAATGACTAAAAGGACTAAATTAACTAAGGACCAAGGTTAGTACAACATAAATGACATTTATTAACCTATAAAACACCTTTTGAAATATGTATTAGATCCCTAAACATAAAAAAGCATTTTTTTTACCAAGTGGTGCCCCAATTGGACCTAAAAGTCAAAATTGGTCAAAATAATTAATGATGAAATTATTTTTCAAGCTAAAATCCATTTCTTTTCATTAAAATAATTATTAATACCACCCTCATTTGAAAAGTCTTAGTATATTAAGGTCTAGGAATTAATGTTACATCCCTTTGGTTAATTAAATAACTTGATATACCAAAGATCACCTTAAATAAATGCATCTCACATGTTGAATATTTTATAAGACATAAAAAACCACTTGGTTGCATTTGGATCCCCCACTATTGGACCCAAGACCATAAGTACCAAGCTCATGGTCCTTGATTTACCACTATCCTAAAATATACTTCTAAGTCACCCATGGACACATCGTAAGAGGTCTATTACCTCCTTAGGTAGTCAATGTATTAAATTCATCCATAACGGAAAATGATATAAACATGAGGCCAATCCTAATCCATGGAGTGTACAAATACCCAACCATAAATCTCAATATTGTATTCCAACCATTCCACAAATTAACAATGCACCACTACCTAAATTTGTTAACATGAATCCATATTTATAGGTTAGTCTTACTGATTAAGATGATGATGAACCAAATGAATTACAAAACACTTGTAATACCACTAAGTTACTTCCTTAAATTTTGGAGTGGATTCCTCCCTCTTTGCTTCCACATGATCATACCATCCATTTAGTTGATGAGATCACTAATATCCCTCCTCCACATAATGCACATGAAGCCTCTTACATAGAAGATGGCTTCACATGTAATGAATATGGAGTGGCAATGTTGTTTCAAGATCCTTTAGCAATGTTATCCCAAAAATTTAGTGATATAGGTACATCCACTTCTGATTCTCCCTTAAAGACAAATGCATGCACTATTTCTCACATGTATGATGGAAATTATATCATGGCTCAAGCTCAATAATAAGACTTAGATGTACAAAACTATCAAAAAACAATAGCCAAAATACATACCTTCAAACATGATGTATGTATACACATAATATTTTCAAACTTTATCAATTACTGATGCTTTCTCTCTTATAGGAACATGTTGAGTCTCAATCTCTTTGAGTTCACACCTTAAAGGGTGCATCGGGAAAGGGGTGGCTAGACCACTATTTCTTTGCAAGATTGTTGTCCCCTATAACACTAATTATAACCAACACAAACCTATCTTATTATATACACCATAAATTGGTTAATATAATGCACATGTTATGTCTTTTCATAGTCCTTTCATAGGAGACTTCGACTAGAGAATATGATTTTTTATTCACATTTAGCCAGGTCCTTTTATTTGATTTGTCTTGGTCTTACTACATTCCCTAGACATCTTTTTGATTATTTAAAGTCATCCATAGCTTTTTAGACTTCCCTTTCAGGCCCAAGCACATATTTTTAACCCAGGCCCATCCCCCTAGGTCCCACACCCCCTAGAAAATAGTGCCCAAATAGGACTAATGCACTAAAATCTAGGGTGTCTAGTTTTTGGTGATATTTTCCAAGCACAATTTTAGTTCTAATGATCAGTTTCTTTTACAGGATGAGTCATATCCCTTTTTTTTGCTTCATTCCTAAGTTTTATAATGTCAACCAAATGTGAATAAAGCTCCCAAATTTTAAATAATGAGTCTCCTATATAAAGGATTACACAAGGCATTTTATATCTAGCATTTACTATTTTGGCACATGAGAAATAATAAAATCAATCAATAGTATAACTCAGTTTCTTTGAATCACACATAGATTTTCATGATTGATCAAGGAAGGGCCTAGGAAAAATTCATTCTTATATCAATCATGTGCATTGATTATGCATGTTCTCTAAGGGATAACTACATCAGATCTAAGAACTTAGCTTGAGGGTTGATGTAGGAAGTAATTAGAATAGTAAGGGTTCTTAATTTTTCAATCATTCTTCCCACAACCCAAATTTTCCCCCTTTTTCTTTGATTCTATTTATTTTTTCCATGTGTGTAGACTAATATAGGTACTAAATATTGAAAAAAACCTATAACAAGCTCTAATGACTTCCAAGACTTGAAATTTGGTACATAACATCATACTAAGCAGGCAAATAGAACCCAAAAATATTTTAGCCTCAAGACAATAGTGCCAAGAAAGGACTATAGCTCTAGACACTAGGGTGTCTTATTTTTGATTCTCCTATCTAATTAGAAAATAGAAGCTAGAGCTATATTTTTGACACTATCCTATTCTTGTTCCTCAAATACCAGACTCAAAATCTTCTATTTCAACATAAATCTAAGTTAATTTATCTTTGTCTTGTATAGTTATCAGTTAAAATCTATACTTCTCCCTATTAAATTAGTTTTTCCCTATCATTCTAGAAACTTATTATTTAGGAATTAAACATCTAATTTATTGAAAATTATAATTTTTTTGGTTAACCTCACTTACTTTGAACAAAAAACCTAAAACCCTAGCCACACTTAGGGTTTTTCCTTCTTATCTTGTTTAAAAATTTAATTATCTAAATTCTAATTTTTGTATTAATTTTTATAAATTTATCTTATTAAAAAACTATTTTTAGAATTTTAAATTATTACATAATTTTCAAAAATTATAAAACCCTAGCTCAAAACCCTTGATTTCAAAACTAGGTCATCAAACGCCAAGCCTTTCCTCCTTGAAAATTTTAGAAAACTATTTTGGAATTTTTGCTAATTAATTACCTTGTCAAAAATTATTTCAAAATTTCAAAATAAGTAGTTTGTGGTGAAAAAATTTTATTTCCAAATTTCTAATTTTTGTACATTTATCTTATTTCAATTTTTATTAGAATTTAAAATTATTACATAATTTTCAAAAATTCTAAAACACTAGAATTCCAAACTAGGTCCTGAAACCTCAAATTTCCCTCCCTTACAATTTTTAGAAAAATAATTTGAACTTATTGCAAATTATTTGGGTTATCAAAAGTAATTTTCAAAATTCAATTTTAGTAGTTCTTTGTGCATTTATTTGCTTCATAGTACTTTTCAAAATTCTCTTTGGTGATAAAATGGCCACAAAGGCAATTCATTCTTCTCATCCTTTAGATAAATTTCTTAAATTTTCTTACAATTATGACAGTGATTGGACAAATTTGTAAAATTGCACATTAGCTAAAACTATAGAAAATGATTTCATTTATAGGCAAGATAATTACTATTATTTTAATGAATGATATGATGATGTATATAATGATGAGGGTGAATCACAAATATATTAATATTTTTATCTAAAACCCCATCTCTTTTATTCCTTCTTATAGTGAAAATACTTTTGAATAATGGGAACGATACTTCTCACCTCATTATCCTAGGCACAATATACAAAATGCACAAATTTATCATGCACTTCCAAGTGAACCTCTTATTGGTGATGATTTGCTTACATGTGAACCTAATCTCTCTCTACCTTTTGCTACTACTATGTTCAAAATACAACAATATAGATGCAATAGAATTAAATTACCAAAGCATAGTTCAAATGATGCATTATGTGTTCTTAAATCTACTCTTTCAAAAGAATGTTCAAATGATAACTCTTCTACTCTCACTTTTGATGTTGAAAATGAAGAAAATGCATATAATCCATTCATGGATAGCATAGATACACATGATATTCCAAATGCCAATGATAAGTTATTGCATATTAGAAATAAATTAACTCTTTCTCTTACACCTCTCCCTAACAATGATGAAAGTAATGATAAATATGATAGTGAACATGCAAATGAATATGAGAATGAAAGTGAATATGAAAATGATACTTCAAATTCTTATATTTCAAATGAACAAAATTCAGATTGCGATAATGCATGGAATAATGATGACTACTATGCATATAGTGAAGAATAAAATGCATCTCATGCTTCTAACCCTTCTCTCAAATCTCATGCATGTCAAAATGTTGATCCTAATTTTATTCCTGTTTCTATTTCAAAATATGCACATGTTAATCTTAATAGCACATCTACTAAATTAGAATGTGATTCAGTAAAACATAAAGATATCAATGAATCTCCCAAGCCACCCCTTACTATAGTAGAACCTAGTTATCACTCCTCACCTAAAGAGAATGGTAGCCCACATCCCTCTAGTAAGGTCCAAGTTACCATTACTCCAAAGGTTCAAGTGAGCACACCCCCTCTTCATGATCCACTTGCCAAATGTAGCATTCCCATGGTTAAAATTAACAATCAAATTCAATGATTAAATAAACCACTTCAAGATACTAATGTACCATCCTAGGAGATCATCTCTTTGATGCATGTAGTTGGTAAACTATAACACCAAGTACATATCCTTACCTTGGAAAACAAAGCTTATAAATATTAGATGAATACCAATGATCTACACGGTAACCCTATTCCAAGGGCATTCATAAAAAATGCATTGTTGAAGAATTTATAGACACCATCATTACCTCACTTTGATGAAAATAGAGATCCATTCACACATCTTCAGGCCCTTTGAATGGGTTTGAAACCTCATGCAAGACATTTGATCTTACTCAAGTTGTTTCAATATACATTAATGGGGGAAGCACAAAATTGGTTATTTCATCTACTTCCCATTGGTTCATTACACACATATGATGATTTAGAGGAGGCATTTCTCAAGAACTACATTATAAACATGGGCCCTCATGTTACATATGAGAAGCTTTCCACACTACATAAAAATTATTTAGAGATAGTTAGCGAGTATATCTTAAGATTCAAGGCTCATTTGTTAAGATTGATATACAAAATAGTAGATCTAAAGATATAACATATCTTCATCAAGGGCCTTCATCAACCTCTTCTCAAGCATATACTATATCAGATAGAGCCTTGTTTTAGAAATTTGTGTTACATAGTTGTATCTTTGAAAAATAAATTGGGATTAATTGAGGTAGTTAGATTTCATAATAACACCTTCAGATCTAGCTCCTATTACTCAGTATCCACCATGTCCTAACAAGATAGGAGACCACAACTAGTCAAGAATAAAGAGCAAGTTTTTAGAATACAACCTACAATATGCACTGTAGATAACTATAGAAAATCAACACTATAGTTTGATTCAGAGTGGGATATCACATCTATCATTTTATCAACACTACTAGATAAGAGGTTAATCACATTACCTTTTATTGATTGACAAGATCTGCATCTCTTACATAGACAACCACATTAGCCCTTTTATAAATTTCATCATATCCGTGGACACAATGATGATATGTTTTTTGGACGCTGAGATTGTATTTCTAGATGTGTTGATGATGGTCTTATAGAATTCACATAGGGGGCATAGATATCTCCTCCATTATGTAACCCTATATCTCATTCCTCTATGACTGAGTCATCCCAAGACATTCCTTTTGTTGGGTGAATATTGTCATCAACTAACTGATGGAAAAATGGGTATATCAACCATAGCACAAGGAGATTTATGTGGAAAAATAGGTGTGGTTACCATATCTTTAATGAGATAAATCTCTCCTCTCAGCAAGGGGAGGTTCCCTATAAACTATAATATATTAATATAAACTGAAAATAGACTTAGGGGTGAAATCATACCATCCATATCTCTTTTTTTAGAGATGATGTTCACAAAGTAAAAGAGGATTCTTGTGTAATTACTGAAGGCATTTCTCTTCTTTTAGAAATAATGTTCAATAAATAGTAGGAATACTTCCTTGGTAGTAACTGTAACCACAAGAAACCCATGAAAGCACAAAGTCTTCCATTTCTTCTCCCACTGATTTAGGACAAAGTAACATAGTAGTATGAAGTGAAGCACAAAGTCTCCATTGAAAACTACAATAGAATAAAAGATGACGAAAGATAAGGGGAGCTCAAAGTCTCTCCAATATCCTAAAACATAAAACACATAGACTAAAGACAATTATGGCAGCTCAAAGTCTCCCACAGTCGACTTCATGACATCTTCCAGATTATTTCCACTTGTTATAATTATTTTATTAAATGGACAAGACTATATTTAGGAAAAATACATAAGAATGATTTCCTAGATAACACAAGCTATTTCAACACAAAGTCTGAAAGGTCACTTGTTTTCTCATTCACTTGATAAAATATGATTAACAGTCTAAGCTCAAAGTCTTAGGAATGCCTTTCAATTTGGGTAGAGTTTTGCTTCTAATAACAAAGAGATATCCCTTATTCAAAATGAGAGATTACAATATATAGCCTCTAAAGAAATACTTTGGCACTTATTTTCATGAAATGGCCCATGCAGTATTAAATGCATTGGAAATATTGTGAAGGGGCCATGATAAAATAGGTTATTGGCCTTAACTTCGGTGTTATAAATCATATCAAATGTCTCCTCCAATGTATGGGTTGCTTGGTCTTCTTTATGATTCTTACAAGACTGTCCATTTGCCTTTACTCAATGAATAAAAATAGGCCACACCATTGAATGCTTGAACTCTCTGATATCCACCTAGTGGACTATTCCACCTATTGGAATAACTCTCCTATAGATATTTCTAGATTTCTCTGTAACTTTCCCTCTTTCCTTGCTACCTTTTGTCTCTTCCTCATGTTCTAAGCTCTTAGGGCCATCTTCTCACCTTTTGCTAGATTTTCTAGCTCCTTTCTTGGTGGGTCACTACATTTGTCTTTGGTCCCACGCTATTTGAAAATCAATGGTTATTCCATCACTCTAAATTTGATGTTTGAGGGGAAGTCACTAGTGGCTTGAACCACTTTGAAATTTGAACTATTTTGAACCTTTGAACCATTTGGAGTTCATTGGTTCAATGGTTCAACAGTTCAATAGACTAAAATTTGATGTATTCAGACTCATCACCACTTCTTTGAACTCTTTCGACTTTTCTTTAGATTAAACTTTGAACCTTGAACCTTTAGACCACTTTGAAATCTTTGGAACTCTTTGAACCTTTAAACTCTTTGGAGGCAGAGTTCAATGTTCAACAGTTCAATGGTTCATTCCATATCATTGAACCCTGCCACTGAACCTTTTTGATTGAACTTCGGTGTTGAACCATCCTTGCAATTTTTAGGAATGCCTTAAGTGTTTTGATATTTTTCTTTGTGAAAGCCCACCTTTTGAACCTATAATTTCCTTATCTGAAAAGGCTTGTGTGATTGAATAACTTGACTACTCAAAACATTTTGAGAAAGGAAGAGACCATTTTTGGCCTGTAGGACCAAAATGGTTGACATGTTATCCACAAAAACAAGTGATAGATTTTGGGAACAATAACTAGCTCTAGTTGGGAAAATTCCATCAATTGTATTTTGAAACAATCAAAAGAAGTAGAATCCAGACTCTAAGTGCCTTCATCTATGCCATTGGGCTATGGAGTCATGCCATCCAAAAAAGAGAAAGATGCCAAAAAATGAAACAAACAACACAAAACAAACAAAGACTATACACATGTACAACTAGACTTATTTGATACTTCAAGGATTGAAATGCTTTAGCTATGGCCCACTATGAGGTAGTGAAAATGGCGTTCCATCTTGATATATCAGTAAGAGACTATTTTCACCCTAGAATTGATGATTGGTGAATGGACCTCTCCACCAAGAATCAAATTTCCCATGCATTTATCTTGGTTCTCTCCTCCTGCCCCTTAACAAGACTTGATTTCCAATCTGAAAACCATGAATCCTTGCTCTCTTGTCAAAGAGTTTATTTGCCTAATTTTGATGTGCAGTAACATGGTCCACTACCATGGTTAGTTTCTCTTCTAGTCCAGTTAGGCACATGATTTAATGGTCATCATTAAACAACTACCAATGGTTGGCATTATTAGGTACACTTGGTCAAAAGACCAGTTCAATAGTGTACTTGTGCCCTTTAAAATCATGGTGAGGAACCATGAGGGTCACAAAGATGGCCAAGGAATTTGCTCAGTCATTGAATTCTTTGGGCACCTTAGAAATACTAAAAGCATCAAAAATTTCAATACAATCCCATACAAGATTGTGATAATGTCATAATCTTTCATTCTTGGTTTGATATAGGTTCCTCACCTGACAAACCACTAGTTCAACATCTCCTTGGGCATGAAGAAGCTTAATTCCTTTAGCTTGAGCAGCTTTCAATCTAGGCAACAAAGATTCATACTCGGTGGTATTGTTGGTATTACTAAATTGCAACTTTTATGAATAAGGGAAAATATCTCCTTAAGGATATATCAAAACAATCTCAGCTCCAGAATCAGTAGAAGAATTGCTGCCATCAAATTCTAGAATCTAGACATCATTAGAATCTAATCTCTTTAAAGATCTCTCTTCACTAGGGAGGGTAGATCCTTTTTCATCTAAAATGTGCTCTACCAATTCTTCTGATGTCTTGTTTGAATTTTTTGGATTTTCACTTATAGAAATTTCATCTAATGAAATAGAAAAATATTTTGTAGATAGAAAGTAGTTACCCATTCCTGAGGATTCAAATAGAATTTGAGCTTCAAGGGTTGATGCTTAGGTGACAATGTATTTCAAATCCTTCAAAGCCTTTGCATGATGCCCTTGACAGGGATCCTCACCTCAGAGAGGTCCATCTTTAATTCTCCACCAACATCCTTGCAAAATTTTTGTCCAAGCAGAATGCCATAGGAAGCTAGAACATCTACCACCAAGACTGTCATTTTAATCCTTTTTTCTAGGAAGGCTACAAATGCAAATTGAGCATCTTTGATCTATCTCAAAAGTGGTACTTTTTTTCCATGGAGAAACATCTCCCAAAATTTTTAGTCAAAGTGAGATCGAGAGAGTTTGCCACCTTGATGGGCATCACATTTTTAGATGTGCCATAGTTTATTATGTAGTTGCTCAGCTTATGACCATTTATCAATAGGGAGAAACAAAAAGGTTCTATTTTCCTAGGGGTAATAGGAGGAGTAATGACAAGATTTTTTTGGGTGGATGTGTTCTTTGGGGGATCATGAGTCACCTTTGAAACATCTTATCCTGTCAGGATAGTTTTATTCTTAACGCATTCAACTAACCTATCCAATTTCTCAGGGTTGGCTTGTAAGTATTCAAACTTAGACATTTGGATCTTGGTCTTCTTATTATGATCAATTATGTCAAATAATTAAAATGAACTAGAAACTAAGGAAGAAAGTCCATCATTCTGGGTTTTTTGGGAGTGGCACTAGTCTGAGAAATTAAAGTAGAAGGTGCAAGATTGTTTGAGGTACTTTTTTATTGATCACTGGGTCCTTTGATTGGAAAGGAAAAGAATTCCCTCATTTAGTAATCAAAATTGTTGGTTGAGATTCTTCCCCTATTTTTCCCTTATCATCTTATTGAGTTGAATGGTTTTGGGACCTAATAAAAATAACGTATGACCCAGCAAACACTCTTCCCTTACTTCTAGCTTCATCCTAGTAATTTATAAAATTGATGTTGGAGTCGCTAGATAATTCTTCCCCTCCTTCTATGAAGAGATTAGCATCATCTTCTTGATCAAACTTAGGTTGAAAAGAGGAATCATGTTTAGCTTCATGATAACTAACTATTGAGTTAGCTGGTGCTGCTTCAATGGCAAGCTTCCCATATGGGGGAGGAAGACGATTTGGTTGCCCTTGATTTCTAGTAGCATTGCCTTGATATGAATAGTTGGGAATTGTCCTCATTGGTATATCCCAATAAGAAGGAGGAGACATCCCTTGTGCCATTTGCTTTTTTAGAGCTAGCGATTCATTTGCTAGCTTTTGCTCCATAAGATCAGTGGTGCATGTAGAGAAATTTTCAGAAGATGAAGAAGATTTATTTCTATTAGAATCTCTTCTTATCTTTCCTACCAAGATAAGATCATATTCAACTTCAGTGGCCAAAATATGAGCTATATTAAGATCTATGTGGCTAGCCCACCTTAACAGGAAACTCACTTTAGGAAGTTGAGAATTGATGAAGAAGCACTTGAGATTTTTTGGTATCGACTGAGTAATTGTAAGAATCCTATTTCTCAACTTGTAAAATTTAGCAATGACGTCTCACATGGGTTCATGAGGATCCTTCTTAATCTACATAATTTGGGCTAACAGGGCATGTGCATCTTCTATGGATTGTAATCTAACCTCAAACTTGGCCTTGAGATTGTTCCAGTCAGTCACTATTTGTGCTTGCAGATGATAAAACTAGTCTACGACAATGCCTTGCAATGTTTCTATAAATAGTCTAACTTCTATGTCTTCATATTTAACACCTATCACACCATAGGATATGTAGAAGGCTGTAATATGCTCATTAGGATGAACTCTCCCATTACCATAGAACTTGGGAAAATTCTTTCTTGAACTATGGGGTAGTTCATATAGAGGTGGGGTTAGATTCAGGGGACCAAAAGTATTACCCCAAGGGCCTTGGGCTGCCATGATATGATGATTGAAAGGAGGGATAACAAACCTTTGTGGAGTATGTATAGACAAAGCTTTGCTAGCAGAGGAAAGAGAAGATTCACTTGGTATTGGAGACCTGATGTTGGTAGGAGGAAAACTCTTGGTTTGTTGGAGGTGAGCTTATGGAGGAGAAAGATCAAAATGATTTTACTACACAAACTTGAATATAAGATCAACAATACTTTGAGCTCTCTAGCTTCACGTATATGGTGGATCGGGCAAAGTGTAGAATGGAAAATAACTAAAACTACTTCAATTTGAAGCTTAAGGCTTCAACTTGCACGTTCTTCCCTAGTGGAGTCACCAAAAACTATTGGGTGAATATTTTGTCATCAAATAACTGATGAAAAAATGGGTATATCAACCTCAACACAAGGATATTTATGTGGCAAAAGGGGTGTGGTTACTATAGCCGTAATGAGATAAATCTCTCCTCTCAGCAAGGGGAGGTTCCTTATAAACTATAATATATTAATATAAACTAAAAATAGACTCAGGGGTGAAATCATACCATCCATCTCCCTTTTTTTAGAGATGATGTTCACAAAGTAAAGGAGGATTCTTGTGTAATTACTAAAGGCATTTCTCTTATTTCAAAAATGATGTTTAGTAAATAGCAAGAATACTTCCTTGGTAGTAACTGTAACCACAAGAAACCCTTGAAAGCACAAAGTCTTCCATTGCTTCTCCCACTGATTTAGGAAAAAGTAACATAGTAGCATGAAGTGTAGCACAAAGTCTCCACTAAAAACTACAATAGAATAAAAGATGACAAAGGATAAGGGGAGCTCAAAGTCTCTCCAATATCTTGGAACATAAAACATAGACTAAAGACAATTATGGCAGCTCAATGTCTCCCACAGTCAACTTCAAGACATCTTCCAAATTATTTCCACTTGTTCTGCTTATTTGATTAAATGGACAAGACTGTATTCAAGAAAAAGACATAAGAATGATTTCCTAGATAACACAAGCTATTTCAACATAAAGACTGAAAGGTCACTTGCTTTCTCATTCACTTGATAAAATATGATTAATAGTTTGAGCTCAAAGTCTCAAGAATACCTTTCAATTTGGGTAGAGTTTTACTTCTAATAACAAAGAGATCTCCCTTATTCAAAATGAGAGATTACAATAAATAGCCTCCAAAGAAAGACTTTGGCACTTGTTTTCATGAAATGGCCCATGCTGTATTTAATGCATTGAATACATTGGAAATCTTGTGAAGGGGCCATGCTAGAATAGGTTATCAGCCTTAAATTTAGTGTTATAAATCATATCAAATGTTTGCTCCAAATTATGGGTTGCTTGGTCTTATTTATGATGCTTACATGGCTGTCCATTCACCTTTACTCAATGAAGAAAAACAGGCTACACCATTGAATGCTTACACTCTCTGATATCTACCTGGTGGACTGTTCCACCTATTAGAATAACTCTCCTATAGATATTTCTAGATTTATCTATAAATTTCACTCTTTCCTTGCTACCTTTTGTTTCTTCCTCATGTTCTGAGCTCTTAGGGCCATCTTCTCACCTTCTACTAGCTTTTTCAGCTCCTTTCTTGGTAGGTCATTGCATTTGTCTTTGGTCCCATGCTATTTGAAAATCAATAGTTATTCCATCACTCTAAATTTTATGTTTGAGGAGATGTCATTGGTCACTTGAACCGCTTTGAACTTTGAACCATTTTGAACCTTTAAACTATTTGGAGTTCATCAGTTCAATGGTTCAATGGTTTAATAGACTAAAATTTGATGTCTTTAGACTTGTCACTGCTTCTTTGAACTCCTTCAGCTTTTCTTCAGATTGAACTTTAAACCTTGAACCTTTGAACCACTTTGAACTCTTTTTAATTCTTTGAACCTTTAAACTCTTCAGAGGTGAAGTTCAATGTTCAACGGTTCAATGGTTCATTCCATATCATTGAACCTTGCTGTTGAACCTTTTTGATTGAACTTTAGCATTGAACCATCCTTGCAATTTTTAGGAAATGCCTTAAGTGTTTTGGGATTTTTCTTTATGAAATACCACCTTTTAAACCTATGATTTCCTTAGCTGAAAAGGCTTACGCGATTGAATAACTTGATTGCTCAGAACATTTTGAGAAAGGAAGAGACCATTTTTGGCCTGCAGGACCAAAATGGTTGACATGTTGTCCACAAAAACAAGTGATGGATTTTGGGAACAAGACCTTTATAGTAATCATCAATCACTCATCATGAGCACAATGCATGTTTTAGTAAAAAATCTCGTAAGAGATATCCTATTTCAACTATTCCAAAAATTTGGAAACCAATACAACACAAGCAACCCACATATAGCAGTGTAGTCTGTGGTATACATAGTGCAGTTCTATATACATATATAGTAGTCACATGCACCATAACATAATAATATTACACAAAAATACTCATTGTAGCTAAGTTTTTAGGGTCCTATCTCATGTAGCAATCCACTACAATTAAGACTAGTTGAACCCATAATATAGAGTAATACTTCAGAGAGATATTCATTATAGCTAAGTTTTTAGGTTCCTATCTCACATAATAACCCATTATAATTAATATTAAATGATCCCTCATCACAGGTTTCAACTCAATCTCAACATATTGCACATTCATATACATCATAGTAGAGGCCATAAGGTATTCAGTTATAGACATATGAGCCTTATTCACAATAGATAGTATCAGCTATAGAGCACATTCCTACACAACATGAGTAGTATGGACACTTTTTCACTTGGCTGATAGGGTTTAGATATTGATATATCATAGTGTGATACAACATACATTCATTTCAACATCATTTCATAGCTTCACATAGCACGATAATGATGGAGCCAAAAGCCTAGCTAACCTTTGTATTCTTGAGCCACTTTCAGGGAAGTAATATGCACATCATGCTATACTACATATCTACCTACTAACAACTAACATTCTTGATTTTAGATAACCATCCCTGACCAAAATTAGACTATCCAATCTAGATATTACCAAATCAAACTTATCCAAACCCTTCTACCATTCTCACATTAACTTCTCTAAAAAATTTTACCAATTACAAAACCCAATTTTTTTTTTCTTACATATAATCATAAATCAAACCTAAAAAACATATCCAAGCATATCATGAACAATCGAATCACATCCCAAATGCTATCTTTCCAAACATATCAAACAATCATGTCACATATCCCATATACCATTTTCCAAGCATATGTGAATTCAACATCAACATCAAATCAACTATTTCAAATTCAAAATATTACAATACCAATATATTCTAGAATGCATAACACCAATACACATAAGTTAAAAATAAAACCAACATCCATATATATAACCAAATTTTCAAGTACATAACATATCAAAATATAGTCAATCATAAATAGGGGGCATGCTTTCACTCTTAGTCTCACTCTCTCCTCTAGTACTAGTCCCATAATCCTATCTAACACTCAATAACTCTACACCTCCTCAAGCTCCTAAATTCCTCTTGTACTAATTATCTCACTCTAAAAAATGAACATACACCTCATGAAAATTTGTATGTCACCACTAAAGATCCATATAATCATCCACAATATTTGAATTCATTGATCCATAATCAAGAAGAGGCATCCTATGTCTATCTTGCTTAGCCTTTAGCTCATCTCTCTTTCCCACTATCTTAACATATGCAACTATAGATAGATATAATAGCCCAGTCAAAAAAATGAGCATAAAAACTAGTCATAATGGTCACTCTCTATCAAACCCTCCTCCAAAACATCATCAAAAACATGTCATGTAAGCTCATGTAGTGTAGACTCAATGATAGTCTCCTAGAACACATCATCCCCACCACTAACCCTAGTAGTTGCCTCACCATGTACACCTCCCACCCCACCTGCACACATAAGAAGTACAACATTACATTAGATACATAATTTCAAATTCAAGATAAAGTACAAACATAGGTATAATGTAAAATCTAATCACTAATTACCTCATATCATCTAGATCAGCTCAAGATCCTCATATACAAGAACATCCACTCCATTTATAGGATATAATGGATCCCATCGATGCTTAGCCCACCATGCATTATATCACTTAGTACATCCCACATCCTCTACATTAGGAATATCTATCACCACATCTCATGTATCCATAGGTAATGGTGCCAAATCAACCTTAGTAGGTCTCCCATGAGCCCCTACTCTCACTGGTACCTGTGCACTTCTTAACCATACCCATGCTATAGGAGGAACATCATATCAAACTCAAAACTAATTAGTAATGTAATCATATTGAAATCACTCATAAACTATAGACCAATGATCATGTAACCAACAACTCACTCTCATGTACAATAGCTACTTTCCATCCTTTGGTCATCTAAGAAATCCTCTATAGGGCCTCCATCTGATATTGTTGGCCAATAATCTATCTATCAACCTCCTATAATGATCTATCATGGGAGATTGGATAGCCAAATCACTCATCCATCACTTGTAAAATGGTTTTAGATATACATAACTCACCCTCAATAATCCAATTGACTGCATAACAACTATGTGCTCATAAGACCAACAATGCAACAAAGTGGTTACACCCACACCACCATTGAATGACTCCTACATGAATATATAAGTCTTTGTATAAATTGGAAAGCATATTCCTTCCACACAAAAAACATAGTATCATACATCTCAATACTTTGAACCACTCTATGCTTCCTATAAGTAATAGATACTCCACTGCCATCCATAACAACAAAAGAAGCCAAAAATATAACAAACCACTTTCATAGGCATGAAACACTCAACTGCATAATAACTTATAGTAATATATCACTATCACTACCTATCTGATGTACTCCTATGACCACCCCTACAAAGTATATAAATGCATGATCAATGGCATCCATACCCATGTTATCCTACAAAGACACTCATCACCCATTGATCAGAAAATGTAGAATCTGATACATGTCTTCCAAGGTCATAATAATCTCCTCTATAACAAGATAGAATGCATAGGTATCTACATTCCACCTCTCACACAAGGTGATAATCAAATGCTTATCCCACTACATAATACCTAGATCACACACATGACCCAGTCTATCTCTATCCATCATAACCCTCTCATCAATTGATAAAGGTAGTAGTCTTAGAGTCTCCATTACCTGATCTCTATGAAACACACTCAACCATATCTCACCTTACAAAACAGCAAAAAATAACATATATATCATCCAAATAGTCCAACTAAATAGCCAAGCTAAAAAATAATAGATCATAATTCAAATATCCTAGAAAATAGTAAATACATTAGTTCACCATGCTAAATCAATTATCAAGAAAAAGTACAATAAATAAATTAAGCATTAGCCTAGAAATATAACATCCAAGATAATAGTGTTGAGTACAAGACAACAACATTGGACATGAGTGCTACAACTTGAACAACAACATTGGAACTAGTCAAAATTTCCTAAAAACACCATTTTACCAATAACTTGAGCACCGTAGCTCTATTTTACAAACCATTTTTCCTCAAAATCATGAAAATGATAAATTATACATCACACAACCCTTAATATCTTAAAACATCATTTTAATACCATGGAACACACATCTCTACACCTATCTTATACCTAGATACACAAATTGGTCCTCACCAATCAAACATTCATTCAAAACATTCAAACAACCCAACCTATCCAATAAATCAACCTTTCACTCCATTCAACCTATTACTACCTCATTTTCCTATCATGACATGAAAGTTTCTATATCTCTACTATACCCAAATACAAGATTTGATCCTAATAAATCAAAGATACCTTTCACCCCTAGTAATTCAATCTCACCAATTCAATAATAGACTTTCAATCTATTCAATACATACCAACCAAGTTCCTATACATTCTGTCACTAGTCATCACTTTTGGCTCAACCTCCTCTATCATAGATTTTTCCCCTCTCCCCAAAAGGGGACATCATTCCTACTATTCCTATTCCTACACTTATCCAATACACCTATCCAATATCATAGATGGATACATCATGGACATCTTATTATGGAGACCTTATCTATACAACCATGAAGCTACATATCAATCCAAACCATAATGTTGGACTATCTATGTGCAAGATCATTTTTACCACCTCTTTGAGTCAGCTCCCATGACCAAAATCACCTTGGTCTCTACCAAGCAATGTTGTAAACTTATTTTGAATGCATATAAAGTCATGTTACTCATGTTCTACCCTAACACACATATACAAATGATAAAATTCATTCTAGTAGTACACACCACTCACACAATGTCAAAATAATAACAACTCAATGAGTTAGTAGAGTAATGTAGTGAAGTATTCATAGATCCTAAAGGATTTTTAATGCACTATGTATTAAAACACCACATTGATTTGGTTTATATATCCCTTATTCCAAATAGCCCATCTACCATATATCAATTTTGGGGAATGATAAAATATGGTGATAAATATAAGAGCTCTTTGATCAGAGCAAGAGTAGGTATAGCTATAGGAGTCTGATAATCTTCAAACCTAAGAAGGATGGGTCTTAATAATTTTACATATACTATTACAAACTTAAAAATATAACACTAAAAAACTAGTACTCACTACCATGCATTAATGAACTTTTAGACAAACTCCAAGGTATACAACACTTCACCAAGATCAACTTGAAGTCAGGTTACCATCAAGTTACATCCCATCTTGAAGACATATGAAAGACAACATTTAAGACATGAGAATGATTATATGAATAGTTGGTCATGAATTTTAGCCTAAGCAATGTGCTAACCACTTTAATGTTCTTGATGGATGATATACTAAAGCCTTTATTCAAATATTTCATCATCGTCTACTTGGATGACATTCTAATATTCAACAAGACTTAGGAGGAATATTCAGAGCACATCTCTCATGTCTTAGACACATTGCATCAACACAAATTATAATCCAACTTTATAAAGTCTAAATTTTACATTGAGTATATCTAGTACTTGGGCTACATCATCACACAAGAATCCATGCAGATTTAGAGAAGATCAAAGTGATCCAAGATTGGCCTAATCCATGTAATCTCACATAATTAAGAAGTTTTCTTGGACTTGATAAATTCTACCTCAAGTTCATCCTTGGTTTATCACACATTATTTGGGCTCTTAGACAAAAAACATGTGTAAAATCCAAGTTTGATTAGACTCATGTGAAATAATGTGAGTTTGAGGCACTCAAGAAACATCTATTTTTGTAATGCTTGACATTACGTAGCCCTCAAAAATTTGAACTAATACATCTAAATACACAGTTGGTATAATGATCATGTGGCATGAGCATCTAGTCACATACCACTTAGAGACATTCAAAGACATAGTGTAAAGGTACTCTACCTATGATAAATAACTTTATCCTATTATGTAAGTAATCAAGTAACATTGGCACTACATTTTGGGTAAGGAGATAGTTCATTTAGATCACAAACCACTTCAATTCCTAAAGATATAGAACAAGATGGAGAATACATGGAAATGAAATGGATGGCTTACATCCATAGATTCCATCCCTTGATCAATCATAAGAAAGGGAAGGATAACAAGGTATTATATTTCCTTAGCCAACCACTTTTTCATGTACTCATCATAGTGATGGATACATTTAGCCACAACTTTTCAAACTTGTAGCCCTCTAATCAACCGATAGGACTTCACAACAACTTACACTAGCCTAGTGCAAAGTAAATGAGTTAAAGATTTCTACTTGTCTAACCAGATCCTATATAATATTGGACATATCTATGTTCCTATGGGACACTTAAGGATGACAAAGACTAGCCATATTATAGTCACACTTCTATTGGACACCCATGCACACAAACATGAAATATGTCATCAATTATTTCATTCCTTATTACATCACTAATCCCAAAAGATGCCAACATGGATTTCATGATTTTATATAGACTATGGGAATCTATTAGCATGGATTTCATGATTGGGTTTCTTATGAAAAGATGCCAACATGACACTGTGTTTGTTTTAGTAGATAGGTTTTCCAAGATGGCTATCATGGTTTCATGTAAGAAAGACATTAACATAGTTGGTATTATATAAGCCTTATTCAAACATGTTTGGGTTCATTTTGGTCTTCCAACATCCATCATATCCAATTGATATCCATGCTTTGTAAGTCACTTATAGAAAGCATTATGGGACTTGATGGGTATGCAACTGGATCGATTGATAACTTTTCATCCATAAACAAATGGGAAAGCTAAAGTGGTCAATCATACACTTATTCATATTATGTGAATATACATCCATGCAAATGATTTTAATTAGTATGAAAATATATTGTACATTCAACATGCCTACAATAGAGTAATGCATAGCTCTATGGGTCATAGTCCATTCTAGACATGTCTTGGGTTTCAAATTTCAACACTTATGGATATCTCCTATCACACACCATCTAGCATTGAGTTATGCACACATGAAAAATAATCAGACAAAGTTAATAAGTTTATAAAACACATCCAATTTATTCATCAACATGTTCAATAGATCCTCTCTCTCACATAAGTAAAGTATAAGGAGAACCATGATGCACATCTCACACCTCATGCATTCCCAGTTGGTGATAAACTTTGGTTGCACTTTTAGAAGGAATGATTCAAAGGTCCACACCAAAAGACCAAACCTCTATGAGCCCTTAAAATTCTATGGAAATCTAGAGATAATGCCTTCATTCTTGATATACCTCCATACTTAGGCACATACCTAATATTCAATGTGGAACTTCTCAAGCCTTATTATACCATTTATTGAGCTAGCAGTGACACAACATCCCTATGATTTGGATCCCAAACACTTATTCCAAATAAATAAGGACAAAATCATTGAAGTGATAAACACAGGCCACTGTGATGATAACATCAAATTTTTTGAGTGGTTAAGGTTGGACAATATCTTGATCAAGATAAGTGGTATACTTATCAAAAACTTTGACGGAAGTTTTCTCAACTACACACTGATGCAATAAATACCATTGTTCTTTAAAAAAGGGTCAATGATCCATATATAACCTATGTACAACTGAATACACTCCTCATTTACTATTCTATGTAGAGATCACACCTCTCACACATCCCTATACACCACTTTTCCATAATATTTATCACAACCTTACACATAAGTATCATGATTTCTCATATAATTTCATGTAATTATTGTCTAAGATAACCTATGATTCTCAATGCATAGTTTATAGCTCACAATCCTGCACACTTCACTATAATCTACTCATAGACTCATCAACTCCTTTAAAACCTACTTTATCATAACCACATGTCAATTTTTCTTGACTGCATGGTGTAACAAGTGGTCCAACTAGTCATGATCTACACCTTGAGGCCAAAAACTAACTGTGTAGGGGAAAATCAAGTTTGGTTCTGTAGAGTGAATGCATGAATATTATTCAAATGGAAAAATAAAAAACACATTCAATTGAGGGGAAGACTTACTTTTAGGAAATGAAAATTTTATTCATAAATCAAAGAATAGGGGAATACAATGTATAATGTCTATGGTGCATGTATATAGAGTAGATGCATAAATCAAGCTAACCATGTTATGATTATGTATATGGCATTAATCTAGATATGTTGTTAACCTAGTTTAGCCAAATAAGTATGTTACATATATAACATGCATAACACGAGAAATATGAACTATTATATAACTACCAAGGTAGATTTTGATAGGCACATCAACCTCTTATTAGATGTGGTATTTGGAAACCATATAAATAGTTAATGTCCATATTATCTTTAAATGATTCCTAATCCAATGATATTGATGCTTTCTCTCTTATAAGAACCCATAAAATCTCAATCTATATGAGTTCAAATTTTAAAGGGTGTACTCGGAAAGGGGTGGGTAGACCATTAGTGATTCATAAGATTATTATTCCCTATATCACCACTTAAAACCAAAATAAACCTCTCCTATACATTTCCATAAGCTTTGACACCTCCTTCACACACTCCTCTAAGCAATTCACTACCTCAAATAGCCCCTACTTAGGCCAAAACCTCTTTTTGTCATCCATCAGACATGATTGAATGGGATGAACTTTTTATTATAAATTATCAAATTATGAGACTAATACAACCCTACCAACTTAGTTTGTGACCTAACTACTTTATTTATTAAATAATTAGGTCGACTGGACTGACTATGCGAGCTAAAAATTCAAAAGGGTTTAGGGTTAGATATAACTATATAAACACATCCTTTTTAACATTTTCATTAGAGAGAGATAAATATAATCATTTTTTTATGCTTATTTACAATCTAGTCTTCCACCATTCTACCTGAGGAGTCATTGCTTAGGGTTTACACTTAGAGATAAGAATATTGTCTTATGGAAATGTATTAGATACATAGGAGAAGTATTATAACCTAGATCTGACCTATCTTTATGATCCTTATGAACCACAAAAACCTTTTTCAAAACACTATTGGCCAAGGGAGAGATTTAGCCTTGATGGGTTCATCTTTAATGTAAGTATTCCTAACTCTTATTCCTCTATTTTTGTAGATAGAAGAAGCATAAGTAATGGATTTTAAATGTATTTATCTCTGCATGAATTAGGATTTCCTCTACATTGAATAGATTATATTTATTATTTACATGTCTAATTTTATGTTTATTATCCCCCATTTATGCCACAAGATTTGGTGAACACTATATTGGATTTATTTTACTTTATCTTTTACTTTGTTAGAAAACCATATGACCTAGCTAGGGTTATTGTGTGGTATTAATTCACTAGAGGATTTAGAACCATCTCTAGTGATATTATGTGGTAAGAGACCCCTTAGTGAGGTCTAGAAAATCCATATTGGTTATGCCCCTAATTATCTAAATGTACCAACAAGTAGAATGGTTAGTGTGATTTATCTTCTTTGAGTTAGGATTGATTTGTAGATCATCTTCATTTTCCCTTATCATACATTCAGGTGAACCTGACATGAATCTAGCCCTTTTAGGTTTTATTTCATTCTTTCATTTATTATTTATTTCATATTTACATCACTAGATTGAATCCATCAACTCAGTCTAACATCTTGTGTGTAGGTTTAACACATAGTTAATCTAATTGATTTTGTTTTACTTTGTGCATGTCATCTTCAACCATAGGTAATTAGATCAATCTAATTAACTCAGTTCACTGATTCGTATATAGGTTTTAAAACTTAGTCAACCCAATCAACTTTATTAGTAGGTTAAAAATATTTAACTAGATGAAATAATATAAAAATATCAAACTTAACATCTTTAAAATCATCAGGTTAATTCTCACCAACTCAATCATTTATTTCCTTCATTTCAGTCCTATTTTTCACAATTTTTAGTTTATAAAAATCTAACCTTACAGTGAACTAAGTTGAATGGATCAACATAGTTTTGTACTTCCTTTTTTCCCAAGAGACTTAGTCAACTCATTTGACTATGTTTCTTTGGCCCTTACTTCCATAAATAGAATTGACCTTATCAATTCTATTTTTTACTATTTACATACTTATTTGATTGAATTGACCATGTACTATCCAAACAAAGGAATTAACTCACACTACTATTAATTAACTTATCATTCATTTTTTTACTTGCTTGATTAAAGTACCATACATAGAATAAATAGTAAGGTTCAATTTATCAATTTAGTGACACTATTTTTTATTTAATTCACACAATTTTAAACCACATAACAAAACAAATCATTAAAAAAGTTCTACCTACTTGGATTTCATTACCAAGGGGGAAGCCAACTTGGTTTTCTAGCTGAGTATTCATGGTTGCTGGTATATATTGGAAAACCACTTGACACCATTTTCATTATAGGATTGTCACTTGGATTTACATACTTTGAGGATATGGCAAAGATCTCCTCATCCACGTGGCATAATGGAAACACCTCTAGGCTTGTGGGTAGCTTAAGGAATGAGGTGAATCTCTAGATAGGGCTAGCTCCCTTGATGTACCACTTTGGATCATAACTACAACTAAAATTTGAAGGTGAAAAGGGATAAAGATAACTAAAAAAAACTAACCTAAGGGAGGTGATGCACTAAATTGATTTATGACTTCTAACCATATGCATATTACACTTGAAATCAAGGGACAAACTGAACATACACTTCTCTAATATTCATCTTCTCACATCAATGTTACATTGTGAGGTTATGGATGAATGTGCAAAGCTAGGAGGATTAAATAAGAGGCCTGTGAGGACACTAATGAATATACTACCTCAATCAATCCTTGAAATATCCTATAACACTTCACATTCCTTGCAAGAAGAATCTTTCCAACTATAAATAGATGGTAGAATGAAATAACATGCTAAGAAATCCATAGTCTTCACTTATGAAAAATAAACCATTTCAAATGAACACACTAAGAATAGTCATGGATGAGGTAAAAATTAGTAGTACTATTAATCAAAATGTATACAAATAAGTAGGGCTTCATCATACTCAGGTGGAGCATAGATTACAATGGCCAAAATGGCTAGTTCTTATAGAAATTAAGAGAGAGACAGAGAAGAAGATAGAAGTCCAAGGGTGACAAGGATATTTTTCAAGATGATATAATAAGTTATTTTTTCATGATAGAATGATGTGGGATGAACTATGCAAGGCTAGGAAACCCAAGTGTCAATAAAAGTCATAAAACTCATGAAAAGTGGCAAGAAACTCCTCATTTTGTCTCAATTTTTTTTCTTCATTGTTATCCCTATTTGAATGACTCATTATTGATTAGAAAAAAATATAACTATTGGGATGAAGGGTAAGGAAATTAGACATTCCTTTCCATGCATTGATTTTAGGCCTAGTCATTTGAAATCACTTAGAAGTGAGTCATCATCATCTATAGTCCAAAAAAATCCTTCATGCACCCTGCACACTAGGCCTCAACAATGGCATAATTTTCCCATAAAAATACATGGGAGGAAGTTCATGATACTTTTAAATACCCTAAATATCTGTAGAAGCATCATGGATACCTTAAAATGAGTTAACTTGAAGTTTTCCACCCTTTTCACTAGTTTATCCAATATGCTAGTTTTGATTGGCTAAGATGAAGCTATTTATTTTCAAGCTTAGAAGTTTATATAAGGAATTAAATGAACATGGGTATTTATAAAAAGTATACATATTCTTCCTAAATTTGTTTTCATCCTTAGACTCCTTTTGGAACCAAAAAAACATAAAAAAATGGTCAAAAATACCCTATTTCTTAGCCCATCCATACAACTAAAAATCATAGGATATATCTTGAGTGAGTAATATATAATTAAAAATATTTTTTCTATCCAAAATATTCCATTAAAATGCATCTCTATCTTCATTTCCATAAACTAGTCACTAATAAGGGTTTGCAAGGGTTTTAACTTATTTTCATTCTTAAGGTTCATTCATAAATATCTGACATCCAAAATACAAAAAAATTCAACAATTTCATATTTAAATACCCTCATCAAAATCATTTAACTCCTATGGCCTCCATGTAAACCTTCTAAAAAGATGTGAGCATCTGAACTTGGCCTATTGAGCTAATTTTCTTGTTTCTTACATGCATGAGTTGTCTTGAGGTCTAAAAATGTCTTTATTTGGTTTTATTTTCACTATAAAATATTTAAAACATCTTATTTTACCCCATGAACATGTTTCGATAGGTTTGAAAGCATACTTCATACTATAAATGCAAATGGCCTCTCATTTGGAATCTAGGCTTCCTCATGCCTAGTATGCTTATCTGCAACCTTAAGCCCAAAATGACCATTTTGTTGTCTTAACTACATTAAAATATCTCAAAAATATTTTTTTAAATACCATACACATTTTCCAATACATTATAAATATCAACTAGGTCTATAATTGAAAGTGACCCCTTAATTGGCCTTTAGGCATGACCATGCCTCATGAGCTTGTTTGCACTTTTGAGGGTCCAAGGCACCCTATTTGATTTAATAATTTATTTATTGGTTTAAATTATGGTAATATGTGTCATAAATATTTTCAAACCTTCTTGAAATATTAAATCAAACTTTGGTTCATCTTATTCTCCTATCACTTAAGGTTGCAGGCTTTGTACATAAGGGGAAGTACCCCATGCTTGAGACAAATTAGGGGGTACTTACCCAATTATATCAGAAAAATAACCATTTTATTAGGTTTTATAAGTGATAAGTATTTCATACATAAAATATCAGCCTCATATTAGTCCATTTGACCCCCAAAATCACTCCAAAACTCAAAATAGTCTCTTCCCATGGTAGACTATGTATATGATTTGAGGAATGGACTGTATGACACATCATTATAACCTATTATTCATTTGATTACAAATAATTAGGGTATAAAAATATGGTACATATCATTAAATATGTTATAATTATTATTATAAACCCTTTTCATCCATGTTTACACCTTGAATTGAGACCTTGCCCAATTAGGCCTGAGTGATAAATTGGACCTGCTTGCATATTTTCTCTACTTGTAGGTTACACTTCATAAATTAGGATTGAGATAATGTTTAAAGATTTATATATAGTTACTTGGAGTTATTTTTTACCTTCCCTATCCTTCCTCATCAATTTAAACTCTAAACCTACTCATTGCCTAGTTTAGACTGAAATGTCACTTCCTTGACTGTATTATGCTATTTTCATCCTTCAAATGTAACCCTATACGTGTTCCTATATAGTTTTAGGTTTGAAAATAATATAAAATACCTTATTTATATTTATTAGGTTATTTTAAACTTATATAAGTCATCTCTCATCAGGCTTATACCCTTTTAGCACCAAGAATACCATGCCCCTAACTCACTGCCTGTTTCAGTCATAACCTGGCTGTAAGTGCTCATAGGGTTCTAAGAAACTATATAATATTGTTTTGAATTGATAAGGGTTCATGGAGGTCACAATGGTTTTAATTAATGTTCTCACAAGTTTTCTCATCATTCAATCTTCTCTATACCCTTACCTACACCTTGAACTTAATAAATTGAGCTTTCCCTTAACTAATTGTAAACCCTACCTATAGGTTATTATAGATGTATGTGATTTTCCAATATAGCTTGTTCATGATATGTGTCAACCTCCCTTAGTTAAATTAAAGTCATAATTTACATATTTTAACTATCATTCACCTTTGATAGTCTTAAATCACCAAATGGACATCAATTTTGAACCATTATTTTATACCTTGCTGTAGGTGCTTATTTCCTATTGTACGGATTGGAAATGTACATGGGAGGAATTTTTTTTTATCCCTCTCCTTTGATGATATTGGTGCCATTAATTTTAATTTGAATCATTTTAAACCATACTCATATGGGCATAATCCTTCTTTTCAACTTGAATGGAAAAAGGTCCTTATTTGAATCAGGCCTATAGATGACATTGAAGGAAATTAGTGTTTTAATGGCAACTTTGAGACCCCAAATGACCATCTTCCACTTGAAATATTCCTCATAAAATTGTCTTAGTTATTCTCCATGATATAGGTTATAAGTAACGGTCATTGGGATGAATGAAAAGTCTTTATATCCCTATTGTAAAATGTCAACAAAACACTAAGGAACTTTGTTTTCCCTTTTTTGGGAAAACAGTCCTAAATACAATCCATTGACTCTAGAAGATGATCCACATTTTTAGTTTGAAAAAATAAATTTCCAATAGAATCTACAAAGGTTATACATAAATATTATGAATTCAATAAGGGTTTACCATGCTACCATTTCTTCATTTCATGCCTGAGTCTATTGTTCACACCACCTATAGGTGAACATCTAACTGAGTAGGTAGTATACACTATTATGTAACATATGCATGTTTGGTGTTTATAATTTAATCTAGATATTTTCACAAGTTTAAAATAACCTTAAACACTATCAAGACCTTACCTATCTCATACACTTTCATTTTAATGATGTTGACTTCCATGAGGGCATCTATAGGTGAATTTTGAGGTACTTGCAAGAATGTTTACAAGCATGAATTGTATGTATTTATTTGACATTAAATGGACTCCAAGTTCATACATTAGTTCCAAATTCATTATGTAAAATTTTTAATACATTAACATAGGTCAACATTCCTTTTCAACATGACCTTTTCTATGAGGGCAACTATAGGTGACCTTCCAAAAGGGAAAATTATATGTAATTGTGTACAATGAGTGAAATTCATGGAATGTTTTTTTGGAGGATAAGAGTGAAATGTGGTGGAATTTAGATGACTTTCAAAACATGATGGTGAACCTATCCACACATTATTAAACCATTACCAAATCATGGAGGTACTACAAATAGTAGAAACCTGCCCACCACACAAAATGATGCTTATTTTTCAACCTTGATGAAATTGATCAATCAAAACACTATGAAACATGAAAAAAAGTATAAAAATAATTATAAGAGGAAGTAAACATGCTCTAAAACTAATATTAGCAAATGGTTCATATGGAATTTCTCAAATCAAGGAAAAACCTATAGGGTGCATGAAACTACTATCATAAGAGTAAAATTGACTTCATGAGGATGGTTCATCAAGAATAGGCCACCATTATTCAAAATAATTATATGAAAATGAAGGTATTTGAGTTACTACAACATTACCAAGGAATTTGATCTAAAACCTCCTAAGTTGTTTGTACTAAGCAAAAACTTGAAGGTCACTTTTGCTTGTCAAGAGGACTAAAAAGGGAGTAGAATAGTTTTGGGATAAAAATGGCACTTCTAGATGAAAAAAATGTGGAACTAAGCTTGGGGAAGCTGAAGAGACACACCATGATCCTTTCCCATGTGGCACACTTCCCAAAGAGATGTACAATTACTATTTTCTTTTTCTTTCTCAAGAACACTACCTTTTCTTTTGATGAGCCTACCACTTTTCAATTATGTCAGTTATTTAAGACCTATAAGGACACATGGGACATTATATCACATTTTGACACCTTTAATCTTCCTAATAAATCTATACAAGTCATTAAATGCACTATTTTTGACCTCAAAATGACCTAAAATGACTAAAAAGATAAAATAACTGAACAAGGCTAGTAAAACATAAATGACATTGATTAACCTATAAAACACCTTTTCAAAAATGTATTATACCCCTAAAACATTAAAAAAGTTATGTTTTTACCTAGGTGTGCCCCAATTTGACCTAAAAGTCAAAATTGGTCAACAAACTAGTGACTCATAGGGGCAGTATACTTGTTATACTAACTAGAAAAGTAGCCTTATCAATCCATTTGGCTTGGGGAGTCATATGAAGTCTAAGACAAATAAGGAATCTTTTGAACATTGACCATCAAGATAAGACCACTAATTACCTCAACCACACAAAACAAGGACACACACAAAATTAGACAAAAAATTAACAAGACACACACACACATGTGCTCAAAGCACTTAGGGGAAATTGAAAAAAAAATACTATGCACACATAGATACTAAGTATACCTCCTTTCTAGGACCAAAATGAAAACTTATTGAATCATCTTCATGGTGAGATGAAACATAGTGACAAGCATGTTTCTCCTTGGATTGAATGCTTTGTGAATCAAACCTACTCCTTGGCACTTCACTTGACTTGATCTCAAGTGAATCATCTTAAAATAAGTCTCCAATGTAGATATATTAATATTAAACATGTTCAAAAACTTCATATTTCTACCCACTCTTCATCTCATGATCAACTAGTGTCTCTTTAGTAGGCATGGCTTCAAGGAGAGTAGTTTCATGTTCTTTGGAAGATTGAGGCCAATAGGAGCTTATTCCATATTTCAAGAGCTGATGTGTTTCTATCAAATGTTTGGGAGGATGCTATCCCATATAGATGAATTAAAAAATGTCATCATGAAATGTATATGCTTCTTGAAAGGACATGTTTTAAAGATTACTTTTCCTTTGCATACTTACTTGAGTACCAAGGCTACCTTCTCCATCTTTGACCAGATCATAGCCTCCTTATAGAGGGGTATATCCTAATCCAATGATTTAAAACAAGTCATCCAAAGGATGATTGTGAAATTTTTCTTTCCCATCCATGGTATCTTGCAAAGTGATGGAAGAACTAATGTTAATTTCTTCCTCTTTGGCAAAAGGAAGACATTCTTCTTCATCCACCCAATCAAAAATTTCCACACAAAACATCAAATCTTATTCATCATTCACGATCTCTTGAGAGATATCAAATTTCATTTCAACCACTAAAATAGGACTTTGGTTTTCAAGGGCTGCAAGTTCCTCTATCTCCTTCTTTTTGACTCCAAGATTAGGCATTTTGAAGTCATGTGACTTAGTACAATGGGGATACCAAGGATTTAGGCTCTCTTCAAGAATTTTTTTTGAGTTTTGGTCAAGAAAATACTCTTCCTTATGTTCCCATACCATAGGTCCATCAAGGTAAAGGGTGATGGGGTGAGGACAAGATGAACTATTTGGTAGAGGTGGCACATAGAACTCAAAATTAGATTGGGAGTAAAGTGTAGGGGATTCTTTTGGAAGATCTTGAGGAAGGGGAAGCAGAACTTGGGATAAAATGACCTCCTTTTATTTCTTCCACTTGATAATCACATCATTCACATTTGATTTATCTTGAAGACTCTCTTGAGGAAGGGTGGATGGGATGTGTTTAGACATAGGATTTTCTTTTGGGTCTAAACCTTGCATCACACCTTGACTTAGCAATCTCATCTTTGTCTCTAACTCTTCAATTTTTTTGGCTAGGTTCTCTTATAAAATTATTTCTTGAGGTTCATATGAGTCTTCATGAGGACAAGGAATATATGAGGGATGAAATGTAACACAAGAAGTTTCTTATGGAATTATGGGAGGAACTTGAAAAGGATCAACTTTATTCATAACTTCACACTCCTTTTCAACCAAACTTCTATCTTCTTTCTTTCCCCATGATTATAATATATTAATATATTTTATGATTTTAGGATTAGAAGTCTTTTCTTGAGGAAGGGTACGAGGAGTTTGTATAGGATCAAGAGTCTTCTCAACTTCACACTCTTTGTCAAGAGTTTTGTCCTCTTTCTTTCCTCATGACTCCACTATCTTACTCCATCTTAGGATTTTAGGATTAGAAGTCTCTTTTTGAGGTGGTGGGGATAAAATGTGAGAGGGAAATGAAGGCTTGAAATCCACTTCCTTTTCTATTAATATGGACTGATTCATATGCATATTTTCCAAATAAATTTTCCTATCGAGATTAGCTTTAAACACAAGGTTTTTCTTTTCAACTCTCTCTTCCAACAGATTGGGAAAATGATGAATTTGATATCCTTCATTGGGATCATGAATAGGGGTCAAATATGGCTGATAATAAACTTGGGGAAGTGGATATGAAGGCTGATGGGTTTGGTGAGGTTCCCTTTCATGAACTCCTAGCCTATCCTTTAAAGAATAAACTAGGCCACTCACATCAATAATCTCACTTATGAGCCTTTGATAATTGGATCTATCAATAGGTACCCACTCTCTTTTGACCAACTCTAATGCATCTCTTACCTTATGAATAAGATACCCAAGAACCTCTTAAACACATCCTCTTAGAGTATCAAGCTCCAACATGTACCTCTCATAGCCCAAAAGAATCTTCTTGAAGGTGGGAATGGATTGGCTTGAGACGTGGCTAGGTTGATTAGGAGCAAGACATGGAGAAGGCTGATTGTAGGACTAATACACTTCATGACAAGGCTGGTACACTTCCTAAAAAGGCTAGTTAAGGACTTGTTCAGATTGATAGGGGATGACACAAGATTGAAAAGTATCACCACCTTATGTAAAATAGTGCTCAACATCAAAATTATCCATGAAACTTCATCAAAAGCAAGAAAACAAAGGAAAATTTTACCAACAATCTTAAAAGGCTAACTTGGGCTACTTAACTAGTTGATATATCTTTAGAGTCACCATTGATGCTTGGATAGATGCCTTCAAAGGCTGATTGTTGAGAGATAACACCAAAAATCTCTCAACTTCTTGGACCAAGAGTCCCATTAAACATGCCAAAAATTGTCATCACTTATATTTTCACCCTTTGAGGAGATGAAAAATATCTTCTTATCCAAGTGGCACAGTGGAAACACCTCTAGGATTGTGGGTAGCCTAAGGAATGAGGTGAATCTCTAGATAGGGATAACTCCCTTGATGTACCACTTTGGATCACAACTAAAACTAAAATTTTAGGGTGAAAAGGGAGAGAGATAATTGAAAACAAAGTATCCTAAGGGAGGTGATACACCAAATATATTGATGACGTCTGACCATATGCATATTACACTTGAAATCAAGGGATAAACTAAATATACACTTCTCTAATCTTCATCTTGTCACATAAATGCTACATTATGAGGTTATGGATGAATGTGCAAAGATAGGAGGACTAGACAAGAGGCCTATGAGGGTAATAATGAATATACTAATTCAATCCTTGACATTTACTAGAACACTTTACATTCCCTATAAGAAGAAGCTTTCCAACTACAAATAGATGGTTTAATGAAATAACATTCTAAGGAATCCATAGTCTTCACATTTTCAAAATCAAACATTCCAAATTAATAAACTAAGAAAAGTCATGAAGGAGGTAAACATCAATATTTTTATTGATCAAAAGGTATATAAATGAGTAGGGCTTTGCCATACTCAGGTGGAGCATAGATTACAATGGCCAACATGGCTAGTTCTTATAGAGCTTGAGAGAGAGAAAAGAAGAGATAAGTCAAAGGGTCACAAGGACACTTGTCAAGAAGAGAGAATCAATTATTTGTGTATGAGATAATCATGTGGGATGAACCATGCAAGGTTAGGAATCCCAAGTGTTAATACAAGTCATAAAACTCATGAAAAGTGGTAAGAAACTCCTCATTTTGGCTCAAAAAAAATATCTTTATGATAAGCCCTATTTGAATGCCTCATAACTAATTAAGAATAGGTCTAATGATTGGGATGAAGGGTAAGGACATCATACATTCCTCTCCATGCATTTTTTGAAGGCTTGGTCATCTAGAATCACCTAGAAGTGAGCCATCATCATCTATAGTCTAAAAAACTCCTTCTTCATGTACCCTCCACACTTGGCCTAAAATATGGCATTAATTTCTCATGAAAATACATCAGAGGAAGTGGATGATACCTATAAATACCCTCCATATCCTTAGAAGCATCAAGGATACCTTAAAATGAGCTCACTTGAATTTTTCCACCCTTCTCATTAGCTTGATCAATATTCCAATTTTGACTGGATGAGATGAATATATTTTATTACATAATTAAAAGTTTATCTAAGGCATGAAATGAACATGGGGAGTTATCACAAGTATAAATCTTCCTCTTAAAGTTGGTTTCATCCTCATACTCCTTTTAGAACCTATAAAACAAAAAAAATGGTAAAAAATTCCCTATTTCTCAACCCATCTGTATAATTATATACATATAAAAATAATGGTATGGATCTTGAGTGAGTCCAATATAAGGAACTATGCCATTAAAAAGCATCTCTTGCTTCATTTCCATAAACTGGTTACTGACAAGGGTTTTTAAGGGTTTTAGCTTATTTTCACTCTTAAGGTTCATTCATAAAGATTTGACATCCAACCTACCAAAAAATTACATAATTTCATAGTTCAAGACTTTCATCAACATCCTTAAACTCCTCTGGCATCCATGTAAACCCTCCAAAAATATGTGAGCATCTAAACTTGGACTATCAAGCTTGTTTTCTTGTTTCTTTCATGCTTGAGTCATCTTGAGGTCTAAAAATGGATTTATTTGGTCTTATTTTCACCTTAAAAGATTTAAAACATATTATTTAACCCCATTATCATTTTATAATAGGTTGGAATTCATACTTGATTCTATAAATGTAAATGGCCTCACATTTGGAATCTAGGCTTCCCCATGCCTATTATGCTTGTCTGCAAGCTTATTCCCAAAATGACCCTTTTTTGTCTTCCTTGCATTAAAATAGATAAAAAATATCTATACACATCCCATAAAATTTTTATAATCCATTAAATTTTTTACCTAGGTCTATAATTGAAAGTGACCCCTTAATTGGCCTTTAGGCATGGCCATGCCTCATGAGCCTGTTTACACTTTTGAGGGTCTAGGGCACCTTATCTGATTTAATACCTTATTAATTAGTTTAAATTATGTTAATAGGTGTCATAAATATTTTAAAACCTTCCTAAAATATCAAATCAACCTCTGGTTCATCTTATTCTCCTATCACTCAAGGTTGTAGGCTTTGTACATAAGGGGAAGTACCCCTTATCTGAGATAAAATAGGGGGTACTTAAAATATTATCTCAAACAAAATGAACATTTTATTTGATTTTATAAGTGATAATGATCCCATAAATAACATGTCAGCATATTATTAGGTCATTTGACCCCCAAAATCACTCTAAAATCCAAAATAGACTCTTCACATGGTAGATTGTGTACATGATTTGAGGAATGGGTTGTATGACACATCATTGGAACCTATTATTCATTTGTTTCAACGTCCTTATGGTATAAAATTATGGTAAATATCATTATTTAGGTTATAATTATGATTATAAACCCTTTTTATCCATGTTTACACCTTGAATTGAGACCTTGCCCAATTAGCCCTGAGTGATAAATTGGACATGCCTACATATTTTGTCTACTTGTAGGTTATAATTCATAAATCAGTCTTGGGATAATATTTAAATATTTATTTAGAGTTAATTTTATTTATTTTTTTATATTTCCTATCCTTCCTCATCAATTTTAACTCTAAACCTGCTCATTACCTAGTTTAGACTGAAATATCACTTCCTTAACTTATTATGTTATTTTCCTCCTTCAAATGTAACCCTGTAGATGTTCATGTATAGTTTTAGGTCTGAAATAAAATATACAAGACCTTATTGATATTTATAAGCTTCTTTTACACTCATATAAGTAATCTCTCATTAGGCTTATACCCTTTTATCACCAAGAATACCATGCCCCTAACTCATTGGCTATCTCAGTCATAGCCTGGTTGTAGGTCCTCATAGGGTTCTAAGTAACTATATATGTTTGTTTTGAATTAATAAGGGTTAATTGAGGTTATAATTATTGTAATTAATATTATCACAAGTTTTCTCATCATTCAAGATTCTTTATACCCTTACCTGTATCTTAAACTTACTAAACTAAGCTTTCCCTTAACTAAGTTTAAACCCTACCTATAGGTTAGTATAGATGTTTGTGAGTTTGTAATATAGCTTGTTCATGATATGTGTGAACCTCCATTAGATACCTTGAAGTCAAAAGTTACATATTTTAACTATAATTCACCTTTGACAGTCTTAAAACACCAAATGGATGTCATGTTTGAAACACTATTTTATACCCTACTACAGGTGCTTATTTGCCAATGTACAGACTGGAAATGTACATGGGAGGTAGAAAAATAGTATATCCCTCTCCTTTTATGATATTAGTTTCATGAATGTTCATTTGAATGATTTTAAACCATACTCATATGGGAATATTCCTTATTTACAACTTGAATATAAAAAGGTCCTTAGTTGACTCAGGCCTGTAGATGATATTAAAGGAAATTAGTGTTTTAATGGCAAATTTTAGACCCCAAATGACCATCTTCCACTTATCATATTCCTCCCAAAATTGTCATAGTACTTATCCATGCTAGAGGTTACAAGTAAAGGCCATTGGGATGAATGAAAAGTCTTTATATCCCTATTTAAAAATGTCAACAAAACACTAAGGAACTATGTTTTCCCTTTTTGGTAAAAAAATCTTGTATATAGTCTATTGGCTCTAGAAAATGATCCACATTTTGCCTTTGCCAAACTAAATTTCAACATGAATATTCCAGGGTTCTATATTAATATTAGGAATTCAATAAGGGTTTACCATGCTATCATTTCTCCATTTTATGCTTGAGTCTACTGTTCACACCACTTGTAGGCAAACATCTAACTGATTAGGTAGTATATACTATTATGCAACATATGCATGTTTACTATTTTAAATTTAGTTTGGATATTTTCAAAAGTTTCAAAGAACCTTCACCAATATCAATACCTTACCTAACTTAGACGCTTTCCTTTCAATGATGTTGAATTTCATGAGGGCATCTATAGGTGAATTTTTAGGTACTTACAAGCAACATTTACAAGCATGAATGGTATGTATTGATTTTAAATTTAGTGGAATCCAAGTTCATCCATTAGTTCAAAATGTAGTCCAAAACCTTAAAAGACCTTAACACATCTCAACACTCCTTTTCAACATGACTGGTTCTATGAGGGCACCTATAGGTGACCATCCAAAAGGGTAGACTGTATGTAAGTGTGTACAATGAGTGAAATTCATGGAATGTTGCTTTGGAGGATAAGAGTGAAATGTGATGGAATTGAGAGGAATTTTAGAACATGATGGTGAACCTATCCCCACATTATTAAACCATTAAAAAAGCATGAAGGTACTACAAATAATAAAAACCTACCCACCACATAGAATGATGCTTATTTTTAAACCTTGATGTACTTGACCCATCAAAATACTATAAAACATGAAACCAAGAGTAGGAAATTTTAGAGGAAGAAGTCAACATTATCTGGAACTAAGATGAGCAACTGGATCATATTAAATTACTCAAACCAATGAAAAACCTATAGGGTGCATGAAACTACTATCAAAAGAGTACAATCAGATTCATGAAGATGGTTTATGAAGCATATGACATGATTATTCAAACTCAGTATATGGAAATTAAGGTCTCTAAGTTTAGTGTAACCTCCCCAAGGTTTTTGAGTTGAAACGTCTTGAGCTGTTTGTACTAAGTAGAAACTTGAATGTCCATTCTATTTGCCAAGATGATTGAAAAAGGATTATAATGGTTTTGGGCCAAAAATGGCACTTCAATATCAAAAAAAACATGTAACTAATCTTGGGGAAGTTGAAGAGACACACTATGATCCTTTACCACATGGCACACTTCCCAAGGAGTTGTACAAGGGCTATTTTCTTCTTCTTTATCAAGAAAACTACCTTTTCTTCTGATGAACTTGCCACTTTTCAATTATGTCAATTAATTAAGACCTACAAGGACACATGGGACATGAAATCACATTTTTACACCTTCACTCTTCCTAATAAATCTATACAAGTCATTAAATGCACCTTTTTAAACCTCAAATTAACCCAAAATGACTAAAAGGACTAAATTAACTAAGGACCAAGGTTAGTACAACATAAATGACATTTATTAACCTATAAAACACCTTTTGAAATATGTATTAGATCCCTAAACATAAAAAAGCATTTTTTTTACCAAGTGGTGCCCCAATTGGACCTAAAAGTCAAAATTGGTCAAAATAATTAATGATGAAATTATTTTTCAAGCTAAAATCCATTTCTTTTCATTAAAATAATTATTAATACCACCCTCATTTGAAAAGTCTTAGTATATTAAGGTCTAGGAATTAATGTTACATCCCTTTGGTTAATTAAATAACTTGATATACCAAAGATCACCTTAAATAAATGCATCTCACATGTTGAATATTTTATAAGACATAAAAAACCACTTGGTTGCATTTGGATCCCCCACTATTGGACCCAAGACCATAAGTACCAAGCTCATGGTCCTTGATTTACCACTATCCTAAAATATACTTCTAAGTCACCCATGGACACATCGTAAGAGGTCTATTACCTCCTTAGGTAGTCAATGTATTAAATTCATCCATAACGGAAAATGATATAAACATGAGGCCAATCCTAATCCATGGAGTGTACAAATACCCAACCATAAATCTCAATATTGTATTCCAACCATTCCACAAATTAACAATGCACCACTACCTAAATTTGTTAACATGAATCCATATTTATAGGTTAGTCTTACTGATTAAGATGATGATGAACCAAATGAATTACAAAACACTTGTAATACCACTAAGTTACTTCCTTAAATTTTGGAGTGGATTCCTCCCTCTTTGCTTCCACATGATCATACCATCCATTTAGTTGATGAGATCACTAATATCCCTCCTCCACATAATGCACATGAAGCCTCTTACATAGAAGATGGCTTCACATGTAATGAATATGGAGTGGCAATGTTGTTTCAAGATCCTTTAGCAATGTTATCCCAAAAATTTAGTGATATAGGTACATCCACTTCTGATTCTCCCTTAAAGACAAATGCATGCACTATTTCTCACATGTATGATGGAAATTATATCATGGCTCAAGCTCAATAATAAGACTTAGATGTACAAAACTATCAAAAAACAATAGCCAAAATACATACCTTCAAACATGATGTATGTATACACATAATATTTTCAAACTTTATCAATTACTGATGCTTTCTCTCTTATAGGAACATGTTGAGTCTCAATCTCTTTGAGTTCACACCTTAAAGGGTGCATCGGGAAAGGGGTGGCTAGACCACTATTTCTTTGCAAGATTGTTGTCCCCTATAACACTAATTATAACCAACACAAACCTATCTTATTATATACACCATAAATTGGTTAATATAATGCACATGTTATGTCTTTTCATAGTCCTTTCATAGGAGACTTCGACTAGAGAATATGATTTTTTATTCACATTTAGCCAGGTCCTTTTATTTGATTTGTCTTGGTCTTACTACATTCCCTAGACATCTTTTTGATTATTTAAAGTCATCCATAGCTTTTTAGACTTCCCTTTCAGGCCCAAGCACATATTTTTAACCCAGGCCCATCCCCCTAGGTCCCACACCCCCTAGAAAATAGTGCCCAAATAGGACTAATGCACTAAAATCTAGGGTGTCTAGTTTTTGGTGATATTTTCCAAGCACAATTTTAGTTCTAATGATCAGTTTCTTTTACAGGATGAGTCATATCCCTTTTTTTTGCTTCATTCCTAAGTTTTATAATGTCAACCAAATGTGAATAAAGCTCCCAAATTTTAAATAATGAGTCTCCTATATAAAGGATTACACAAGGCATTTTATATCTAGCATTTACTATTTTGGCACATGAGAAATAATAAAATCAATCAATAGTATAACTCAGTTTCTTTGAATCACACATAGATTTTCATGATTGATCAAGGAAGGGCCTAGGAAAAATTCATTCTTATATCAATCATGTGCATTGATTATGCATGTTCTCTAAGGGATAACTACATCAGATCTAAGAACTTAGCTTGAGGGTTGATGTAGGAAGTAATTAGAATAGTAAGGGTTCTTAATTTTTCAATCATTCTTCCCACAACCCAAATTTTCCCCCTTTTTCTTTGATTCTATTTATTTTTTCCATGTGTGTAGACTAATATAGGTACTAAATATTGAAAAAAACCTATAACAAGCTCTAATGACTTCCAAGACTTGAAATTTGGTACATAACATCATACTAAGCAGGCAAATAGAACCCAAAAATATTTTAGCCTCAAGACAATAGTGCCAAGAAAGGACTATAGCTCTAGACACTAGGGTGTCTTATTTTTGATTCTCCTATCTAATTAGAAAATAGAAGCTAGAGCTATATTTTTGACACTATCCTATTCTTGTTCCTCAAATACCAGACTCAAAATCTTCTATTTCAACATAAATCTAAGTTAATTTATCTTTGTCTTGTATAGTTATCAGTTAAAATCTATACTTCTCCCTATTAAATTAGTTTTTCCCTATCATTCTAGAAACTTATTATTTAGGAATTAAACATCTAATTTATTGAAAATTATAATTTTTTTGGTTAACCTCACTTACTTTGAACAAAAAACCTAAAACCCTAGCCACACTTAGGGTTTTTCCTTCTTATCTTGTTTAAAAATTTAATTATCTAAATTCTAATTTTTGTATTAATTTTTATAAATTTATCTTATTAAAAAACTATTTTTAGAATTTTAAATTATTACATAATTTTCAAAAATTATAAAACCCTAGCTCAAAACCCTTGATTTCAAAACTAGGTCATCAAACGCCAAGCCTTTCCTCCTTGAAAATTTTAGAAAACTATTTTGGAATTTTTGCTAATTAATTACCTTGTCAAAAATTATTTCAAAATTTCAAAATAAGTAGTTTGTGGTGAAAAAATTTTATTTCCAAATTTCTAATTTTTGTACATTTATCTTATTTCAATTTTTATTAGAATTTAAAATTATTACATAATTTTCAAAAATTCTAAAACACTAGAATTCCAAACTAGGTCCTGAAACCTCAAATTTCCCTCCCTTACAATTTTTAGAAAAATAATTTGAACTTATTGCAAATTATTTGGGTTATCAAAAGTAATTTTCAAAATTCAATTTTAGTAGTTCTTTGTGCATTTATTTGCTTCATAGTACTTTTCAAAATTCTCTTTGGTGATAAAATGGCCACAAAGGCAATTCATTCTTCTCATCCTTTAGATAAATTTCTTAAATTTTCTTACAATTATGACAGTGATTGGACAAATTTGTAAAATTGCACATTAGCTAAAACTATAGAAAATGATTTCATTTATAGGCAAGATAATTACTATTATTTTAATGAATGATATGATGATGTATATAATGATGAGGGTGAATCACAAATATATTAATATTTTTATCTAAAACCCCATCTCTTTTATTCCTTCTTATAGTGAAAATACTTTTGAATAATGGGAACGATACTTCTCACCTCATTATCCTAGGCACAATATACAAAATGCACAAATTTATCATGCACTTCCAAGTGAACCTCTTATTGGTGATGATTTGCTTACATGTGAACCTAATCTCTCTCTACCTTTTGCTACTACTATGTTCAAAATACAACAATATAGATGCAATAGAATTAAATTACCAAAGCATAGTTCAAATGATGCATTATGTGTTCTTAAATCTACTCTTTCAAAAGAATGTTCAAATGATAACTCTTCTACTCTCACTTTTGATGTTGAAAATGAAGAAAATGCATATAATCCATTCATGGATAGCATAGATACACATGATATTCCAAATGCCAATGATAAGTTATTGCATATTAGAAATAAATTAACTCTTTCTCTTACACCTCTCCCTAACAATGATGAAAGTAATGATAAATATGATAGTGAACATGCAAATGAATATGAGAATGAAAGTGAATATGAAAATGATACTTCAAATTCTTATATTTCAAATGAACAAAATTCAGATTGCGATAATGCATGGAATAATGATGACTACTATGCATATAGTGAAGAATAAAATGCATCTCATGCTTCTAACCCTTCTCTCAAATCTCATGCATGTCAAAATGTTGATCCTAATTTTATTCCTGTTTCTATTTCAAAATATGCACATGTTAATCTTAATAGCACATCTACTAAATTAGAATGTGATTCAGTAAAACATAAAGATATCAATGAATCTCCCAAGCCACCCCTTACTATAGTAGAACCTAGTTATCACTCCTCACCTAAAGAGAATGGTAGCCCACATCCCTCTAGTAAGGTCCAAGTTACCATTACTCCAAAGGTTCAAGTGAGCACACCCCCTCTTCATGATCCACTTGCCAAATGTAGCATTCCCATGGTTAAAATTAACAATCAAATTCAATGATTAAATAAACCACTTCAAGATACTAATGTACCATCCTAGGAGATCATCTCTTTGATGCATGTAGTTGGTAAACTATAACACCAAGTACATATCCTTACCTTGGAAAACAAAGCTTATAAATATTAGATGAATACCAATGATCTACACGGTAACCCTATTCCAAGGGCATTCATAAAAAATGCATTGTTGAAGAATTTATAGACACCATCATTACCTCACTTTGATGAAAATAGAGATCCATTCACACATCTTCAGGCCCTTTGAATGGGTTTGAAACCTCATGCAAGACATTTGATCTTACTCAAGTTGTTTCAATATACATTAATGGGGGAAGCACAAAATTGGTTATTTCATCTACTTCCCATTGGTTCATTACACACATATGATGATTTAGAGGAGGCATTTCTCAAGAACTACATTATAAACATGGGCCCTCATGTTACATATGAGAAGCTTTCCACACTACATAAAAATTATTTAGAGATAGTTAGCGAGTATATCTTAAGATTCAAGGCTCATTTGTTAAGATTGATATACAAAATAGTAGATCTAAAGATATAACATATCTTCATCAAGGGCCTTCATCAACCTCTTCTCAAGCATATACTATATCAGATAGAGCCTTGTTTTAGAAATTTGTGTTACATAGTTGTATCTTTGAAAAATAAATTGGGATTAATTGAGGTAGTTAGATTTCATAATAACACCTTCAGATCTAGCTCCTATTACTCAGTATCCACCATGTCCTAACAAGATAGGAGACCACAACTAGTCAAGAATAAAGAGCAAGTTTTTAGAATACAACCTACAATATGCACTGTAGATAACTATAGAAAATCAACACTATAGTTTGATTCAGAGTGGGATATCACATCTATCATTTTATCAACACTACTAGATAAGAGGTTAATCACATTACCTTTTATTGATTGACAAGATCTGCATCTCTTACATAGACAACCACATTAGCCCTTTTATAAATTTCATCATATCCGTGGACACAATGATGATATGTTTTTTGGACGCTGAGATTGTATTTCTAGATGTGTTGATGATGGTCTTATAGAATTCACATAGGGGGCATAGATATCTCCTCCATTATGTAACCCTATATCTCATTCCTCTATGACTGAGTCATCCCAAGACATTCCTTTTGTTGGGTGAATATTGTCATCAACTAACTGATGGAAAAATGGGTATATCAACCATAGCACAAGGAGATTTATGTGGAAAAATAGGTGTGGTTACCATATCTTTAATGAGATAAATCTCTCCTCTCAGCAAGGGGAGGTTCCCTATAAACTATAATATATTAATATAAACTGAAAATAGACTTAGGGGTGAAATCATACCATCCATATCTCTTTTTTTAGAGATGATGTTCACAAAGTAAAAGAGGATTCTTGTGTAATTACTGAAGGCATTTCTCTTCTTTTAGAAATAATGTTCAATAAATAGTAGGAATACTTCCTTGGTAGTAACTGTAACCACAAGAAACCCATGAAAGCACAAAGTCTTCCATTTCTTCTCCCACTGATTTAGGACAAAGTAACATAGTAGTATGAAGTGAAGCACAAAGTCTCCATTGAAAACTACAATAGAATAAAAGATGACGAAAGATAAGGGGAGCTCAAAGTCTCTCCAATATCCTAAAACATAAAACACATAGACTAAAGACAATTATGGCAGCTCAAAGTCTCCCACAGTCGACTTCATGACATCTTCCAGATTATTTCCACTTGTTATAATTATTTTATTAAATGGACAAGACTATATTTAGGAAAAATACATAAGAATGATTTCCTAGATAACACAAGCTATTTCAACACAAAGTCTGAAAGGTCACTTGTTTTCTCATTCACTTGATAAAATATGATTAACAGTCTAAGCTCAAAGTCTTAGGAATGCCTTTCAATTTGGGTAGAGTTTTGCTTCTAATAACAAAGAGATATCCCTTATTCAAAATGAGAGATTACAATATATAGCCTCTAAAGAAATACTTTGGCACTTATTTTCATGAAATGGCCCATGCAGTATTAAATGCATTGGAAATATTGTGAAGGGGCCATGATAAAATAGGTTATTGGCCTTAACTTCGGTGTTATAAATCATATCAAATGTCTCCTCCAATGTATGGGTTGCTTGGTCTTCTTTATGATTCTTACAAGACTGTCCATTTGCCTTTACTCAATGAATAAAAATAGGCCACACCATTGAATGCTTGAACTCTCTGATATCCACCTAGTGGACTATTCCACCTATTGGAATAACTCTCCTATAGATATTTCTAGATTTCTCTGTAACTTTCCCTCTTTCCTTGCTACCTTTTGTCTCTTCCTCATGTTCTAAGCTCTTAGGGCCATCTTCTCACCTTTTGCTAGATTTTCTAGCTCCTTTCTTGGTGGGTCACTACATTTGTCTTTGGTCCCACGCTATTTGAAAATCAATGGTTATTCCATCACTCTAAATTTGATGTTTGAGGGGAAGTCACTAGTGGCTTGAACCACTTTGAAATTTGAACTATTTTGAACCTTTGAACCATTTGGAGTTCATTGGTTCAATGGTTCAACAGTTCAATAGACTAAAATTTGATGTATTCAGACTCATCACCACTTCTTTGAACTCTTTCGACTTTTCTTTAGATTAAACTTTGAACCTTGAACCTTTAGACCACTTTGAAATCTTTGGAACTCTTTGAACCTTTAAACTCTTTGGAGGCAGAGTTCAATGTTCAACAGTTCAATGGTTCATTCCATATCATTGAACCCTGCCACTGAACCTTTTTGATTGAACTTCGGTGTTGAACCATCCTTGCAATTTTTAGGAATGCCTTAAGTGTTTTGATATTTTTCTTTGTGAAAGCCCACCTTTTGAACCTATAATTTCCTTATCTGAAAAGGCTTGTGTGATTGAATAACTTGACTACTCAAAACATTTTGAGAAAGGAAGAGACCATTTTTGGCCTGTAGGACCAAAATGGTTGACATGTTATCCACAAAAACAAGTGATAGATTTTGGGAACAATAACTAGCTCTAGTTGGGAAAATTCCATCAATTGTATTTTGAAACAATCAAAAGAAGTAGAATCCAGACTCTAAGTGCCTTCATCTATGCCATTGGGCTATGGAGTCATGCCATCCAAAAAAGAGAAAGATGCCAAAAAATGAAACAAACAACACAAAACAAACAAAGACTATACACATGTACAACTAGACTTATTTGATACTTCAAGGATTGAAATGCTTTAGCTATGGCCCACTATGAGGTAGTGAAAATGGCGTTCCATCTTGATATATCAGTAAGAGACTATTTTCACCCTAGAATTGATGATTGGTGAATGGACCTCTCCACCAAGAATCAAATTTCCCATGCATTTATCTTGGTTCTCTCCTCCTGCCCCTTAACAAGACTTGATTTCCAATCTGAAAACCATGAATCCTTGCTCTCTTGTCAAAGAGTTTATTTGCCTAATTTTGATGTGCAGTAACATGGTCCACTACCATGGTTAGTTTCTCTTCTAGTCCAGTTAGGCACATGATTTAATGGTCATCATTAAACAACTACCAATGGTTGGCATTATTAGGTACACTTGGTCAAAAGACCAGTTCAATAGTGTACTTGTGCCCTTTAAAATCATGGTGAGGAACCATGAGGGTCACAAAGATGGCCAAGGAATTTGCTCAGTCATTGAATTCTTTGGGCACCTTAGAAATACTAAAAGCATCAAAAATTTCAATACAATCCCATACAAGATTGTGATAATGTCATAATCTTTCATTCTTGGTTTGATATAGGTTCCTCACCTGACAAACCACTAGTTCAACATCTCCTTGGGCATGAAGAAGCTTAATTCCTTTAGCTTGAGCAGCTTTCAATCTAGGCAACAAAGATTCATACTCGGTGGTATTGTTGGTATTACTAAATTGCAACTTTTATGAATAAGGGAAAATATCTCCTTAAGGATATATCAAAACAATCTCAGCTCCAGAATCAGTAGAAGAATTGCTGCCATCAAATTCTAGAATCTAGACATCATTAGAATCTAATCTCTTTAAAGATCTCTCTTCACTAGGGAGGGTAGATCCTTTTTCATCTAAAATGTGCTCTACCAATTCTTCTGATGTCTTGTTTGAATTTTTTGGATTTTCACTTATAGAAATTTCATCTAATGAAATAGAAAAATATTTTGTAGATAGAAAGTAGTTACCCATTCCTGAGGATTCAAATAGAATTTGAGCTTCAAGGGTTGATGCTTAGGTGACAATGTATTTCAAATCCTTCAAAGCCTTTGCATGATGCCCTTGACAGGGATCCTCACCTCAGAGAGGTCCATCTTTAATTCTCCACCAACATCCTTGCAAAATTTTTGTCCAAGCAGAATGCCATAGGAAGCTAGAACATCTACCACCAAGACTGTCATTTTAATCCTTTTTTCTAGGAAGGCTACAAATGCAAATTGAGCATCTTTGATCTATCTCAAAAGTGGTACTTTTTTTCCATGGAGAAACATCTCCCAAAATTTTTAGTCAAAGTGAGATCGAGAGAGTTTGCCACCTTGATGGGCATCACATTTTTAGATGTGCCATAGTTTATTATGTAGTTGCTCAGCTTATGACCATTTATCAATAGGGAGAAACAAAAAGGTTCTATTTTCCTAGGGGTAATAGGAGGAGTAATGACAAGATTTTTTTGGGTGGATGTGTTCTTTGGGGGATCATGAGTCACCTTTGAAACATCTTATCCTGTCAGGATAGTTTTATTCTTAACGCATTCAACTAACCTATCCAATTTCTCAGGGTTGGCTTGTAAGTATTCAAACTTAGACATTTGGATCTTGGTCTTCTTATTATGATCAATTATGTCAAATAATTAAAATGAACTAGAAACTAAGGAAGAAAGTCCATCATTCTGGGTTTTTTGGGAGTGGCACTAGTCTGAGAAATTAAAGTAGAAGGTGCAAGATTGTTTGAGGTACTTTTTTATTGATCACTGGGTCCTTTGATTGGAAAGGAAAAGAATTCCCTCATTTAGTAATCAAAATTGTTGGTTGAGATTCTTCCCCTATTTTTCCCTTATCATCTTATTGAGTTGAATGGTTTTGGGACCTAATAAAAATAACGTATGACCCAGCAAACACTCTTCCCTTACTTCTAGCTTCATCCTAGTAATTTATAAAATTGATGTTGGAGTCGCTAGATAATTCTTCCCCTCCTTCTATGAAGAGATTAGCATCATCTTCTTGATCAAACTTAGGTTGAAAAGAGGAATCATGTTTAGCTTCATGATAACTAACTATTGAGTTAGCTGGTGCTGCTTCAATGGCAAGCTTCCCATATGGGGGAGGAAGACGATTTGGTTGCCCTTGATTTCTAGTAGCATTGCCTTGATATGAATAGTTGGGAATTGTCCTCATTGGTATATCCCAATAAGAAGGAGGAGACATCCCTTGTGCCATTTGCTTTTTTAGAGCTAGCGATTCATTTGCTAGCTTTTGCTCCATAAGATCAGTGGTGCATGTAGAGAAATTTTCAGAAGATGAAGAAGATTTATTTCTATTAGAATCTCTTCTTATCTTTCCTACCAAGATAAGATCATATTCAACTTCAGTGGCCAAAATATGAGCTATATTAAGATCTATGTGGCTAGCCCACCTTAACAGGAAACTCACTTTAGGAAGTTGAGAATTGATGAAGAAGCACTTGAGATTTTTTGGTATCGACTGAGTAATTGTAAGAATCCTATTTCTCAACTTGTAAAATTTAGCAATGACGTCTCACATGGGTTCATGAGGATCCTTCTTAATCTACATAATTTGGGCTAACAGGGCATGTGCATCTTCTATGGATTGTAATCTAACCTCAAACTTGGCCTTGAGATTGTTCCAGTCAGTCACTATTTGTGCTTGCAGATGATAAAACTAGTCTACGACAATGCCTTGCAATGTTTCTATAAATAGTCTAACTTCTATGTCTTCATATTTAACACCTATCACACCATAGGATATGTAGAAGGCTGTAATATGCTCATTAGGATGAACTCTCCCATTACCATAGAACTTGGGAAAATTCTTTCTTGAACTATGGGGTAGTTCATATAGAGGTGGGGTTAGATTCAGGGGACCAAAAGTATTACCCCAAGGGCCTTGGGCTGCCATGATATGATGATTGAAAGGAGGGATAACAAACCTTTGTGGAGTATGTATAGACAAAGCTTTGCTAGCAGAGGAAAGAGAAGATTCACTTGGTATTGGAGACCTGATGTTGGTAGGAGGAAAACTCTTGGTTTGTTGGAGGTGAGCTTATGGAGGAGAAAGATCAAAATGATTTTACTACACAAACTTGAATATAAGATCAACAATACTTTGAGCTCTCTAGCTTCACGTATATGGTGGATCGGGCAAAGTGTAGAATGGAAAATAACTAAAACTACTTCAATTTGAAGCTTAAGGCTTCAACTTGCACGTTCTTCCCTAGTGGAGTCACCAAAAACTATTGGGTGAATATTTTGTCATCAAATAACTGATGAAAAAATGGGTATATCAACCTCAACACAAGGATATTTATGTGGCAAAAGGGGTGTGGTTACTATAGCCGTAATGAGATAAATCTCTCCTCTCAGCAAGGGGAGGTTCCTTATAAACTATAATATATTAATATAAACTAAAAATAGACTCAGGGGTGAAATCATACCATCCATCTCCCTTTTTTTAGAGATGATGTTCACAAAGTAAAGGAGGATTCTTGTGTAATTACTAAAGGCATTTCTCTTATTTCAAAAATGATGTTTAGTAAATAGCAAGAATACTTCCTTGGTAGTAACTGTAACCACAAGAAACCCTTGAAAGCACAAAGTCTTCCATTGCTTCTCCCACTGATTTAGGAAAAAGTAACATAGTAGCATGAAGTGTAGCACAAAGTCTCCACTAAAAACTACAATAGAATAAAAGATGACAAAGGATAAGGGGAGCTCAAAGTCTCTCCAATATCTTGGAACATAAAACATAGACTAAAGACAATTATGGCAGCTCAATGTCTCCCACAGTCAACTTCAAGACATCTTCCAAATTATTTCCACTTGTTCTGCTTATTTGATTAAATGGACAAGACTGTATTCAAGAAAAAGACATAAGAATGATTTCCTAGATAACACAAGCTATTTCAACATAAAGACTGAAAGGTCACTTGCTTTCTCATTCACTTGATAAAATATGATTAATAGTTTGAGCTCAAAGTCTCAAGAATACCTTTCAATTTGGGTAGAGTTTTACTTCTAATAACAAAGAGATCTCCCTTATTCAAAATGAGAGATTACAATAAATAGCCTCCAAAGAAAGACTTTGGCACTTGTTTTCATGAAATGGCCCATGCTGTATTTAATGCATTGAATACATTGGAAATCTTGTGAAGGGGCCATGCTAGAATAGGTTATCAGCCTTAAATTTAGTGTTATAAATCATATCAAATGTTTGCTCCAAATTATGGGTTGCTTGGTCTTATTTATGATGCTTACATGGCTGTCCATTCACCTTTACTCAATGAAGAAAAACAGGCTACACCATTGAATGCTTACACTCTCTGATATCTACCTGGTGGACTGTTCCACCTATTAGAATAACTCTCCTATAGATATTTCTAGATTTATCTATAAATTTCACTCTTTCCTTGCTACCTTTTGTTTCTTCCTCATGTTCTGAGCTCTTAGGGCCATCTTCTCACCTTCTACTAGCTTTTTCAGCTCCTTTCTTGGTAGGTCATTGCATTTGTCTTTGGTCCCATGCTATTTGAAAATCAATAGTTATTCCATCACTCTAAATTTTATGTTTGAGGAGATGTCATTGGTCACTTGAACCGCTTTGAACTTTGAACCATTTTGAACCTTTAAACTATTTGGAGTTCATCAGTTCAATGGTTCAATGGTTTAATAGACTAAAATTTGATGTCTTTAGACTTGTCACTGCTTCTTTGAACTCCTTCAGCTTTTCTTCAGATTGAACTTTAAACCTTGAACCTTTGAACCACTTTGAACTCTTTTTAATTCTTTGAACCTTTAAACTCTTCAGAGGTGAAGTTCAATGTTCAACGGTTCAATGGTTCATTCCATATCATTGAACCTTGCTGTTGAACCTTTTTGATTGAACTTTAGCATTGAACCATCCTTGCAATTTTTAGGAAATGCCTTAAGTGTTTTGGGATTTTTCTTTATGAAATACCACCTTTTAAACCTATGATTTCCTTAGCTGAAAAGGCTTACGCGATTGAATAACTTGATTGCTCAGAACATTTTGAGAAAGGAAGAGACCATTTTTGGCCTGCAGGACCAAAATGGTTGACATGTTGTCCACAAAAACAAGTGATGGATTTTGGGAACAAGACCTTTATAGTAATCATCAATCACTCATCATGAGCACAATGCATGTTTTAGTAAAAAATCTCGTAAGAGATATCCTATTTCAACTATTCCAAAAATTTGGAAACCAATACAACACAAGCAACCCACATATAGCAGTGTAGTCTGTGGTATACATAGTGCAGTTCTATATACATATATAGTAGTCACATGCACCATAACATAATAATATTACACAAAAATACTCATTGTAGCTAAGTTTTTAGGGTCCTATCTCATGTAGCAATCCACTACAATTAAGACTAGTTGAACCCATAATATAGAGTAATACTTCAGAGAGATATTCATTATAGCTAAGTTTTTAGGTTCCTATCTCACATAATAACCCATTATAATTAATATTAAATGATCCCTCATCACAGGTTTCAACTCAATCTCAACATATTGCACATTCATATACATCATAGTAGAGGCCATAAGGTATTCAGTTATAGACATATGAGCCTTATTCACAATAGATAGTATCAGCTATAGAGCACATTCCTACACAACATGAGTAGTATGGACACTTTTTCACTTGGCTGATAGGGTTTAGATATTGATATATCATAGTGTGATACAACATACATTCATTTCAACATCATTTCATAGCTTCACATAGCACGATAATGATGGAGCCAAAAGCCTAGCTAACCTTTGTATTCTTGAGCCACTTTCAGGGAAGTAATATGCACATCATGCTATACTACATATCTACCTACTAACAACTAACATTCTTGATTTTAGATAACCATCCCTGACCAAAATTAGACTATCCAATCTAGATATTACCAAATCAAACTTATCCAAACCCTTCTACCATTCTCACATTAACTTCTCTAAAAAATTTTACCAATTACAAAACCCAATTTTTTTTTTCTTACATATAATCATAAATCAAACCTAAAAAACATATCCAAGCATATCATGAACAATCGAATCACATCCCAAATGCTATCTTTCCAAACATATCAAACAATCATGTCACATATCCCATATACCATTTTCCAAGCATATGTGAATTCAACATCAACATCAAATCAACTATTTCAAATTCAAAATATTACAATACCAATATATTCTAGAATGCATAACACCAATACACATAAGTTAAAAATAAAACCAACATCCATATATATAACCAAATTTTCAAGTACATAACATATCAAAATATAGTCAATCATAAATAGGGGGCATGCTTTCACTCTTAGTCTCACTCTCTCCTCTAGTACTAGTCCCATAATCCTATCTAACACTCAATAACTCTACACCTCCTCAAGCTCCTAAATTCCTCTTGTACTAATTATCTCACTCTAAAAAATGACCATACACCTCATGAAAATTTGTATGTCACCACTAAAGATCCATATAATCATCCACAATATTTGAATTCATTGATCCATAATCAAGAAGAGGCATCCTATGTCTATCTTGCTTAGCCTTTAGCTCATCTCTCTTTCCCACTATCTTAACATATGCAACTATAGATAGATATAATAGCCCAGTCAAAAAAATGAGCATAAAAACTAGTCATAATGGTCACTCTCTATCAAACCCTCCTCCAAAACATCATCAAAAACATGTCATGTAAGCTCATGTAGTGTAGACTCAATGATAGTCTCCTAGAACACATCATCCCCACCACTAACCCTAGTAGTTGCCTCACCATGTACACCTCCCACCCCACCTGCACACATAAGAAGTACAACATTACATTAGATACATAATTTCAAATTCAAGATAAAGTACAAACATAGGTATAATGTAAAATCTAATCACTAATTACCTCATATCATCTAGATCAGCTCAAGATCCTCATATACAAGAACATCCACTCCATTTATAGGATATAATGGATCCCATCGATGCTTAGCCCACCATGCATTATATCACTTAGTACATCCCACATCCTCTACATTAGGAATATCTATCACCACATCTCATGTATCCATAGGTAATGGTGCCAAATCAACCTTAGTAGGTCTCCCATGAGCCCCTACTCTCACTGGTACCTGTGCACTTCTTAACCATACCCATGCTATAGGAGGAACATCATATCAAACTCAAAACTAATTAGTAATGTAATCATATTGAAATCACTCATAAACTATAGACCAATGATCATGTAACCAACAACTCACTCTCATGTACAATAGCTACTTTCCATCCTTTGGTCATCTAAGAAATCCTCTATAGGGCCTCCATCTGATATTGTTGGCCAATAATCTATCTATCAACCTCCTATAATGATCTATCATGGGAGATTGGATAGCCAAATCACTCATCCATCACTTGTAAAATGGTTTTAGATATACATAACTCACCCTCAATAATCCAATTGACTGCATAACAACTATGTGCTCATAAGACCAACAATGCAACAAAGTGGTTACACCCACACCACCATTGAATGACTCCTACATGAATATATAAGTCTTTGTATAAATTGGAAAGCATATTCCTTCCACACAAAAAACATAGTATCATACATCTCAATACTTTGAACCACTCTATGCTTCCTATAAGTAATAGATACTCCACTGCCATCCATAACAACAAAAGAAGCCAAAAATATAACAAACCACTTTCATAGGCATGAAACACTCAACTGCATAATAACTTATAGTAATATATCACTATCACTACCTATCTGATGTACTCCTATGACCACCCCTACAAAGTATATAAATGCATGATCAATGGCATCCATACCCATGTTATCCTACAAAGACACTCATCACCCATTGATCAGAAAATGTAGAATCTGATACATGTCTTCCAAGGTCATAATAATCTCCTCTATAACAAGATAGAATGCATAGGTATCTACATTCCACCTCTCACACAAGGTGATAATCAAATGCTTATCCCACTACATAATACCTAGATCACACACATGACCCAGTCTATCTCTATCCATCATAACCCTCTCATCAATTGATAAAGGTAGTAGTCTTAGAGTCTCCATTACCTGATCTCTATGAAACACACTCAACCATATCTCACCTTACAAAACAGCAAAAAATAACATATATATCATCCAAATAGTCCAACTAAATAGCCAAGCTAAAAAATAATAGATCATAATTCAAATATCCTAGAAAATAGTAAATACATTAGTTCACCATGCTAAATCAATTATCAAGAAAAAGTACAATAAATAAATTAAGCATTAGCCTAGAAATATAACATCCAAGATAATAGTGTTGAGTACAAGACAACAACATTGGACATGAGTGCTACAACTTGAACAACAACATTGGAACTAGTCAAAATTTCCTAAAAACACCATTTTACCAATAACTTGAGCACCGTAGCTCTATTTTACAAACCATTTTTCCTCAAAATCATGAAAATGATAAATTATACATCACACAACCCTTAATATCTTAAAACATCATTTTAATACCATGGAACACACATCTCTACACCTATCTTATACCTAGATACACAAATTGGTCCTCACCAATCAAACATTCATTCAAAACATTCAAACAACCCAACCTATCCAATAAATCAACCTTTCACTCCATTCAACCTATTACTACCTCATTTTCCTATCATGACATGAAAGTTTCTATATCTCTACTATACCCAAATACAAGATTTGATCCTAATAAATCAAAGATACCTTTCACCCCTAGTAATTCAATCTCACCAATTCAATAATAGACTTTCAATCTATTCAATACATACCAACCAAGTTCCTATACATTCTGTCACTAGTCATCACTTTTGGCTCAACCTCCTCTATCATAGATTTTTCCCCTCTCCCCAAAAGGGGACATCATTCCTACTATTCCTATTCCTACACTTATCCAATACACCTATCCAATATCATAGATGGATACATCATGGTTATCACACCTCTAGTAGTCAAATTATTAGATTCAGCTGAGATTGGTCAAGATTATATAGTGGTTTAGACTATATGGGTCACTTAACATTACTCAACTTAGATTGGTCAGGATTATATATTGGTTTAGATTATATGGGTCACTTAGCATCACTTAGTTTAATTTGGTCAAAATTATATAGTGATTCAGATTACATTGGGTCACTCAACATTACTTAGGACATTCAAAGGGATAGAACTTTGGTTTATAGATATACAAACTATCTAGATACTAGATTCATGGGCATGTACATTACTACATGACTCACAAATATAAATTCATATAGGATGACACAGTTACAAACTAGATAGTAGATTATAGGAATAGTGTAGAGCACATTATTTTGATCTCCAATTTTACACATGGGACATGACATGATAGATCATATCACATGTGGTTATATATATTTCTAGATTATCTTGATGCATCAATCACATACTAGATTTGGGGGCATGGCATGGATGTTCATGCTTTCATCTTCTAGGATTATATAGATTGGAATGGCAAGACATGCCATTTTATTCTTACACATTTACCAAAATTTTTAGTTTACACCCAAGCATTACTCAAGTTGTCACCAGGTTGGACCGTAAAATCATCTACAGTGATTGGTACATAGTATTACTCAGACTCAAACCCAAGAGTTTGTGTAAGATAAAGGATAGACATTAGTTTGAGACCTTTGAGCACTTCTCAAATCTAGTTTAGATTATTTATATTTAGTGTAGGGGGTATCTATTATAGGGATTCCTTATTTTTACAAGCACTATTTATATTTAGTATAAGGGGCATCAATTATAGGGATTCGTTCTTTCTCTAGGCATTATTCAGCTTCAATACAGGGGCATCTATTATAATGATTCCTTCTTTTTTAAATCACTATTCATATTAAATATAGAGGGCATCTACTACAGGGATTCCTTCTTTCTTCAATCACTATTTTAGTTCTTCATCAACTTCCCTAGCTAAGAAGTTGGATCCTTTTTAGCACACTTATCTTCACACAAGTAAGTTTAGGTACACATCTTCTTTCTTTCTTTTACTCTAGTAATTCATTTCATTGCATCACTAGATTAAAAGGGGGTTAAATGTATACACCCTAAATTGGTCAAAAAAACACACATATTATGTCTTTTCATAGTCCTTTCATAGGAGAGTCTAACTGGAGAATATGAGTTTTTATTCACATTTAGCTAGGTCCTTTTATTTGACTTATCTTGGTCTTACTACATTCACTAAACATCTTTTTACTTATTTTTAGTCATTCATAACTTTCCATACTTAACCCTTTTAGTCCTAGGCACCTATTTTTGACCTAGACCCATCCCCATAGGTCCCACATCCTCTAGACAATAGTGCCCAAATAGGACTGCAATGCTAAAACCTAGGGTGTCTAGTTTCTAGCACTGTTATCCAAGCACAATTTTGTTCTAATAGTTAGTTTATTTTGTAGGATGAGTCTTACAACTTTTATTTAATTCATTCTTAAGTTTTCCAATGTTGGCCAAATGTGAATAAAGCTCCCAAATTCAAAATAAAGACTATCTTATATAAAGGATTACATAGGGCATTTTATATCTAGCACTTACTATTTTGGCACATGAGACATAATAAAATAATTCAATAGTGTAGCTCAGCTTATCTGCATCACACATAGATTTTCATGCTTGATGAAGGAAGGGCCTAGGTGAAATTCATTCTTGCATCAATCTTGCACGTTAATTATGCATGTTCCCTAAGGGAGAACTACATTAGATCTGAGACCATAGCTTGAAGGTTAATATAAGTAGTAATCATAATAGTAAGGGTTCTTGATTATGTGATCATTCTTCCCACAACCCAATTTTCACTCCTTTTTCTTTGATTCTATTTGTTGTTTCTATGTGTGCAAACTAATATAGGTACTAAAGATTGAAACAAACCTGCAACAAGATCTGGTGACTTTTAAGACCTAAAATTTGGTACACAGGGTCATAATAAGCAGATGAATAAAAACCTAAAAGATTTTAGCCTCAAGACAACAGAGCTAGGAAAGGACTAAAGTGGAAAACACTAGGGTGTCTTATTTTTGGCACTCCTATCCAATCAAAAAATAGAAACCAAAGCCAAATATATGATACTATCCCAATCTTGCTCCTCAAATACCAAACTCAGAATCTTCCATTTTAGCATAAATCCAACTAAGTTAATTTATCTTTATCTTACATAATTATTAGTTAAAATATATAATTCTTCCTATTAAAGTATATTTTTCCTATCATTCCAAACCCTTATTATTTAGGAATTAAACATCTAATTTACCAAAAAATAATAAGACACCTATACACTTCCCTAAGCTTTGACGCCTCCCTTACATATTCTTCCAAGGAATTCATTACCTTAAACAACCCCTATGTAAGCCAAAATATATTTTTGAAATTTAACAAACATTGTTGGCTTGGGCTGACCTTGTACTTAAATTATATTAGCATGTTACGAGTCTAGGTCATCTTCGATTGACCCAGATCGGGACCTAATTTGATTTTATCAATTAATGATATAGGGTAAATTAGGCTAAGTCTATTGGATAAAATTTGGGAAAGGTTTAGGGTTATATTCAGCTATACATACACTTTTTTTTCACCATTTCTTAGATAGAGATAGAGTTAATAATTCATTTGTGCTTTTTTACAATCTACTCTTTCACCATTCTACTTGAGGAGTCATTTCTTAGGTTTTACACTTGGAGAAGAAGATTTTATTATGGAAAAGTCTTAGATTGTTTGGCTTATCTTAGTGATCCTTAAAAAAGACAATAACCTCTTGCAAAGCACATTTGGATAAGAGAGATATTAAGTCTTGATGGGTTCATCTCTAATATAAGTATCTCTAACTCTTACTCTATTTTATTAGATAGAAGTAACATAAGTAGTTGCTTTTAAATGTATTTTTATCTCCATGCAATAAGATTTCCTATACATTGGATTAAGTATATATCTTATATACATATTTGATTTAATGTTTATTACCCCCATTTTGTGCCATAGGCTTTGGTGAGCACTATATTAGGTTTGACTTTAGTTTGTATTTAGTTTGTGAATAGAAAAAAAAATAGGATCTAGCTAGTGTTATCTCATGGTGTTTATTGACTAGAGGATTTGGAACCCTCTCTAGTGACATTATTATGGTAAAGGACCCCTTGGTTAGGTTTAGAAGATCCATCCTGGTCATGACCTTGATTGTCTGAATGTACCAACAAGCAGAAGGGTAAGTGTGATTTATCTTCTCTGAGTTAGGATTGATTTATAGATCAGATTCTATTTCCCTTATATACATTCTAGTGAAATTGACATGAATCTAACCCTTGTAGGTTTTCTTTCATGCATTCATTTATTATCATCTTATATATTTTTATTTTTATGGTATTGTATCAAACCTATCGATGTAGTCTAATAATTTGTGCATAGGTTTAACACATAGTCATTCCAAATCAAGTTTATTTTCTCTAATTTATGTCTTCTCCAACAATAGGTAACTAGATCAATCAACTCAACATAGTTCTCTTTTTTAGTATAAAGGTTTATAGACTTCATTGACCTAGTCATAGATGTTCATAACTTATTTTCAACCATAGGTTTTTCATACTTCATTAACCCAATTAAATCTATTAGCAGAATATAAAAATCAACACTTGAGCAACATAACATAAAATTAATAAATTAAGCATTTTTAAAATTATCAAGGTTAATTTTTACCTTCTTTATCATTTTTATTTTTTATTTATAGTCCTATTTTCACATTTTATAGTCTATAAAAATGTAACCCTACAATGAATTAGGTTGACTAGATGGACACATTTATGTAGCCTAATTTCTCTCTAGAAGACTTAGTCGACCTGTTTAGCTGTATTCTTCTAGATCTTTATTTCATAGATAGTAGTGACCCTATTAACTTTATTCTATATTATTTACATATAGTATCACCTAAAATGACTCTTTACTCTTCACAAATAAAATAATTAACCTATCTTTATAGTAATTAATTCACTTTTCATTTATGTTAAATAAACATAAACTAAATATGAGGTTTTTAATTTACTAATTTAGTCACACTATTTTTCTCTTTTACACATAGTTATAAATCACTTAACACTAGGAAACATTAAACATTTTCTTCCTAAGGTCTACCTACTTGTATTTCATCACCAAGGGGGAAGCTAACTTGGTTTTTTAGCTAGGTATAAACAAGTGGTTGATAGTATATATTGGCAAAGCACTCGACACCCTTATTGCTATAGGATTGTGAAGTAAGGGGGGGGGGTGTCCCAATATAAACCCAATACCATCACCAATACAGATGAATTTTAGCCTAAACTTATTGTGGCTAACACACCCCCATTTATTTGAAATGGGGGACTACGATAAAAATCTCATCAACCAGAGCTTCAGGGTCTTTTATTTTATTCCCATCATTGATGCCTACTCAAATATTTAGAATATGCACCACCTTATTTTCCCTAAGAAGTAACATGCATCTTTAATTTATCTTTAAGACTAAGGAATGTTTGTTATTTTTATAAGTCATGACACTAATGTTGTAGGTTTATTTTTGGTTAAATCTTTTGGAGTCTAGTTTCCTTCTCAGAGCAATAAACCTGTAACCCTTTGTGGTAAATCAAGGTCTCAATATATAACAAGTAATTTTTAATGTATTTAATTATTTTTATTTTTCTTAATTAGTGTTTTTTTGAATTTTTTTATAACTTGACAAAATAAGAAGGCACCCCATCACCATGAGTCAAAGAAACTAATCTCATAAACCTGTTAAAGATGTTAGAGTCTAGGAGAGCTTGACCAAATGTGAAGGTGCCATGTTGCCATGAGTTAGAATGGAAATTCCCATAAAAATATCAAAGATGTTAGAGCTTAGGAGATCCTGACCAAATGAGAAGGTACCATGTCTCTAGGTGTCAGAGTGGCTAGTATCCTTGACCTATAAGAGATATTAGAGCTTGAGAGAGATCAATTGAATGAGAAGGTGACACATTGCTAGGTGTCAAATAGGTTATTCCTCTAAACTTATTATAGATGTCAAAGCTTGGAAGAGTCCAATCAAATTAGAAGGCACAATGCCACCATGAGTTAAAGTAGCTATTCCTTCAAACTTGTCAGATATGTTATAGCCTAGGAGAACCCAACCAAATGAGAAGTTGACACATCACCATGAGGTAGAGTGGCCAATTCCATAAACTTATCAAAGATGTCATATCTTTAGAGAGTTTGATTGAATGATAAGGTTCCATGTCACTAGGTGTCAAAACAACTAGTCCCTTGGACTTGTCATAGATGTTAGAGCTCTAGAGATCCTAGTCAAATGAGAAGGCACCATGTAACCATGAGTCAAAATGGCCAATCCCCTAGACCTATTGGAGATGTCAGATCCTAAGAGATAAATGAGAAGGTACCACATTTCTAGGTGTTAAAATGGCCAATCCCCTAGAACTATCAAAGATGTTAGATCCTAAGAGAGACTAGCTAAATGAGAATGTACCACATCACCATGAGTTAGAGCATCCAGTCCCTTGAACCTATCAAATATGTTAGAGCCTATGAAAACTTGATCAAATGAGAAAGTGTCACATCCCCATGAGTTATATTAGTTAGTTCCCTAGACTTGTCAAATATGTCATAGCTCAGGAGATGTTGGCCAAATGAGAAGGCACCATATTACTAGGTGCCAAATTGACTAGTCCCCTAAACCTGTAAGAGATGTCAGAGCCTAAAATAGCCCAAAAAAATGGGAAGGTGCCATGTCACCAAGTGAAAGATTTAATTTACATCCACCTAAGGCATTAAAAATGTATGAATAAAGTACAAAAAAACTAGAGAACTAATTAAGATGTGACATATGTCCCTAGGTGATACATCACCCAACCTAAGGGAATGATGTGGAGTATAGAGCCATGCTTAGGTGTTGGCTATTATTAGGAATACCAATGAATAGAGAACACATGTAAAAAAATAAGAGTTAATTGAGAAGATTTTAAGAGATGTGATCGCATGCCTACCATGCACTAGGCATTAATAAGATGGGAATCTAAACCAGATTGGAGAATTTTAAAATATCTCCTCACCATTACTATATTCAATAGGTAGTGGAAGATCATGTAATCCAAATTCAATTCTATATTTAGAAATAAATGGAAAAAATATAGCCATCAACTCAAATTCAAGTTCATAACAAGTGAGCTACCAAATGCCATTAATATAGGGGGATGTATGCATGCACTTATAAAGGCCTAAGATAAGCTTGCTAATGGTTACCATTGCTACCTTAGAAGAAATCTCTAACTCCTCAATTTTAAAATTCTATAAAGCCCCTATAACCCATTCATTATAACTCAAAGCTTCCTAATTTCTCCCCCATCTTACTCTAATGGATGTTTCATCCTCAAACCCAAAGGCATAACCCTAATACAGGGACACTACCTTCCCTGCTAGCTTGAATAAGTATAAGCACTATAATGATATATTCAAAGTGATTGAGCAGGTCTCTAAATATTTTACCAAAGATGATGACTAACAGGCTAAGTAAAAGGATGCCCTTGGGTCCTATAAGAAGTATAGCCTCCATAGAGCCATTTACAAACCATAGGCGTTCCCCTGTATTGACCTATTGAGCAACATCCTTCACAAATACATTTACATGCAAGATGGGACCAATGAATAGGTATTCTCATAAAATTCTTGGTATCGAATTGTCAATATATTCAAGAATTCCTTCAAGGCATACTACTGCCTCCTATACTTCACTTTCTCCTATAATGTAGTGGTAATGTTAATCTAGATGAGAACTTAATAGATCTATGATGTACTCCATGACTAGGTTAAGATCCGCAAATCCAAATGGGTTAACAAAGAGAATATCAATGCCTAACCCATCCACACCTTCTAAGAGGAGGCTTGAGTGTGAATGATCCTACTAAATTAGTTGTTTGAATCCCAAGACTACCAACACATCAAAAAACTATGGGTGGCTCTCCTACACATGATCTTGACATGCTCAAAAATTCTAAATATGGGGTATTGACCAAATTCAAGTTGGTCCATACCATCATAGATACCCAAGTTAGGGGTAACTTATACATGAGCTACCTTAGATGCAATCTACAAGATGATCTCTTTCAAGCCTTCAAGCTTTCCTATGTGAGTTCCCAATGGCTCTACTATCCATGTGGTCTTCTACAAACTCTATGACCACCAGTTACACCATCACATTTGATATATCTATGTACACTTCTACCCAATTGTCTATCAAGCCATCAATAAAGATATGAGGCCTTGGCTATCAGATCAATTCGATATTCTTTCACAGCCATTAGGGATTATTAGATGTATAAGGATGACACCATGATCTAGATCATAGGTTTCCTCAAAGATCCCCTCTACCTACCATATTATGTCCCTGATCACCTAATAGAACAAGAGATTAACTATCAAGATGTGAAAGGCATCTTTAAGTTCTACACACAACATTAGTAGAAGGCATGCCCATAACTCCTAATCACCATATGACACCATGTATATTATACCTTCCCCTCAATATAGAAGATGGAAACTGAGTGAGACTCCTTCACCCTTTCAAGGTGAAATTTTTAGTATTGAGAACCTAAAGGGGTAATTTGAGCCCATTTGGCATAGTACTCAACCCACCTCAACATCAACTATGGCCATTAGGCTAAAGATGATGATGAGCTATATTTAAATGCTATCAATGAACATGAGGTGCTATCCCAAATAGAGGCTAAGAAAAATAAGGGAAAGAAGTCTCAAGCAGGTCCCTTTACACCTCTTATTTCTCTTATTAAATCTATAGAGGACCCAAATCCAACAAATCTAGCCATTTCTTGTAGGATCCTATAGGCTATCCCACCACATTATCCCCCTCTATCTCTAGTTATAGCTCTACTTCCATCAGTAACTCCTACTCATGTTATGAATCCTCTTTTGCCTCCTCTAGCTACTCCTCATGATTTATATCCTCCTTGACCTTCTCCAATAGCTCTTATAGTAGTTATAGTAACTAGGTCATGATAGATCCAACCCTAAATTACATAATGCCAAATAACCCAAGCATAAGCCACTCAGTCATCAACACCATATCTCTTAAAATTTGATGTGTCTGATATCTTGAGAATGAGCTCAGAGATAGGCACAAAAAAAGTACTTGTTGATGAAGGAAAGCTGCACCCAGCGACAGGAAAATAGATTCCTGCCCTCTCCCTGCAACATGGAAACCCCTCTCTCACCTGTGGGACGACGAAGCAGGAGAGGAGAGTCTCTAGGTATGGGCTAGTTCCCTCTGATGTATCTTGCTTGTTCCCAGTAGTGCAAAAATATAGGTATATAGGTATACTGGGGGGGATGAAAAGGGAAGGAAGTGCAAGAAAGCAAACAACGTACTCTAAAAGAGGTGATACACCAAAATAAAGGTTGACCTTCCAGATCCACTCTCAGAATCAAGGGAAATGCAAGTATACTCTACACATCTGGTAGAGGAACCAGGCTGCTAAGACTAACGGGGAGGCTATAATGGAAAATACATAATAGAGGTTTACCGAGGTGCTGTGGAATGCACACTTGCAAGCAACTTACTCTATTATGTCCTTCTCAAGTATTGCTCTTCTCCTTTCAGCTGCAGAATCGGCGCCTTGTAGATAGCTGGTCTGTTGGTATTACCTGTGAAAGCATGGAAGATAATACCTAATCACAAATAATACTCATGGCATACACAACAAATCTATCCAAGATGGAGGCAAAAACTATATTTTTATTGATTCAGGTGGAGAATTTGCAGAGCTGTGTTCTTTACAAGAGTGTCAGAAGATCCTTTAAAATGACCAAGTCTGTGTATTTATATCGGAAGAGACAAGAGAAGTTTCATTGGGAAGAGGGAAAACACTGTTGATGATGTCATAAGTCTACCAAAACCATGCTTGTTGCCTCATTTTGCATGCCAGTTTCTCTCCTCATTTTGCATGCCAGTCTACTTTAGTGGCTGGGTGGGTCTTTTTCTATGTTTTACGGCCCTTTTTTGCCGCTACCTATTGTGGGTGGAAAATTTGCCGCCCGCTGCATGGGCAGCCCTTTTGTTTTCCCCACCGTGGGTGGGCGGTTCTATTTTCCCCACCGTCGGGCGGCATTTTTTTACTTTCCTGCCGGGGGGCGGGGTTTCTATTTTTCTCGCCTTTGGGCAGGGGTTTCATCTTCTTCGTCGTGGGTGGGGGTTTTGTTTTCCCCGCCATCGGGTGGCATTTTGATATTTGCCACCTTCAAGTGACCGTTTTGTTTCTACCGCCTGTGGGTGGCTGTTTTGTTTTCCCCACTGGTGGCGGGTGCTGGGCGTTTGCTGCCCTCGGGTGGTGTTTTACCATTTGCCACCCTCAGGTGGCATTCTGCCGTTCACCACCCTCGGGTGGCATTTGGCTGTTCACCGCCTTCGGGCAGCGTTTGGCCTTTTACCGCCCTCAGGTGGCGTTGGACCGTTCGCTGCCCTCAGGCGGCATTCAGCCATTCGCCTCCCTCGAGCAGCGTTCGGCCATTCACCTGCAGCTTTGGCCGGTCAACAAATTGGTGACTCATAGGGGAAGCATGCCTGCTATGCTTAGAACCTAGTTGCATCTGAATATCCATTGGGTGCGGAGTCAGATGGTGACGTTGAAGAGAGTTCAAAACAACCTTTGAGATCCCAGAATCAAATACACAAAATTTCCCCCCAAACAAAGGGAAACACACAAAGCTAAAAAAAACAACTAACTATGCAAATTGCACTTTAGGGAAAACAAGGAAAATTATGTACAGCTGAACCAAAATTCAGTGGCAATGCTTCAGATGTATCCCGTTAACTAGGATACGCAATTCTTTGCCGTCCAATTTGGAGAGCTAAAACACGTTATGCTGCTTTCACTGAGTAATCATGTAAGGACCGCTCTAGAGGGCATCAAATTTTGCATGTCTTCCAGGCTTAGCTCTATCTTCGTCCCATTTTAGGACAATGTCTCCTTCGATGAAACTTTTTGATGAAGATCTCTTGTTGAAATGTCTTTTCACCTGCTATTGGCGACTGATCATAGAGACCATGGCCCAATTCCTTACCTCCTGGAGCTCCATTAGTTCACATAATCTGACGTGCATGCTGTTTCCTTCTTCTAGCTGCAGCTGATGAGCGAGGTCCAGTGCTGGCAACTCGAGTGAGATAGGAAGCCTTGCTTCCCTTCCATACACAAGCATATATGGAGAATTTTCGATTGATATTTTTAGAGTGATTTGATGGGCCCATAGAACTATTTTCAACTTGGCATGCCAAGTTTTCTAATTTTCTTCCATGGTCCTTTTTATAATCCTGATCAGATTTTTGTTAGTGGACTCAGCCAGCCCATTCCCCTACGGGTAGTAATTTGACGAAGTGCTGAGGTATATACCATACCTTAGTGCCCATTCACTAGTTTTGGTTCCTAGAAAAGCCAAGGTGTTATCTGAGATTATGGTGGCTGGGACCCCAAACCTTGTCACTAAATCCTCATAGAAATCTAGGACTGCGCTCTCGTTCGCTTCTTTCAAAGCAATGGCTTCCACCCACCTGGTGAAATAATTTGTAGCAGTCAAGATCCATTTGTGTTTGGCACTGGAGGGAGGATTGATCATCCCTATGAAATCTAGGCCCCACTGCATGAATGGTTGTTCAACTTGAATGGGTTTTAGGGGCATGGCAGCCAATCGCTGATTTTTGTCAAAGAGTGCACACTTCTGGCACTTCCTTACCCAGGCATGGGTATCCTTGAAGAGAGTGGGCCAAAAATAGCTAGCTCTCATTATTTTTGCTGCTGTGGCCCTAGGGGTGAAATGGCTGCCTGCTGGCCCATTGTGAAACTAAGCTAGTACCTTGTCAGCCTGACTGGAGTTAATGCATCTCAAGAGAACCCCGGAGAGATCCTTCCTAAATAATACTCCATCAATCAAAACATAGGGAAGGGACTGAAGTTTAAAATACCTTCTTCTAGCCTTACCGAGACCTTGTGGACATTCGCCCGTAAGAAGGAAATGCCTCATGTCCAACGTCTAATCTCTTACGATAGCTAGTTCTTCTGCAGTGGCTGTATCATGGATCAGCAAGCTATCTTCACCCCTTTGCTTCAAATCTACTGCTAGTTGTTCACACAGGCCCCTTCCTCTACCCAACTTGGCGATTTTGATGTCTATATCGTACTCCATCACTTTGGTGATCCATCCCGCTCTTTTCTCGTTTAAGTCTCGATTGGTCAAGAAATCCTTGACGCAAGGATGTGGAACCATGAGATGGATCCTGCTGTTTGATAACATATATCTGAATTTCTTCAAGCTGTGCACCACTGCCAGGACTTGCTTCTCCACATAGGTGTACTTGATTTCGAAGTCCTCTAACCCTTGGCTGAAGAAGGCGAGTGGTTGCTTGAGTTCATTACTATTTGCTTGGGTAAGCATAGTAGATATTATTTCTCCATTGCTAAAGGTATAGAGATTGAGGTCCTTATCGAAGTTGGGGTTGATTAAAGTGGGAGCTTGGGTCAAAGCCTATTTGATAGCTTCAAAGCTATCTTTTCTTGGCGTTGTCCATTTGAATTCTTCACCCTTCTTTAGCAAGGAGGTTAGGGGTTTAACTATTTTAGCAAAATTTGAAATGAACCTCTGAATGAAATTTATCCGGCCAAAGAAACTCTGTAGGCCTTTCTTGTGCTTTGGTAGGGACATCTCTAGGATGGAGTGGACTCTTTCAGGGTCAATAGACAAACCTTCCTTGGACATAATGTGGCCAAGAAGTTTCCCCTCATGAACTGTAAATACACATTTCTTTGGATTTAGGGAGATGCCAAATTCCCTGCATCTCTCAGAAATCTGCCTGAGGTGCTTCATTTGCTGTCCTACCTCCTTGGAGAAAAATGTTATATCATCGAGGTACACCAGCACGTTCTTATTTATCAAACTACTGAAAGCCATGTCCATGGCTTGCTAAAAGGTAGCACCAGCATTGGTTAGCCTGAAAGGCATCTTCTGGTAGGTGAACGTTCCCCATTTAGTGGTGAAGGCTATTTTGTATTGGTCGCAGCCCCGCACCAGAATCTGATTATATCTCGAATAACCATCCAGGAGGGAGAAGTGTTCAAAACTAGTTACCTTTTGGAGGATCTGCTCCATGTTCAAAAGGGGATAATGATCTTTTAAAGAGACTTTATTAAGGTCTCTGAAGTCGACGCACAACCTAATCTCTCCATTTTTCTTTTTAACTAGAACCAAATTGGCCAACCATGAGGAATGTTTGATCAGAAATATAATTTCGGACTCAATCAATTTGACCAATTCTTTCTGCATAAGGAGCTCAATCATCAGATTAATAGGCCTCTACTTTTGTGTGATTGGTTTTGCACCTTCTTCTAATTCAATAGTGTGTTGGGCGAGTCTTGGATCAAAGCCTTTCAAGTTGCTATAGTTCCAGGCAAAGACGTCAGTGAACTCCTGACACAGGAGAATGAAAGCTTGCTTTTCTTGAAATGTGCAAACCTTACCAAGCACTAGCAAATTGTCCTTGAAGATTTCAACTTTTTCATAATTCTCCTCCTTGGTAGTGATGCATGCTTTATCATCTCTTAGTTGGTCCTCTCCATTGAAAATACTTTCAAGTGTGACCAGACCCTTAGGGAGTTTATTGTTCTTCAATTGAACAATCTGATTTCCATATTGCTACTACAATTTTGCTTGATTGTGGACCACAAACTCAGCTTCCTCTTGCAAGAAAAGAGCTATCTGTTGGTCGTTTTCAAAGACCTGCCAATTTGTAACATTGTCTGGAATTGAAGGCCGAACCACCACTTTTAAATGGCGCTAACCACAACCCCTGCTTATTTCTTTTGAAACATCAAATTGGGCACCAACAGCTGCCAACCTGTCAGCTTGCTTATTATGTTCTCTGGGGATCGAGGTAATGTTAAGAGCAAGGAAATCTTCCATCAAACCCCAGACTCTGTGCTTATAAGACTTCAGTAAGGAGTTCTTGGCCAGGTTTAGGCCTCTTATTTGGTTCACAATTAATTCACTGTCCCCCAAGATTTGCAACTTCTTGATCCCTCTCTTTCTTGCCCACTCAAGTCCATGAATCAAAAACTCATATTCTGCAACATTACATGTGCATGAGAATTGGAAACAAAAAGCTAAAAAGTACATTTCTTTAGAAGGGGAAACTAACATTGCCCCACCACCAATGCCCAATTTGCTTCTGGAACCATCGAAGTACAGCTGCCAAAGGCCAAGGTCTTCTTTATTTTCCTTCATTATATTGGCCATGACGGTGCTTTCTTCATGCAAGCAATAGATGCCAAGGTCTGCCTCCTCAATAAACTTATAAGGATCATGCTCGAAGTTATCGCTTCCCCACTCATCCAAGAGTAGATCTGTGACTCCTTCAAGAGCAGAAGATGAGGATTTGTCTGTCTGAGAGTCTTCTGGATCAATGATAGTGTAACTGACATTCACTGCCTTGGGTGAATAGGGCTGTAGGTGATCCTTGTAGAGTGGCTTAGATTCAATTTTCACCTTGGTCCCATACTTGGTTCTGAAAACCAGATATGACCAATTTTCTGCTAGATAACCACCTATCTTGGACGTAAAGTCCCTAGACAAATGGATTGCAAAATATGGAGGAACATCCGCTACCACTATATCTTGAGGGATTGAGAATGTCGGGCAGGCATGCAATGTTAAACTCAATCCTTTCAAGATCCTGACTGTCTTTGTAGGTGTCCCATCTAGTTGCAAGACTCCCTTGTTCATGGCTTCGTACTCTAACCCCATCTTATCAGCAATGCACTTGGGCATTACTGACGTGCTGGCCCCGCTATCAATTATGCAATTATGTACTAAAAAATCCCCTATGATCAAAGATACATAAAAAGGGGGAGTCTTTTCTTCTTTCTTTACCTGACTTGAAGCAGAAGGCTACCCATTCATCATTAGGACGTTATTAGTGTCTATTGGGATGGCCTGGCGATCTAGCTCATGCAATTCTTTCTTCAATACCTCCTTTTGTCTCAGAAGAGACAGTGAATCCCATAGAGAAATGCTCACATGCAATTTCTTCATTTGATCAATTATATTAACTTGGGGGCTGATCCCCTTCATACTTTCCTTTGGGCTGATCCCAGTTGGAGCTGTAGACTGGGGAGCTAGAGGTGCAAATAGTTGTCTGGGAATTGGGGCCTTTTGAAAAGGGTGTGATGGAAGATTTGTTGCTGTCTGAGGGGAAGCTTGCACTTCTCCAATTGCTCTTCTTTTAAATCTGGTATTGGCCACAACATAATCAACCTGATTGTCTGCAGCACCCCCATGATTAATTGCACAGAGTTCCCCTTCTTCATGATTTATCAGGGTAGAATCCAGCTGAGTTTGATTATTACTTGTGCTGGGTTGGGCTGGGAACTCGAAAAACCGAGAAAAAATAGCAGCCTAATTTTCTAAATTCTGCAAGAAATTCATCATGTCATTCGTATGGGTAGCTTTCTCTTGACCTTGTCCCATGGTTGAACAACCTGGCTACTCCTGCACTAGATTGTTCTGAGTAGGTAACATGGCTTTAGATGACGAAAAGGGGCCTGAGTTATAATTTTGATAAGGCCTGGTTGTAGTAAGCTGCCCTTGGCCTTAGTTATAGTTTTGAAAGGGGGGTTTAGGGGCATGGCCATAATTCTGATAACCCTGGTTTGGCTTGTTGCTCTAAGCTTGCTGCCTTTTAAGGGCAACAAGTTTGTTTGACATGCTCTGCAACAGGCCCTTAACTTCATTTAATTCATTGGATGGAAAAGCAGCTGGCTTCTCAATGATAGGTAGGGGAGCAATTATGAGAGTGACAGCCTGAATTGGGGGTAGCAGTTCTGGAAAAAGTGGCATATGAGGCCTAGGGGCGATTTTCCTGGCTTGAATCAAGCAATTTTTGGCCGCAATGGCTATGTCATATGCAGCTGGCAGTATGTGTCCTCCCATAGATTGGATCATCATAGCAATGTCACTATTTAATGCTTTCAAATAGTATAAGAAAGCATAGTTGGGGGTCGGCCTTACCAGGATGGGAATTCTATCCCAAGTCTTTTGAAAATGTGTATTAAAGTCCTGCATGTACTCGTGCAGAGCTCTTTTTATAGTTGTCAGCTGCTCGGCAAGAGAGAGACCGTCACTTTTCTCCCCAAAATGACCAGTTAAATGGGTACCTAATTCATTCCAAGAATGTATAGAATTCACAGGCAAGGTGCCGTACCAGTCGAGAGCTTTCCCTTTCAGAGACAAGGCTAACAGTCTGATGGCAATATTTTCTTTTGTTATATTGTGAATATTGCAAAGATTGGAAATATTCTTGATATGCTCAATGACTATAATAGGTCCCACTCCATCAAAAGAGGGCACATTTTTTAAAGCTATTCCTAGAATTGGGTCATAGTGTGGGAGGTTTAAGGGGCTCTCACCATGAAAAGCTGCAAAAGGCAATGCCATGGCTGGAACAGGCTGCAACTGTGGCTGAGCTGGATTGATGTTCCTAGCAAAAAGTCTAAGAGGATTTACTAGTGGATAAGGGTGAGTTCTTCCAAATCTGAGCCTTTTAGCAGAGTTTAAAGGCAGCTCAATGAAAACAAAAGGGACCCCTCTTGAAGCTGACCTTGTGGTAACCTTTGGCATAGAAGTTTAAGTGACTGGTCTTAAAAATAAAGAACTGAGCTCTTATTAGCAGAGTCGCTAGATGCTGGGAAATCTTTGAAATGACTGTAGCAGGACCAACATCAATCCTAAAATACTATTACATTGAAAAATATAGTCCCACTAGGCGTGCCAAAACTGTTGATGAAGGAAAGCTGCACACAGCGACATGAAAATAGATTCCTGCCCTCTCCCCGTAACATGGAAACCCCTCTCTCACCTGTGGGACGGTGAAGCTGGAGAGGAGAGTCTCTAGGTATGGGTTAGTTCCCTCTGATGTATCTTGCTTGTTCCCAATAGCGCAAAAATATAGGTATATAGGTATACTGGGGGGGATGAAAAGGGAAGGAAGTGCAAGAAAGCAAACAGCATACTCTAAAAGAGGTGATACACCAAAATAAAGGTTAACCTTCCAGATCCACTCTCAGAATCAAGGGAAATGCAAGTATACTCTACACATCTGGTAGAGGAACTAGGATGCTAAGACTAACGAGGAGGTTATAATGGAAAATACATAACAGAGGTTTACCGAGGTGCTGTGGAATGCACACTTGCAAGCAACTTACTTTGTTCTGTCCTTCTCAAGTATCGCTCTTCTCCTTTCAGCTACAGAACTGGCGCCTTGTAGATAGCTGGTCTGTTGGTATTACCTGTGAAAGCATGGAAGATAATAACTAATCACAAATAATACTCATGGTATACACATCAAATCTATCCAAGATGGAGGCAAAAACTATATTTTTATTGATTCAGGTGGAGAATTTGCAGAGCTGTGCTCTTTACAAGAGTGTCAGAAGATCCTTTAAAATGACCAAGTCTACGTATTTATATTAGAAGAGACAAGAGAAGTTTCATTGGGAAGAGGGAAAACATTGTTGATGATATCATAAGTCTACCAAGACCATGCTTGTTGCCTCATTTTGCGTGCCAGTCGCTCTCCTCATTTTGCGCGCCAGTCTACTTTAGTGGCTAGGCGGGTCTTTTTCTATGTTTTATGGCCCTTTTTTGCCGCTGCCTATTGTGGGCAGCAAATTTGCCACATGCTGCATGGGCAGCCCTTTTGTTTTCCCTGCCGTGGGTGGGCGGTTCTGTTTTCCCCACCATCGGGCGACATTTTTTTACTTTCCTGCTGGGGGGCGGGGTTTCTATTTTTCCCACCTTCAGGTGGGGGTTTCATCTTCTCTACCATGGGTGGGGGTTTTGTTTTCTTTGCCATCAGGCGGCGTTTTGCTGTTTGCCACCTTCGAGCAGCTATTTTATTTTTGCCACTTGCAGGTGGCCGTTTTGTTTTCCCCACTGGTGGCAGGTGCTGGGCGTTCGCCACCCTCAGGTGGCATTCTACCATTCACTGCCCTCGAGTGGCATTCGACTATTCACCACCTTCAGGTGGCGTTCGGCCATCTGCCGCCCTTGGGCGGCGTTCGGCCGTTCACCTGTGGCTTCGGTCGGTCAACAGTACCCACCTAGGTTCCCCTACTCACTCCTCTATCTCTTCTTATTTCCTTTCCACCCCTCACTCCTATCATATTCCAACTCCCATTTTTGGTACCCACACATTTGGCTCTACCCCCTCTATTTCCTATTTTCCCCCTCCATATTTAATCCTAGTAACTTTAGCCTCAATCTTTTTGATTGTCCTTGCTTCCTTAATCCCTTTTGCTCCTCCCATATCGAAACCTAGAATCTTACCATTGCCTCCCTTGGGTATGACTTTAGAAACAAGCATGACCATAGACTTTGGGAGCATACCAATTATAATAAGGTCCCTCCTAGTGCCTAATTCATCTAGTTTAGTGCTCTCTTTAGTAGATCTGAGTCCTCTGCCATCAACCCCTATGACCCCTATCATCTTGGTTGGACCATCCATTACATCACCCATAACTAACCTTAAAAAGAGGTCAAATAAGAAATAAAAGGTGACCCACACTATAACTCTAGCCTAAAGTCCTTCTACTCAAAATCCACCTCCATTTGAGGCCTCAACATCTCTTCTAACCCTAATAACAACATCTTGATGTCTAGATCCTCTTTCCCCTCTCTCCATTACCCAAGGTTCTATGAGACTTGATTTTAACCAGCCCATCTCTTCCTTGTTGTTATGTAACCCATTCTCAAGGTTAATTCCACCTCAAGTAAACCTAACCTAGGAATAGTGATGGGTGAAAATGGTCTCTTGGGCCTCCCATTTTGTTCTTTCTCCTTTCATTCCCATACTCCATATGCATCTAATCCTTTCCTATTTCACTCCTTGTACTTATTCCATATCCCCTCCACTTCATCCTTCACCCTTCACAACCATTTCAACCAAACCTCTTACACCCCTTACAACTTGAGGGATGGTCTTAGGGACACATGTATCATAGATGGATATTTAGTGTAACCTAAATGTGTAATGAAGTTTTTACCAAGCCTCAAGTAGCATGAAGAGAATTTTCACACAAAGGTTTATCTAGGAGGAGAACTTGATGATATGACAAACCCATTAGGATCAGTTCTCACTTACCAAGGTGAGAACATCCACCAAGGAGGAGAGGATGGATAAGGACCCATTAATCATCCTCTAAGATACCCATGATATGTCTTATAAGCTCTTAAAGGACATCAAAAGCTAAGTCTAGACTCTTGACTCCCAAGTGAAGAACAAATTCCTAGCTAGGCTAATTGGGTAGGTCAAGGACACCCTCCTACTACTTTTCCCAATCCTTAAGAAAGTAGTGGAGAATCTAGCTATGACCAACACACTTATAAAATGGATTCATATCTACATAGAGAATCATAGAGATAGATGGGAAATGTTTAGAGATGTTGTTGGTGGTAAAAAAGGGAATGGTCTCAAAGTTCAAATTGATGCTAACCTTAGACTTGGGGTTTTACCAAACATACATTGTAAACATGAGAGCTATAATGGAGGAGTGGTTAACCTTGGATCACATAGAAATATAACCCCTAAAATAGGCTAAGAAAAAGATATTAACCTAATTAAGGGAGGTTAATATCTCTGTGTTATTCCACCCAAATTGCACCTTACTTAACCAAGAAGAATCTGGGGTCCATCTGAGCCAATTCAACTAGGTTATGATGGAGAAAGTGGCCAAGGAAAACCAAGAAGGGGTTTGGGTGGTGTTGGACTTGTTAACTTAGTCCATAATGAGCATTAATTAGGTGTTCAGAATCTAAGCATCAATGGAAGTAACCTTCCAGACCTCCAAGAGACTGGTATCTTAGGTTGAGTTAATATTTAGGGATCTCCTAATAAACTTGGCCATGTTAGACCAGGAGTTTGACCTCATGGAAACTACATTGAAAGTTACGAGCACACAATCAAAGTAGTTAAGAACTAGTCCTTCTCAGTCACTTCCTCATGTCAACTAGTGGTCCCCTATAGATTTGTTGTGGATTTCTAGGGATTATTTTTTTCAAATTTTCAAATAAATTTATAACTATAATACATGACCATCATGGCCCAAGATGGTATCCTCATGTTTTTTGGAGGTGAGCCCAAATCCTTATCTATATAAGGAAGAGCCATATTATATTATAAGGTTAACCAAAATTACTTGAAAGTGTTGTTAGATTACTACTAGGATTTCACCTACATTTTCATCATCACTTTAGTCTCTAAATTCAGCTTGGATCAATTATTGTAACAAATTTTTACTCTTTTAATGATTACAATCTTTGTTTTATGCAAAAAGGTATGTTCTATGTTTAATTTTATTTCATCTTCATGTTTAAATGATTATCAATGTTAGGTTAATTAGATTAACACTTTACTTCTTTATGTATGTCATGGTTACAATATGCTTAATTATTATAATATTTGTGTGAGTTATTTCATTTCCCCTTTGGTAGTGCTGATAATTTATGTGTCAAGTTACACATTCTCATACAGTGTTTATTTATTTTTTTATAACAAACCCCTAGTACTCATCATTAATGAGAGTTCATATTAAAGGCATACTCCTAGTTCCCTTAGACTCTTCCCACTATATGTTCTTAGAGGTAAAAATCTACTGAAACTTAGTCTATAGTGGTATAACTATGGTAGATTCACTTGGTTCAATGACTAATGCATTTAGTTCATTTTAGACCTAGAGGCTTCCCTTCTCTACCTTACTATTCCATCTCTTTTGTGTTTGTTTCATGGAATTTAAATACCTTTTCCCCTTGTATTTATAAATAATAATCCCAACACTCAAGTATTCATAACAATCTTTAACCTGTGTGTAAGACATTGGATTGAAATTTTGGTAGTGATAGTGCATCCCTTGGAGAGTATTCATTTAGACTCTATTTGTGAAGTCCAATACTTACAACCATGCTCTAGGCTAATCCCAAATTAGTCCTAAAATGGAGGATATTTTTTTTAAGTTTTCCCCACATTCCCCTTTTCAAGGAATGCCCAATCTCATGGGCATATCATGAGAAAGATTAGAGTGGAGTGAACAACAAAACTACTTGAAACTATCCATAGATTGATTTTTAAATTAATTCTGACATCAAACTCCCTATCACATTAATTAAAAAATTTATTATAATATTAATAACATTTATGAATGACCACTTATCTTAGCATATACATTCAAGTTTTGTTGTTTATTTTTTGATCATTATATTTTGTATTGTAAAACTTATAATAGCCAATGCTAGTACAAGGATTATGCTATATGCTAAAATTATATCAAACACATTGATCTAATTACTTATGTGTTTAATTATATTTGCTTATTTATCATCTTGAATTTTTTTTCCCTATCTTTAGAACATAGTCAACCCTATCGACACAGTATCTTATAGGTTGTTGGTTTTTTCTTATCTTCAGCTACAATTAACCTATATGATTGCATATATTTTTATCCCATTCAATTTTATCATATGTATAACATATTTGATCAATTCGACTATGTATTTTGCATCCTATTATGTTAAGCTTTCCTATAGAATCTATTGATCCATTTGACTCTATACTTATTGGATGATATTGTTTTATATTTGGCTGACTCTATCCCTATTTTCCTCATTTATTTGTAATATCAAAATCTACCCTAAATAATTATGAAATCCCCTATCATAATCATTTTGGATAACTAAATCCATTTAGACAATATATGGGATGTTATTTTCTTACTACCTTTACTACCCAAGGATATCTTCACTCTTGGAGTACTTTTTCTCATCCCTCATATTTGGATTTCAATATGGTCCAAATTACTCCAAATAATGAGATTTATGGATCAGAGCCATTCTATACTTCTCAAAATAATTCTCTCTTTAAGGTACCTTACTATACTATGGGGGAAATTGATATAAGCCTAACAAATAGCCCCATATGAAATCTTATCAACACTAACAAACCACCTCCTAAAAATCCATTTGCCCAAAACCCTCCCCCTAATACCAATTCAGGGAATGTTCCTCATACCAATAATAATAATCCTCCTCCCAAAACCACTCCATCGGTTGATACCAATCAAATTATTGCACAAATAGTGTAACAGATGAACATCATGCAAACATATAATACCTCTCAAATGATACAACTACAAGATCATTTGATAAACATGTCTAATCACCCTCCTCTTCTTCTTCCCCAAAAAAACTGAAATTTCATTGCTACCAACTCTTAAATATTCCATGGGAAATATGATTACCTAACCTATTATGCACAATAAAATGCTTCAAAACATTTAAATTAACCTTTATCCCCCTTCATTCTATATATTGATATTGGTAATATGTCTCCAACTATTAAATATGATGGGACTAAAGACCCCACATATTTTATCAAAGCATTTGGTAATATTTATAAATAATGGATTCAAACTAACACATTCACCACTTCCAAAATTTCAATTAAAACCTTTATGGGTCACATATTATAATGGTATAACTAACTTCCCCAACATTTTATTTGATAACTTGAGGATTTATTCAATTCTCTAGTTATAGAATTTAAACACAATGATCTTCCCAAAAATTGTCTTAGTTATTTCATTAATGCTAAATAATGCCCTTCCAAATCAGCCCATGATTTTATCAAACATTATAAATTTTTAACTCACAAATCTGATCACAACATGACTGATGATAACTTTTTCAAAATTTTCATAATTACATTAACACCTTCTCTCCAATACAATGTTCAAACTTTTTCTCCACAAACTTTAAATGATATTATAGATCAAGCTAAACAATAACACTTTATAATGAAACAAATCGAACCCAACACTAAAAATATAAAGGAATCTTTTCAACACTCAACAAATTCAATCACCAATAATACTCCTCAATCAAAACCATAAGTACCCAAAATTAAAAATCCTTAAGCTTCCCATACATTGCTAATTATTCAACAAATGAAACAAATTTTAGTTCCTTCTAAACCATTCACGTATGTTAATAACCCACCTACATGGCATGACCCTAATTTTTTTTGTTGGTTTCATGTCCTTATCAATCATTCCCATCATAAATGTCATGGGCTTACAAAAATTTTCATTTATTTTATGTTAGGAGATACATTCAATCATGATGCGTTGATCAAAGTACACCATCATGATTATGTTCATGTTTCTCAAAATAAATAAGCTTTCAAACTTCCTTCTTCTAACAACCCAAAAAAATTTCCTACCTCCAATCCACAACATTCAAATAAGGATATTTGTGTAATTGACATTGACTATGGTCAATACTATACCAATTCTCAATACGTGAATGTGGCTAAATTTAATTATCTATGTAAACCCACCCATAAAGATCCCATCACAAAGCCAAAGAAACCATCAATTGAAGAATAACTTATCAAAGATACCACTACCACTAAAATACATTAGGAAACCAATGAGGAACTAAGTCCTTAATCCAAACCTCAAACTACCTCTCTTCCTACCAAAAATATTTTACCTTCCAAGCCTCATGCTAGTTCTTCATCTCAAAAACTCATTGGAATTTATTAGAGTAACTTAGCTTTATGCCCTATGAAATACCTCTTATGGAGTTAGTTTGTACTTATTCATATCATAGTAAATTTCTAATACAATAACTACAAAAAATTGAAGAACTGAAATCCCTAGAACTGGAACACCCTTATCAAGATATCTCATCAACAAAAGTTCATACCATTGAAACTATTTATCCTTATTCAAAAACTTCCATAGAGTTCCTTGAAGAAGACATGATCAATGATTAAATTGTATTTCAATCTAATAACCCACCTCATTTTATTAAAGTCACCATTAATACCACCCTTATTCAAAATTTATTAGTAGAATTAATGTGACATCTCTTTGGCTAATTCAACAACTTGGGTATAACAAAGATCATCTCAAGCAATACCATCTAACATGTCATGGATTTGACAAGACCAATAAAAAACCACTTGGTTTTATTTTTCTTCCTCTCACTATTGGACCCAAAAATATATGTACCAAGCTCATGGTTATCAACTTACCATTATCTTACAATATACTTCTAAGTCACCCACAGACACATCGTATGAGGGCTATTGCCTCTTACAGTATCCAATGTATCAAGTTTATTCATAATATAAAATGTTATAAACATGATGCCAATCTTAATACATGGAGTATTTATCTTCCTAATTCAAAATATTAGTATCAGATCCTAGCTATTCCATGAATTAATAGTACACCTTTACCTAAATTCATCAATATGAATCCAAATTTATAAGTGACTCTTGCCGATTCTGATGATGATGAGACAAATAATTTGCAAAACACTTAAAATACTACCAATCTACCTCCTTAAATTTTAGAGTGGCTCTATCCTTCCTTGGTATCTCATGATTATACCATAGCTCTCATCGATGATATCACTAACTTCCCTCCTCCATGTAATGCACATGAAGCATTTTACATAGAAGATGATTTTACCTATAATGAATATGGAGTAGACAAGTTATTTCAAGATCCTTTAACCATAACACCTAAAACATTTAGTGATGTAGGTGTATCTACTTATGATGCTACTTATAATGTGACTTAGATGTTTAACACTATCAACAAACCTTAGATAAAATACATTCTTTTAATTAAGATGTTCATGCCATTTCTATAGATATTGAGTTAGAACCTGAAGGTCATGTACCTCTAATTAATTATCCACTTCTTAATATCACTTAGGTTGTTAAAAAAATCTTACCTTTCACAAATTCATAACTTTTAGAACCTTATATACTTCCTATTTCACTAGTCACACTATCAAATCCACTCTCTACCAATTATTCTTAAAAAAATACACCTATTAATAATCCAATTGAATCCAATCAACCTCAAACCACAATTTCACCTACACTTGAGATTACCATTGATGCCAAGACAATAAATGTACCTAAGATACATTATGAATATGATCACAATGGTAATAAAATCATTGATCTATGGACCTTTACCCATGCTACCTAGTGATGAAGCCATAATTGAGTTACTCCATACTAGAGAAGCTCAACTTCCATGGTAATATCATAAACTTGGGAATTTAAAATGAAAGGCTCCTCATTTCAATAACTTCACTGCTAGGATATATCCCAAAACTAATCCCATTTATTATCTTCCCATTTCACCATATCATTTTCAATATGGAAATGCTATGCTCATCGAAGAAACCATGAGAATAAAATATGAAACACCCTCATTTCCTTGACCCATAATAGTCTCTATAGGACTCATGATAATTTATAATGATAACTTTATCCTATTATTTGATAAATATCATGAAAATTTCATGTGGTTATATTAAGACATGCTAGGTATCAACCCTAGTATCATTATGCACAACACAATCACATACTTAGATGCCAAACATGTTCAACAAAAATAATGGAAATATCCACCTAAAGTTGCCACCCTATACCATGAATAAATTATCAAAGTATTAGATGCCAAGTTTATTAAACCTATGAACTATTTTGAATGGGTGTCAATCATTGTTCCAATTCACAAAAAATCCACCATGGTTATTCACGTATTCTCAACTTATGCAATCTTAACCTCACTTGTCTTAAAGATAATTTTACATTACCTTGAATAGATGCCATCATAGATTCCATTATTGGATATAAAATTTTTTCACTCATGGATGGATTTTTGAGCTATAATTAAATTCACATATCCCTTGAATACCAACAAGAAACAACATTCACTAGGGAATTAGGCACCTATTGTAATGTTAAAATTCCTTTTAACCTTAAAATTATCATGATTACCTATTAATACACCATTACTCACATTTTTCATGATATTATACATAATATTGTGGGAACCTATGTGGATAACCTCATTGAAAAATAAAAAAATCATATAACACATGTCTATGATCTATCCATCATCTTTAATCAAATAATCAAGCAAAAAATTAGACCCAACCCATACAATTATGTCTTTAGTGTTGCATCTGGTAAACTAATAGGGTTCTTAGTCTCTCATCATGGTATTGATGTCAATCCCAATAAAATCAATGCTATAATTAACATTCCCATTCCTTTCTCCATTATATACATTCATACTTACCTTAGAAAGCTTAGGGCTATCTAATGATTTATCCCCAAAATGGGTTACTGCATAGACTTTGTTAATTACCTTATTAAAAATGGTAATTCTCTAGAATGGACTGATCCTTATCAAAAGTCATTTGAAAACATGAAAGAATCCTTGCTCCATCTACCCACCCTTATTCCCCTTCTAATGATCATCCTTTGATTTTATACACCTCTTATACTCTCATATAAGTTATGGCAATGCTTGCCTAACAAGATGATGCTGAATGAGAATATTCTATTTACTATATTATTTGAGGCCTCATCGATTACAAAATTTTTTATACTAAAGTAGGACATAATTTACTCGATATATACTTCATATCAAAAATTCTCCATCACTATATGCTTTATAAAAAAATTATACCATTGTCCATTTAGATCCACTTCATAACTTTTTATCCTATGCATTTTTACCTAGAGATAGAATTGACAAGTGGATGGTACTCTTAATGTAACTTGACCTTAAAATCATAACATAAAAATATGTTAAAGTGCAAGTCATTACCTATAAAATTAAAATAACATCCATACCCACTATAATCATACTCAAGATAATTTACCTAATGATAACATTCTCTATATTAATGTTCTCAATTAGGCTATCTCTCTTAAAGAATATTTCCATAATTTCGTTGTTGATTTAGAGGAAAATAATTAATATGATACCCATATCATCCCTGCTACTACTAAATCCAATGTATTTATCAAGGATCTTCTTGAAGTCACCATCGATTTATATGAAGACATATAGACCCTCCACTTTTATGGTGCTAAGTGTCTCTAAGGAGTTGGGGTAGGTTGTATTATTACTAAGCCTTATGGTAATATCATTCCTTTAGCATTCAGGTTAAGCTTTTATGTCACTAATAACATGTTTGAATATGAATCTCTCATCTTAGGAATGAAAGTGACACTTGACATAGATATCCCATATTTACACACTTTGGGTGATTCCCAACTTATCTGCCACTAGGTTAACAATGATTACTAGTTCAAAATTGAAAACCTTATTTATTACCATCAAATAGATACAACACTCACCAAAGAGTTTACCTCTTTTACCATTGAGCCAATTCTAAGAGATCAAAACTCTATCATTAATTCTCTTACTTCTTTAACATTCATATTTCATCCTCATCAAGTACTTAATGATTCCCAAATTTTTATTCAAATAAGAAAGTCACCATCTTCTATCCAATCACATGATTCATTATCTATCACATTAAGGATGTCACTATTCAATAGATTCCATGGTAAAAAATATCATCCAATTCCTTAAACATTAAACCTATCCTCTAGACACAAATTATCATGAAAAGACTATAATTCATAAACAAGCTTTTAAATATGTCTTCTAATACAACACCCTTTATTACCATAATGTATAAGGTACCCTACTTTGCTATGTAATGAAATAAGAGGTCCCTCATCTCCTTGAATAAGCACATGGGGGTATTTGCAGTAGTCACTATAGCAAATATTCTAAAACACTTAAATGCCTATGTATGGGGTAATTTTATCCTAATTTAGAAAATGATACTATCAATTTTGATAAAAAAATGTAGTCCTTATTAACTTTATGATGATTGAATTCATTAAACACTAGATGATATCTAATCTATGGAATCTCCTTGGCCATTTTATATGTGGGGATTAGATCTCATTGACAAATTACCTTTATCACAAGATGGTCATATTTTTATCATTACTGCTACTGTATATTTTACCAAATGGGTAGAAGACATGCCTCTTATCAATGCCATGGGAACCACTATTTATAAATTTATCATTAACCAAATAATTTGTCACTTTGGATTTCCCTATACTATCATTTATGATAATGGAGATAATTTAAAAAATAAGGATGTGAATTAGTTATGTGCTAAATTTAAAATATCCCACAAATTTTACACACCTTACCATCTATAGGGCAGTGGCAAAACTATGTCCACTAACAAAATTATCAACTAAATTAAAAAAAAACCATCCACACAACCCATACTAATTAGTATCTTCACTTATATCCTACACTTTGGGCCTATCATACTATCATACATACTACCATTGGGGCAACACCATTCTTGTTAGTCTATGGTTCCAGGTCCATCTTAATATTAGAATTTTAACTTACCTCCTTATTTATATCTCTTCATAATATCATTCTTGATGAAGAATTATGTGAAGCTCACCTTCATGCTCCTGATCTTCTCGATGAACACTATCTAGCTGATCTTCAACATAATTGGCAATACAAGGCTCGTATCGCCAAATTACATAATAAAAATGTTAAAGTATGTAATTTTAATGTTGGTGATTTCATAATTAAGCTAAATTATACCAATTATGAAGAAGGAAAATATTCCTAAAAATGGTGTAACCCTTATTTAGTAAAAGATATTCTTGGTCCTAACACCGATCACTTCCAAACTAATAAAGGCCATAGTTTAAAAGAAGCCACTAATGTATAATTTTTGAAGAAATATTTTGCTTAGATATTTCCCTTATTATCATTATATATAATGTACTACTAACACTTCTTGTAGTATTTCTACATGGATCTCACCTTTTGCATCAGTCTCTTTTTACACAAAACTTAGTTCCTTCCTTTGGTCCTTTGGTTTCTTTCTCTCATGATTTGCATTGTAATACTATGGATAGGAACCAATTTTCCTCATGAATTGATTTTTCATATTAAGTTTTATATTTTACAATTCTTTATTCACCCACATGGGGTTTTTTTTTGGTGAGTTATAGTGTAAGAACATGGATAGGACTGGGCCCTCCTCACGAATACTATTTTTGCCTTTGCTCACCATCTTGGGGTTTTATTTTGTGAGTTGTAGTGCAAGACCATGAATAAGACCAAAACATCCTCATGAATACAACTTTTACTATTTATTTTACATATTTTTTCACCCACTTAGGTTTCTATTTTGTGAGTTACAATGTAAGTCCATGGATATGACTAGGCCCTCCTCACAAAATACATTTTTTTAAATTTTATTGCACCCAATTGAGTTTCTCTTTTATGATTTATAGTGTAAGACCATGGATAGAACCACATTATCCTCATAAAATAAATTTTTTATATAAAATCACCTTTACTAAACCAAGCGTTCCTTTTCTAAAATGTTAAGAAATGGTTATAAATTGTGATCCCATATTCTCAATTTCAATTTTCATTTATTTTTTATATAAAATTTGTGCAACAAACTATGTAATCATGTTTTTATACACTTACATACATTTTTTGTGATAAGGAATCATACTTACCTATCATTGTATCCCTTTTCACATTGTCACATTTTTTGCAATTTCAAGTAATTCAAATTGTTTCATGTTCATTTTCCCCTTGATTTCCTTTCATTTTATTCCAATTTGGATAGAAAAAGGTTGAATTTAAGATAGCACTTTTATTTCACATGAATAAAAAAGACTCTTAAACACCATGCTCTCTAAGTTATCTTTATTATTTAATAATTCCAAAGTTTTGAAATGATAGTCACTTCTATAACTAATGATGGTTATTCCAAATACATATGGAGGAGAAATCATAAAAGCCATAAAAAGTTTAAAATTCCAATCATTTAAACAAAATGCAATGATTCAAAATGCAATTTAAAAATCAAAAAGTTAACATAATGCTATAAGATGTGATTTAAAACACATCTCCTATTTCCAATTAGAGCACAAACTCCATAGTTGGCCTCATGATAAAGCTGAGGTCTATTGGGGTGTAGTAGGCTAGTAGATTGAGATAGGAGAACTCAAAAATATCTATGGTGCTACCTACTTTATTATGCAAGCACCCAATCTTCGTAGTAGACTGATGACTCTATAAGGGGTCCTAAGTAATTAGGAACACATTATGGGAAGGTAGGTCCATTTTAATTTCCATGCATATATCCTTCATATGATGATAGCCATACTTAATTTGATAACCCAAAATTTGTGTGGTTAAGAAAATTTCTTCAGAGTCCTTAATGTCTAAAGTTCTATTATTTTGACAAACCTATTTTAAGTGTCTTGACTTTGATAAAGATTTTCTCTACCTTGATTTTTACTTTATTTTCCTCCACCACCCATTTCATTTCCTCTTTGTCAAGCAAGTTTGATTCTAAATTTGTTTCCCCACTTCTATATTCTCTCTTCTTCACATCTTAAAACATGCTAGAACTACTTTCATTCATTTTTATCTATCTTTAGAATAAAATAGTATGTTTAATTGACTATGGATTATAATATTTATACCATAGCTTTCCATTTCTAGATTTTCCTTAGTTTATTTGAAATTTTATTGTTATCACTTCCTTTTTTTAGCCAACTATGTCTATTTCTAAATTTTTCACTATCACTTCCTTTTTTTGATAACTTCATCCATTTCAATATTCTTTTATTACTTTTTTTAGACAACTATGTCCATTTATATTTTTTGTGTACTCATTCCATTGTTGAGTGAGGTTGGATTGTTACTTCTCACTCACCAATGTTGTTTTCCCTTTTTTTAATTTTTTCCATTGATGGTTGAGTCAAGATTATTACTGCTCACTAATCAATGTTGTTTTACCATTACTTGACCATCTTTGTTTAAATAAGGATTTTTACTACTTTCACATTGATGTTTGATTACCATTTTTACTTGTATCCTTAGTTTTAATTGGTTTGTTTACCTTTCTTAACTACAATATACTTGTTTGAGTTTTTTGATCATTTAGTAGCCCTAGCTTTTCAGGTACCCAATTTACTCTAAATTTGAATTGGTCATTTGGTCATAACTTAGCGTTTATCATCATAGATTACCAAATTTACAAGTACATTATCTTGGTTTTCCTACATTTATTTGGTTTTAATCTTTATTTTTGTATCATTGGGTTTGTCCAAAGTAGTCTCTGTGCCCTCCATGATTAAAACTATAAATATAATAGACAACTATCCAATGATAAAGGTAAGTCAAGGTATGCATACATTGATTTTAATTTATTTATTTAATTTAAGTTATTTTATATTTTAAAAATACTAAAATTTATTTAGCTTCAACATTGTGTGTTGTTTTCTTTTCTCAAAGCACCATGCCATGTTACACCTGAGTGACATGTGATGAGCTTCGAGTGGGGCATATGTATACACATAATATTTTCAAAATTTATAAATTATTGATTCTTTCTCTCTTGTATGAACCCATAAATTCTTAATCTCTTTAACTGCATGCTTTAAAGGGTACACTAAGAAAGGGGTGGGCAAAACATTGGTGGTTTGCAAGATTATTTTCCCTTATACCATCAATTACAACCAATACAAACCTCTCATATACACTTACCTAAGATTTGAATACTCTCTTACACATTCCTCAAATTAATTAATTATCTTAAACAAACTCTATCTAAGCTAAAAGCTCTTTTTGACATTACCAAACAATGTCAGCTTGGGCTAACCTTATACTTAAGTTATATTAGCATATTACTAGTCTAGGTTAGCCTTGTCTAACCTAGACCAAGAACTAATTTGATTTTAATAATTAATGATACATGGTAAATTGGGATAACTCTATTGGCTAAAATTTTGTAAGGGTTTAGGGTTAGATGTGTTGGTTGAATATTTTGTCGATCAACGTACTGATAAACAAAATAGGTCTGATCATCCAAAGTAGGAAGATTAGTCAGCCAAATGTGTAGTTTTATCACATCAAAAGTCGAATAATCTCTCCTCTCATCAAGGGGAGGTTCCATATAAATATGTTATATATATAAATATAAATAGAAAATAATACTCAAGGGTAGGACAAACCATCCATCTCTCTTTTTTCAGAGATGATGCATGCAAATCACAAGAGAAATCTTAGGGATAATGATAGAAAAACTCCTCTTCTTTTAGAAGTACCATTCAAAAAATCACAAGAATCTTCCTGGTAGTGATTGGAAAATGTAACCAAGGACGTAGTAACTATAAAATTGAGATGTAGCACAAAGTCTCCACCTGAATTGCCCAAGAGTGAGATACGAAGGATAATGAGGGTACAAAGTCATCCCAAGGTCCTTTACATAGAAACAAAAGGAAAACACACTAAAGGCAATTATGGGGGATCAAAGTCTCTCCATAGTTGACTTTAGGACACCTTCTTGACTACTTTCACTAATTTTGCTTATTGAATTAAAGGAACATAAAATATATTAAGGAAAAAGACATAAGAACAGTTTCCCCAATAATAAAGATATCACAACACAAAGTCTAAAAAGTCACTTGCTTTCTTATTCCAATAACAAAATATGATCAACAATCTGAGCTCAAAGTCTTAGTAATGCCTTTCAATTTGGGCAAAAATTTGTTTTTGATAATCAAAGAGAGCTCCTTAAAATAGTAAAAGAGAGTCCTTTATATAGCATCTTCAAGAAGGACTTGGGAATAGTAACACATCATGTTGCCTTGAATTTTGTTATGAAGACATGCTAGAATTTAGGGGCATTTACCCATTTGCTTTTCTCAATATAGAGAAATGGGTCATGCTATTGAATGTTTTCATACTTCAATGTCCACCTGGCGATCTACTTCTAAAAACATATCTGATTCGTAAATGTTTTTGGTTCTTCCTCATAATTCCTCCTTTGCTAGTTATTTGAATTGGGTCTTTGGTTGAATTCGAGGCTCTATTCCTTAGTCACTTTTTGCTAGTCTTTAGCAGTTGATGCATGGCACATTTTGTTGCTAAACTAGTGAGGACACATGGCAACTTCCATGGGACTCTGAGAAACATTTATTGATAGAGGCTTTGAAACCTATTAGAAAATTAGAATCATGGGTGTATACACTTGTCACTCTCTATGGAGTTACAATAGAAAAGGTGGAAGCTTTCACTTGTCTCTTAATAATCCTACATAGGATGACACTTAGCAGCATCTGCTTGCTTCAGTAGCTTAATGAAGGCTCACTACAATCCTTACTTAACAAAAGAGAGTTAAAGGAAGAAACTATAGACATTGACACATGGTGGCTTTTACTTCATTTGATGAGAGACACATGGCATGTTCTGCTAATTTGAAACTCTATCTCAATGGGTGACACGTGGTGACTTAGCAAGTTTTTTTATTCTTCAGACTTTCCTTTTGGAGAAAAAAGCCTAAAGGAATTCTTTCAAACAATTTGTCCAAAGGAATTGTCTCTTTGTCACTTTTTTCGAAGGAACTTTTTCAAAGGAAATCTCTTTGCTCTTTTGGCCTTTGAATTGGTCCATTTTCCCCTTTCCTGTCTTCCGCAAGGGCTGTTTGAGCTCCAAATTATCCTTTTAGGTTTTTGCAATGGTTCACTTTGGTTTCTGAGTGTCCTCCAAAAGGGCTGTTTATCCCTTGGAAATTTTCCTCAGTTGATTTTATGTGAATCTCAACATGTGACACATGGTAGCATCTGCTGTGAAATAGGTAAGGACACGTGGTAGCTTCCATTGCTCTAAGAAACAAAGTGAAATGAGGCTCAAAAGATGACACTTGGTAGCATCCACTAGGTTCTGTCAGGCTTTTGTTTTGGTCCATTTGTTTCTTTCCTTAGTCACTTTTTCTATGAAAATTCCCTTCGCAAGGGCACTTGTGTCTTTGATGCTTGGGGCACTCCTTTGAACTTGTCGATTGAACCAACCGATTGAACTAACTTTGGTTCAATGGTTAAATGGTTCATTCCCTTGTTTCTATTGACCATTTGAACTAAGATTCTTTAAAATAAGCCTTGCTAAATTTGTTAAACCTTGAACCCATTGAACCTTTTGAACCTGATTGAGCACGTTGAACCTTTTGAACCCATTTTAACTAGTCCTAAAAATGACTAAGTGTTAGTGTTAGAAACTTGTTCTTTTGATTGAACCTACCTATAGAAACCTTTGAACCTATTGAACCATAAATCCTTTGACTAAAAAAGCTTGAATAATCCCAATTTTGAAAGCTTAGAACAATTTTTTGAAATGAGAAGAGATATTTTGGTCTTACAAGACCAAAATAACTTATATGTTGTCCTAAAAATGAGTGACATTTTCCAGGTACAATAGCTGGCTCCAGTTGGGGAACTTCTATCAATTGTAAAAAAGAATTGAAGGGACTAGAATCCAAAATCTCTAGTGTCTTCATGTGTACCATTGGGCTACAGAGTCATGTTACCTAGAAATGGAAGGCATCAAAAATGGAAAAAATTAAAACAAAATAGAAATAAAAACTATAAAAATATACATATGTATAGATGAAATGATCTAATACTTCAAGAATTGAAGTGTTTTAGATGGTGCCCACTATGAGGTAGAGAAAAGAGTGTGCCATCTTGATATTTCAGTACAAAGCTATTTTCACCATTGTGTTGATGAATTATAAATGGGCCTCTCCAAAGGGAGTTGAACTTTCCATGCATCCCTTTTTGTTCTCTCCTTTTGTCCCATAGCAGGACTTGATCCCCAACCTAGAAATCATGATTTTTGGCCTTCTGGTCAAAGAGTTTCTTTACCAGACTTTGATGAGAAACAATTTAGTCCACCACCATGGTTCTCTATTCATCCAGCTCAGTCAGGCACATGATTATTTCATCAAGAGAGATTTCATATGTTTGATCTTCAATTGACTTTTTTTTTGAAAGGAAAGTTTGAAGAATTAGAAAACCCGCTAAGTTGCCATGTGTCACCCATTGAGATATATTTTCAAAGCAGTGGAACATGCCACATGTCTCTCATCAAATGCAGTAGAAGTTTCCATGTGTCAATTTTCACAGTTTCTTCCTTTAAGTCTCTTTTGGTAAGTAAGGATTGTAGCGAGCCTTCATTAAGCTACTGAAGCAAGCGAATGCTGCCAAGTGTCATCCTACGTAGGATTCTCAAGAGACAAGTGGAAGCTACCACCTTGTATATTATAACTCTACAGAGAGTGACAAATGTCTACACCTATGATTCTAATTTTCTAATATGTTTCAAAGCCTCTATCAATAAACATTTCTTAGAGTCCCATAGAAGTTACCACATGTCCTTACTAGTTTAGCAGTGGAATGTACCATGCGTCAACTGCTAAAGACTAGTAGAAAGTGACTAAGGAATAGGGCCTCAAATTGAACCAAAGACCTGATTCAAATAACTAGAAAAGGAGGAATGATGAGGAAGAACTAGAAACATTTATGCATTAGATATGTTTCTAAAAGCAGATCACCAGGTGGATATTGAAGTATGCAAACATTTAATAGCGTGACCCATTTCTCTGCATTGAGAAAAGCAAATGGGTAAATTGCCCTAAATTTTATCATGTCTTCTTAACAAAATTCAAGGCAACATGATGTGTTACTATTCCCAAGTCCTTATTGAAGAGGATATATAAAGGAATCTCTTTTACTATTTTAAGGAGCTCTCTCTGATTATCAAAAACAAAATTTTGCCCAAATTGAAAGGCATTACTGAGACTTTGAGCTCAGATTCTTGATCATATATTGTTATTGGAATAAGAAAGCAAGTGACTTTTTAGACTTTGTGTTGTGATATCTTTGTTGTTGGGGAAACTATTATTATGTCTTTTTCCTTAATATATTTTTTGTTCCTTTAATTCATTAAGTAGAATTAGTGAAATTAGTTAGGAAGGTGTCCTAAAGTCAACTGTGGAGATACTTTGAGCCCCCATAATTTCCTTTAGTGTGTTTTATTTTTGTTTCTATGTAAATGACCTTGGGATGACTTTGTGCCCTCATTGTCCTTCGTATCTCACTCTTGGGAAATTCAGGTGGATACTTTGTGCTAAATCTCAATTTACTGGTTACTACGTCCTTGGTTACATTTTGAAATCACTACCAAGAAGATTCTTGTGATTTGATGATTGGTACTTCTGAAAGAAGAGGAGTGCTTTTTGTCATTATCCCTAAGATTTCTCCTATGATTTACATGCATCATCTCTAAAAAAAGAGAGATGGATGGTTTGTCCTACCCTTGAGTATTATTTCTATTTTTATTTTTATATATATAGCATATTTATAGGGAACCTCCCCTTGATGAGAGGAGAGATTAGTCCCATTTTGATGTGATAAAACTAAACATTTGGCTGACTAATCTTCCTACTTTGGATGATGAGACCTATTTTGTTTATTAGTACGTTGATCGCCAAAATATTCAACCAATAGTTTTTAGTGACTTTGCTAGGGAATCATGAGTTATTTTTTTAACTTCTTGTCTTGTAGGGATGGTTTGATTCTTGACATATTGGACTAACTTATCCAATTGATCAACATTAAACTATAAATATTCAAATTCAAACATTTATATTTTTATCTTTTTAACATGATCAATTATGTCAAATGGCTAAATTGAGCTAGGCACAGAGGAAGGCAATTCAACCTTCTAGGTTTTATGAAGGGTGGGAGGAGGGCTGGTTTGTAAAATTGAAGTAGAAGGTGAAGGTGAAATTGATGTACTTACCTTTTGGGTGATCACCGGATCCTTTGATTGGAAAGGCAGAGTGGTTCCATGCTTAGCAATTATAATTGCTAGTTGAGGTTGCTCCTCTGTCTTCCCTTTATCAACTTGCTAGACTCATTAGTTCTTAGACTTGGTAAACACTACATATGATCCATCAAAAGCTTCTCCTTTGCTTTTGGGTTCATCTTGGTAGTTCAAGAAACCAATGTGGGAGTCACCAACTGGTTCTTCTTGGTTTTCTACAAGGAATTCAACATCATTTTCTTGATTTAATTTAGGCTGGAAAGAGAACTCTGATTCTACTTCAATATATCCCATTGCTGAATTAGTTAGAAGAGCTTCTAGGGCAAGTTTCCCTTGTGGGGGAGGAAGATGATTTTGTTGCCCTTGATTCTTGGTAGCATTGCCCTGATATGACTAATTTGGAAATTTCCTTCTTGGCATATCTCTATATGAAGGAGTGGAAGACATTCTTGGCACCATTTAATTTTTAAGAGCAAGTAACTAATTTACCAACTTTTGCACCATTAGATCTGTGTTGCCTGTAGATGAATATTTAGAAGATGATGAAGGTCTATTTCTATTTGTATATCTTCTTATCTTCCCTACCATGATGAAATCATCTTCTACCTCAATGGACAAATGTTGAGCTACAACAAGATCTATTTGACCAGCACGTCTCAAAAGAAAACTTACTTCAGGTAACTGAGAATTAATGAAGATGCATTTGAGATTTTTAGCTGTAGGTCAAGCAATTAAAGGAATTCTATTCCTCAATTTGTCAAATTTAGCTATGAAGTCTCTCATTGGTTCATGAGGCTCCTTCTTCATCTGTGTGAGCTGGGCTAGCAAGGCATGTGCATCTTCTACAGGCTTGAACCTTTCTTTGAACTTGGCTTTAAGTGTATTCCAATTAGTTACTGACTGAGCCTATAGATGATAAAACCAATCTAAAACAACACCTTGTATTGTTTTTACAAATAGCTCGACTGCTACATCTTCAAATTATTCTCCAATTATGCCATAGGCTATGCTAAAGGCTACAATGTGTTCATCAGGATGAACTTTCCCATCACCATAGAATTTGGGGAAATTCTTTCTTGAACTGTGTGGGAGCTCGTGTAGAGGTGGAATAAGATTAAGAGGACCCAAAGAATTACCCCAAGGGCCTTGATCTACCATTATATGACTATTAAAAGGAGGAATAACAAATCTCAAAGGGGTAATTATTGGTAAAACTTTATCAACAACAAAAGTGGATACTTTGCTTGGTAATGGAGACTTGACTTTAGTACGAGGAAAGCTCTTAGTTCTTTGGAGGTGAGATGGTGAAGGAAATAGATCAAAATTACTTTGCTATATGAACTCAAATACAGGGTCAACAATACCTTTGGCCCTTTGGCTTCGTGTATACCTTGAATCTACCAGATTGTGAAACAAAAATGGAAAAGAATTGACCTTGCTTCAGTTTGAAGCTTGAGGCTTTAAACTGTGCGTTCTTTCCCAATTGGTGTGGAGGTGAATGGTAAGGTTATAATGATAATGGGTAAAACACAAAAATGGAATGGACTCAATAATGGATAATGGTAGAGACTAATTCCATCTGAAATTTGAGGTTTCAAAATGCACATAACTATATCCCTAGCAGAGTCACCAAAAACTATTGGTTGAATATTTTGTCAATCAACGTACTGATAAACAAAATAGGTCTGATCATCCAAAGTAGGAATATTAGTCAGCCAAATGTGTAGTTTTATCACATCAAAAGGTGACTAATATCTCCTCTCATCAAGGGGAGGTTCCCTATAAATATGCTATATATAAATATAAATAGAAAATAATACTCAAGGGTAGGACAAACCATCCATCTCTCTTTTTTTAGAGATGATGCATTCAAATCATAGGAGAAATCTTAGGGATAATGACAAAAAGCACTCCTCTTCTTTTAGAAGTACCATTCAACAAACCACAAGAATCTTCCTAGTAGTGATTGCAAAATGTAACCAATGACATATTAACTAGCAAACTGAGATGTAGCACAAAGTCTCCACCTGAATTGCCCAAGAGTGAGATATGAAGGACAATGAGGGAACAAAGTTATCCCAAGGTCCTTTACATAGAAATAAAAAGAAAACACACTAAAAGAAATTATGGGGGCTCAAAGTCTCTCCACAGTTGACTTCAGAACACCTTCCTAACTTCTTTCACTAATTCTACTTATTAAATTAAAGGAACATAAAATATATTAATGAAAAAGACATAAGAATAGTTTCCCCAACAACAAAGATATCACAACACAAAGTCTGAAAAGTCACTAGCTCTCTGATTATCAGAAACAAAATTTTGCCCAAATTGAAAGGCATTACTGAGACATTGAACTCAGATTGTTGATCATATTTTGTTATTGGAATAAGAAAGCAAGTGACTTTTCAAACTTTGTGCTGTGATATCTTTGTTGTTGGGTAAACTATTCTTATGTCTTTTTCCTTCATATATTTTATGTTCCTTTAATTCAATAAGTAGAATTAGTGAAAGTAGTCAAGAAGGTGTCTTGAAGTCAACTGTGGAGAGACTTTGAGCCCCCATAATTTCCTTTAGTGTGTTTTCTTTTTGTTTCTGTGTAAAGGACCTTGGGATGACTTTGTCTCCTCATTGTCCTTCGTATCTCACTCTTGGGCAATTCAGGTGGAGACTTTGTGCTACATCTCAATTTGTTGGTTATTATGTCCTTGGTTACATTTTGCAATCACTACCAGGAAGATTCTTTGGTTTGCTGAATGGTATTTCTGAAAGAAGAGGAGTGCTTTTTGTCATTATCCCTAAGATTTCTCCTGTGATTTACACGCATCATCTTTGAATAAAGAGAGATGGATGGTTTTTCCTACCCTTGAGTATTATTTTCTATATATATATATATAGAATATTTATAGGGAACCTCCCCTTGATGAGAGGAGAGATTAGTCCCCTTTTGATGTGATAAAACTACACATTTGGCTGATTAATCTTCCTACTTTAGATGATCAGACCTATTTTGTTTATCAGTACGTTGATCGAAAAAATATTCAACCAACAACATGCATCTATATAGACACTTCCTTTTTTCCATTTCTTAGAGAAAAATAAAGTCAATTATTCATTTTCTCTTATTTACAATTTTTTCTTCTACCATTCTACTTGATGAGTCATTGCTTAGGGTTTACAATCAGAGAAGTATATTGTATTATGGAAAAGTCTTGGATTTTTTTCATATCTTAGTGATCCTTACAAACCATAACAACATCTTGTGAAATAAATTTTTCCAAGGGAGAGATTAATTCTCAATGGGTTCATCCTCAAGGTAAGTATTTCTAACTCTTACTCTATTTTAGTATATAGAAGTAATATAAGTAATATATTTTGAATGTATTTATCTCTTCATGAATTAGGATTTCCTATAAATGTTATTAAGTATAGATATTATATAGATGTTTTATTTTATGTTTATTACCCCCATTTTATGCAACAAATTTTGGTGAGCACTAGATTAGGTTTTACTTTACTTTGTGTTTACTTTTTGAATTTAAGAAAACATAGGACCTAGATAGCGTTATTTCATGGTGTTTCTTGAATAGAGGATTTGGAACCATTTATAGTGATATTATTATGGTAAGGTACCCCTTGATTAGGTCTAATAGATCCATATTATTCATGACCTTGATTATCTAAATGTACCAACAAGCAGAAGGGTAAGTGTGATTTATCTTATTTGAAATAGGATTTATTTGTAGATCAACTTCACTTTTCCTTGTATGTGATGTCCATGTCATTAATATATAAAATTTTAGTGAATAAAAACCTAAAGGTCATGTATCTCCCATTAATCCTCCACTTCTAGGTACCCCATGGGTAGCTGAATAAATCTCAATTCTATAAAATTCAAAAACTTATAAGCCTTCTATACCTTCTACACAACTAACCAATCTACTAAATTTATTTACTTATCACAATCATATAAATACCACTAAGCATACACACTTTAATTTAATTTAACCTCCATATGCAACATAACCTAACACACATATCACCAATCCAGTTGAATCCACTCAACCTCAACCCATAAATGAACCTATACCTAAAATTAACCTAGATGTTAAAGAGATAGATGTATGACAAATACATTTTAAATTTAATTCCATGGTAATAAAATCATGGATCTAAAATTATATGTGGAATAATATGGAACCTTATCCATTATCCCTATTTATGAATCCACTCTTGAGTTACTCCATTCTAGATAACCTCAGCTTCCATGACAACATCATAAACTTAGAAACTTCAAATGAATAGTTCCTCATTTAAATAATTTCATTGCTAGTGTGGATCCTAAAAAAAATCCTATTTATTCTCTTCCTAATTATCCATATCATTTCCAAGATGGAAATGTTATGATCATTGAATAAAAACAAGAATATAATATGGTACACCGTCAATTCTTAGACCCATCACTATCTGTAACAAACTCATGCCAATAGAGCATGATAACTTTAACTTTTTTTTGATAAGCATCTTGAAATCATTTCCTAGTAATATGAATATATTATAGGTATTGATAGTAGTTTTTTTACATAACATCATCACCTACCTAGATACAAAATTTGTTAGACAAAAACAACAAAAAGTTCCACCCAAAATTTTCACCTTATGTCATACAAATTATTAAAATTTTGGATGCCAAATTTATCAAACTTGTTGACTATTTTGAATAGGTATAAATCATCATTCCTAATCATAAAAATGTCACCATGGTCAATTTTATATGAATTCATTTCCATAATATTAACCTCGTGTGTCTAAAAGATAATTTCCCATTACCTTCAATAAATGTTACCATAGATTCTACTACTGGATATGAAATGTTGTCACTTATGGATGGTTTTTTAGTCTATAATCAAATTCACATAGCCCTTGAATACCTATAAAAAATAACATTTACCACAAAATGGGGCACTTCTTATTACATTAAAATGCCTTTTATTCTTAAAAATGCTAGAGCCACCTATCAATGTGGAATGACCTATATTTTACATAATATTATACATAAGATAGTGGAAACATATGTCGATGACCTCATTGCCAAATTTAAGATTTATACAACACACCTTAATTATTTACCTATTATTTTCAATCACCTAATCAAATAAAATTTAGACATAACCTATACAAGTGTGTATTTGGAGTCACATATGGTAAACTTTTAGGGTTATTAGTCTCTCTTTGAGGCATTGATGTTGATCCAACCAAAATCAATACTATTGTCAACATGAATATTATCCACTCCATTCTTGACATACATAGTTACCTTGAAAAGATTGGGGTAATCTGATGGTTTATCACCAAAATGGATTACCATATCTAACCTTCTAAAAAAAGGTAATGCTCTAGAATGGAAAGATTCATGCTATAAATATTTTGATAACATGAAATAATATTTGATCCATCCTCCCACTATTTCACCACCTTCAAAGGACCATCCCTTAATATTATACACCTCATCTACCCCCATATCAGTTGGGGAAATGCTTTCCCAACAAGATGATACTGGTAGAGAGTACATTATTTAATACATTATTCAAGGCCTCATTGATATGAAAAACATTATACTGAAGTAGAATGTGATTACCTTACTATGTATTTTATAGTTGAAAATATTTATCTTTACATGCTCTATCAGACCATTTATGTCATTTTCCACTTTGATCCATTTCATTATTTCATATCTAAAGAATTCCTACCTAGAGATAGAATTGGAAAATTGATGGTCATATTGATGGAAGTTTAGTTTAGAATTATCATAAAAAAGTATGTCAAAGTGCAAGTCATCACCGACAAATTGTAGTGGCACCTATACCAGATAGAAATCACCTTCAAGATACTATCCTTGATGAAAACATTCTTTATAATGAAGGTCTTAACCAAGCTATCTCTCTTAAATTTATTTCCATAATTTCACTACTTATTTATAGGAAAATAATCAAGAAGATACCAATATCATTCCCAATACTACTAAATCCATAGTAGTTATCAAAGAACTCCCTAAAGTTACCATTGATTTATATGAATATACCTAAAATTTCCACTTTGATGGAGTCAAATGCCTTCAAGGAGATGGAGTTGGTTGTATTATAACAAACCCACATGGTAAGATCATCCTTTTGGTATTTAGATTAACTTTTGATGCTACTAATTACATTGATAAATATGAATCTCTCATCTTAGGCATGAAAGTAACACTTGACTTATATATATATATATACATGATTTGGGAAATTCATAACTTATTTACCACCAAGTTAATGGTGATTATAAATGTAAAATTGAAAATATTATCATATATCATCAAATCGATACACCACTCTCCAAAGATTTTACCTCTTTTACCATTGAGCCAATTCTAAGAGATCAAAATTCCATAGTTGATTTTCTTGATTCTTCAACATCCCTATTTCATCCTCTTCAAGTCCTTAATGATTTCCAATTTGTTATCCAAATAATAAAATCACCTTATTTTATCCAACCAAATAATTCACTCATTTGTCACATTGAGGTTGTCACTATTCGATAAATCCCTTGGTAAAAAATCATAATCCTATTCTCTGAACATGAAACCTACCCTTACAACATGGATTATCATGAAAATAATAGAGTAAAAAAATAATTGTTTAAGTATGTCTTTCAATACAACAACCTTTATTATTGTAACATAGAAGTTACCCTGCTTTGCTATGTAATGCAATAAGAGGTTCCTACTCTCCTCTAATAAGCATATGGGGAAATTTACTATGGTCACTATAATAGACATGATACAACACATAAATTATTATGTATAGGTTAATTTTGGCCTACTTTAGAGAAAGACACTATTGATTTTACCAGAAAGTGTAATCCTTATTAACTCCATGATGATCTAATCTAATCACCACTAGATGAGATCTAAATAGTGGAGTCTCCTTGGACATTCTCTATATGAGGATTAGATCTCATTAGAAAACTACCTTGATTACAAGATGGTCATGTTTTTATCACTACTTATATCATCTCTAATAATGCAAGTAATTTTAAAAACAAGGACATGAAAAAATTATATGTTAAATTTAAAATTTACCATAAATTTTACACACATTACCATCCAAATTGTAATGTATAAGTAGAGGAAACTAACAAAATTCTCAAAAAAATCTTACAAAAAACTATCTAAGAAACTTTTACTGATTGGCATATTCATTTATATCTTACACTTTGGGCTTACTGTACTAGTATATGTACTACTACTAGGGAAACACCATTCTCACTAGTATATGGTTCTTAATTCATCTTAACATTAGAATTCAAACTCCCATATTTATTTATATATATTCATGGTATCATTCTTGATGAATGATTATGTGAATATCATATTCATGTCTTAGACCTTCTTAATGAACACTGTTTAGCCACTTCTTAACATAACAATCAATATAAGGTTTGCATTAACAAATAACATAATAAAAAGGTCAAAGTCTTCATATTTAATGTTGGTGATCTAGTCCTTAAATTATATTACACCCATGATAAAGAAGGAAAATATGCCCAAAAATGGTGGGGCCCTTATTTAGTAAAAGACATTCTTGGTCCTAATGTAGGCACTATAATTTTGTATACTATATATTATTCATTAGGTGTCGTAGGCTCTTATTTTTATTTTAAATATCATAAATACCCATATCTTAAGGTTTAGTATAATTACCCTTGGTAACCTGGTAATTTAATTTTACCAATTACCTTTCTACTCCCCCTAACCACCTAAATCCATTAATAACCTATGGAATCTACCTCTTAACCACTTTAACCACATAAAATCTTGTATCCAACAACCTCATGCTCACCAAATCCAAATTTTACTTAGGGTTGGAACAAACTTACCAATTTGGGTGAATCGACACTAATTCTCTAGATCAATATTGATCCATAAATACCTAGCCAACCTTTGGCTTCAAGACCAAAAAATCTAAAACTTGAAGTGATGCTAAGATTCTTGGATAATTAAGGAAGATCTTAATGTCATTCTACATAAAATATGTTATATTCAATCTGCATCCATTGTCATGAGCCTGAAAGATTACCTACATTTATGAGGAGAAATTTATTCTATTTACAACCAAGTTCAAGGTAAGTAATCCTATTTATTTTTTTGATTCTCCATTAGTCTCTCTACTTTTATCTACTTATCTAGTCTTTAAAATTCCATCTATATCCTTCTAAATCTCTTTATTGACCTCTATAATCTAATTTAGTCTTTATTTTAATTAAATATAGTTTTAGAGATAATTGACATTGATTCATTCTGAATTGGCACTGATTCTATAGAATTAGCACCAGTCCTAATAGGATTGGCATTGATCCACTGTGTTTAGATTTTGAATCTCAAGAATTTAATCTTAGATCCAAGTATTTAATTCTTATTGACTTCCTCTCATTTTAAATATGGCCTTTTTATGTAAATGACTCTACCAACCATAATGCATGACATAATCAATATCACTGATTTGCCTAGATTATCCCAACCCGTTTTTGCTGATCAGAGTGACATAGCCTTTGAGTTAGAACTTTACATAATTTTTTATTCTCCATCATTTGAATCCAATTTTGACTAACTTGATGTCATACAAGAGGATATAAATGCTACATTGGGATGAATATTTTGCTTACATTAATAGCTTAAATGAAGATTGAATCATAATCATTTTGTTATCATATATTTATATAATGTAATTTAAAATGTTGTTTATCTAATTTATTGTGTAAACAAGTAAATTGACATCCACTTGAGGAAGTTCAAAACTTCCCAAGACTACTTTCTAACCAAGTAGGTCACCCATTCATCTATTAATATATTTTTGTCCAAGTTATTTATATGTGTGCAGGTTATTCTTCCCAACAAAAATGAATTTGTCTTAGTTGATGGGTTCAAGTGGTGCACAACCATATCATATTATCTAAGCATTCATCATAAACATTGATTTTAATTTGAGTTTTTAGTAAGTTAATTTAACTAAATAAAAATTTAAAAACTACTATAACATTTTGGCATGCCTGATGGGACCCCTAAGGTCTCATTTTCCTTTTTATAATTCATTGTGAATTTATCCATCTTTATCTCCTTTTCTCTTGATTATTGTATTCATTGAAAAGAAAATTCAAAATTGTTTTTGATTTCCTTTCTAAAGGTTAAAAATAAATGCATCCATTTTTTCTTGCTTAGGTAATTCATATAGAATAATCTAGGTGGGTTAAATTTATCATATATATCACTTCTTTCACACACATACCAAACCACTTACATAATAAAATCATCAAACATTGACATAAGGGAACCAAATGGGATTTTATCACCTAGAGGAAACCTTCTTCTTAGCTATTCCACTTAGATTTCACCACCAAGGGGGAAACCAACTCAATAAACTGACTAAGTATAAAACTTGGCTATCTGATATATACTGGCTAAACACCTGACACCCTTACGTTGTAGTGTGTCAAGTGAGGGGGTAGAACCCAATACCAAACCAAGTGTCAATTCTATTACAAAGATATTTTTGAGACTAAACAAACCTAAAACCATCCCTAAATTTCCACTTCTTAGGACCTTTAATAGCCTTTTATTTTTTTCATACTTTAAAGTTAAAAGTAAATTTTTTTTAGGTGCATCTTTAACATGTGTTCCTTTCTTTTTTACTAAATACGAGATAATCAAAAATACTTTTGTGTAACTTTTGATTTTATTTTTTGATTTTTCCTTTATCTCTACATGGTTTTAACATGATAAAGTCATTAAAATAGACAAAACCCCCATCTTCATCCTCATCAATGGATAATTCTCCTAGTCCTCCTACTTCCCCTAAATCTATAGGGGAAGGTATTCCCTAGTATTATACTTAGGGTGATCTTGAATTCACTACCATATTAGATAGTAATCTAATCACACTTAACCATTACCTCATCTCCTAAGCTAATGTATCCCACTTTTTCCTCATACACAATTTCCCAGGAAACCTTACAATATGTTTTTAGAGGAAGGTGAAGTGTTTACCACCGCTATGGTGTCTTCCCATAAAAATCCTCCCCCAACAAGTTCTGATACTAACATTTCACAATCTTTAGGCAATCCACCTTCAGTAATGTTTATTGTTCCATCCATAACTAGTACCTAAGATCATAATGTTATCACACTTCAAAATACGTCTACTTCACCCATTACCAAAGTACTTTAGAGCCTAGTTATCTCAAACCCAACAACCCTTCCACCTACCCAAACTAATGTACCTTTAAATACCTACAATCAACCTTTGTAACAAGCCCCTTTAAGTTAAATGCCTCAACAATATATCCCCTTAAATAACCAATACATATCACCTACACAAGCTATTGGGTCTACTTATATCCCTTTACAATCCCCATAGTATGTGGTGTCATACCGATCATGACCACCTCAGTTGGTTATCCCTTATCCTAACCTTTTTCCATTTAACTTCCTACTTATCAACTCCTAGAAAAAAATATCTTAGGAGGTATCCATTAATATAACACCTAACCAAACCTTATAATCATCCTTATGAACATGATGGCCAATGTGGAAGCCTTTGCCTTTTGGTAGAAAAACATTCTCACTTATGAGCAAATATATAACAAACCTTTTAATTTAATAGTCCCAATTATACCTTACCCTCCACAGTGGGAACTTCCAAAGTTTACAGAGTTTTAAAATTAGAAGGATCCTCAACAACACATTCAAGCATTCACACATACTTACTACCTTATAGCTCATGATGATGAACTTCTCCTCAATACCTTTCCCATGTCACTAGCTAAACTTGCCCTAGCTTGGTACAACTTAATTCCTAAATATTCCTTGTTCTCTTTTGGGAAACTATCCTAAATATTCTTATATCTCTTTTCTATCAAAATCACAAGAAAATTAACTATCACCAAACTCTATGCTATCTAATAGTTCAATGAGAAATTTAATGCTAATTTCATGTCTAAATGGAGGAGTCTCATAAACCAACTCACCTTTTCCCTTCTACAACTTGAAATAATTGTATTATTCATGAGAACATGTTCTAAACATATCTTGTTGATGTTATGGGTATAATCCTTCAAAACCTTTGATGAGGCCTTTTCAATGGTCTATAAATTGGAAATTAGAGCCTTAGAAGAAGGTAAAGTAATATTGCAAAGTAAAAAATTAAAACTTGATCCCTCTAAAGGGAATACCAATAATAAAACCAAAGGAGCTACTAATGCCATAGTTGTAAAATCAACACCATCGCAAATAAAAATCCAATCTAAGCCATCTACCTTTCAAGCACAATTTCAAAAACCATTTTCATGTTTCCCCCATGATAATTTAAACCTTTGAGGGAGTATTATGCATCTATATTGGATAATATCTTAAAGGCATCTCTCATTAAAATTACTCTAATGATACCTCTTGATGATTCTTTCCCTAAACCTAGATGGTTTAAGGAAAATGACTTTTGAAATTTCCATCATGTAATAGGTCATGATGTCAATAGGTATCATTATTTCAAGGGCCTAGTACAAACCATTATTAATAAAGGGGAGTTATAACTAGATAAACATAACATGCCCCCTAATAAGTCTATAAACATCTTCAAGGAGTTATTCCCTAATCACACTTCCATATCTAGTTCCATGCAAGCTAATTGGGGACCCACCTCAAACCATGAAACTAATGTAATTAGTATAATCCATGATCTAATTTTACCTAAAGAAGTTGATTGTATTTATATCTCTGATATCCTTATAGGAGACACCTTCAAACTATTTGAATTAAGAAAAGTTATGCCATAAATTCACTCAAGTTTTTTGGATCTCATTATTTGGGATCCACTTGAGGAAATGATATCTAAAAACATTCAAGATGATCAATTAGAAATAAAAAAGGAAAAAACTATGGAAAAAAGGCTTTCTTAGATATTCCATAAGATATGCATACCATTCCTTGTATTATCACAATATCTACATCTATTATATCCATTTCCTCTAGCTTGTTACCCCCTGAGGAAACTATCACGTTACCTCAAACTAGCTCAAGATTAGTTCCCCCATTAATTGGGAAGAGATAAATCTTAAGGAAATCAAGGGAAAATATATAGATATCAAAAACAAAAACCTCAAGGCCCTAAGAGGAAAATATTTACGTCATCCTCTCATTAGGATTGAACTCCCTAAAGAGGATATCCCCACTACTTCAAATCATATATGAAAAAGGAAGGCACCGTTGCCATTGATTTGAGTAAAAACATCTATATTAGGACCCCATCCTTCAACAAGGATAAAATCCATTATAGAATCATTTATTAAATAGCATGTATCATCACAAATGGATCTTCCCACCATGATAATGTCAATACATAACCCTTTAAACCCATATTATCCACAAGGTTTAGGTGCAAGAGCTTATCCTAAACACAAAGTACCTATTATAGGGAATTTTCAAACAAATAGTTTGAAAGGTCAAGGTTCGAAGTCACATACCTCTTCCTTACCAATGCCTCAAAGGATTCAAAATCCTAGTCTAGATCCATTGAAGGGGTATTTTTCTAAGATCCTATATCAACTTCTCCAAACCTCCCTTATCATTCTAACATGCATAAAACCTATTAATCCTCATATATTTAAACTAATGTGGTATTAAGAAAAAATGAAATACACATATCATCAAATAGTAGGTCATGAGATGAAAAGTTGTAACATGTTAAAGTTATGGTCTAAAAATGATTAGAAGAAGATGATCTTTTAATAGAATAGTTAGATCATGACCATCTCCATATTCAAAATAATAGGGTCATAACCACCTCAAGAAGTAACATACTACCAATAGTATTAGAATAAGCTATTAAAGAAGATAAAATAATTAATAGAGCTTAGTATCAACCTCTCCTAAACCCCCTAGATTTGGATGAGTTTGAAAACATGATAAATTGTCCATTGTTTTAGATAAACGTAATTTACATAGCTACATGATCTAAAACCCACGGTCATAAGAACCACCATCACAATAAATCCAAAGTGACTATTGCCAAAGCATCAAATCCTACCATAAATAGTCCTACAATGCCCAATCCAAAATTGAATATTTTTATATTAAGGAAAGCACAAAATAATAATGCTTTAAAATTAATACATATATCTTTTCTAAATCAACTTCATCAACTCTCAGTCAAGATGTCTTTATATGAACTTGTCCAAAATTCTTCATAGCATCATGAGTCTATGATAAAAGCCTTGTAGGCCATTGAGATACAAGATAATGAACCCCAACCTTTATCATCTTTCATCACATCACTTCAAAAAATTTTATCCATAACATTCCATAATTTAGAAATACCACCCTTATAGCTTGATGACTAGGATCCCACACTATTAATCATTACCCAAATTGATCAAACTCAAATCAAATGAGTAATGATTGATAATGGTTCTAGTATAAATATCATCTCCTCTCATGCATTTAAACAACTATAGTTACCTTAATTAGTTGTATCCCAATCCCATGCCATTTTATGAACATTCAATGATACCATCACCCCTAGATTAGGAATGGTCATACTTCACATTCAAGTAGGTGTGCATGTTCTCCCTAAACTATTTTACATAATAGAAGGGGAGTTTCAATACATCCTATTAGGTCATCATTAAATATGTGCTATGCACTAAATCCCCTCAACCTTACATCAATGTATTAAATTTGAACATGAAGTTAGAATCCATAATGTCCCAGTCAATCCCCATCTATTCAAAACTTGAAGCCTTATCTTTTGACAAAATGATATCTTAATGATGTTGAAAATCACTGCCCCATTATCATCCAACAAGGAATCCTCTAGTATGACCATTCCTATGTTAAGGATTGGTAAGGAGCATATTGATTCCATGTTTTAGTATCTATCAATTGGAGAGTATCAATTATTGACACTCAATACTCTCCCCACTCCACAGGAATATGGGCATCTAGATAAACAACATACATATTGTCCAAATTTAGGGGAAATTATTCCCTTTGGTCCACCTTTCCTTGACACCCATTTTATCTATGGGGGAATAGATTAGACTTATTCAATCCTTTCTATCCAAATACATGCTAAACCATTTACCTTGAACTTTTCATTCCTCAATAAACCCCACTTTGTAATGACATACCTAAAATAGTGTGCTTGGAAGGGTTATAACATAAAACTTGACAAAAAAGATCCACATGAGGTTACGTTAGGATATTTTAGGAAACCCCATGAAAAACATGACCTCATTTTTAACAAAAATTGTAAAGATATGCTAGAGATTACTCTCCTGCCTATCCTTGAAGAGGACAGACCATCCTCACCATCTAGCACCTTGATGACATCGTATCCATTACCCCAAACTTTTTTTAGTCAACACCATCACTATAGAACCTCTCATCTATCATCATGACGGGGAGGACAAAACCATTGATTTACTACCCAAACATGATAGGATAAGATTTTACTACCATCCCTATTCTTCAGTACTAGGATGATGAGTTGATCTTGTTGATGCTTCTAGGTAAACCACAAGTGCTCTCTAGTGTTTTAAAGAACACTTATCATTTTAGAATCTTAAGGATTTAGGGCATGAGTTATAGTTATTTGGTAATTAGGATGCCTATGGTGAAATAGAAGTAAAGCAACATAGAATATTTCATAATAATTATAAATTTTGATGGTTGGGAGCCATCTTGGTGCTTTTTCTCAAGAATATTGGTACTAATCTTGGCAAACTAATCCTAATATAAAATAATAACAAAACTAAATGGTTATGAACAATGTTTTATACTAAAGTGAATTTTTTAAAGAAAGAGCAAAAGGAAAGGGTAGAGTAAGAAAGAAATGGTGATTGCTAATATTTGATTGTGAACGTATTGACAAAGTTTAAAGAATTACCAAACATGATATTAACCAACATATAGTGTAAAGTATCCCAAGCTCATGTTTCACTACCAACCAAGCCTAATTCTAAATATAGGATGAAAATACAAGTAAGAATTGGATTTAATTAAAAACCTTTACACCATATCTAGATAGCTAATTCACATCTTTGTTGTAGAGGAAATAAAATGAAGAAAAATCAATCTCATTTAACTAACCTATCATCACACAAGTTATCAAACCTATAATAAAATATCTAACTTATTATTCCCACAAACTATTCATATTCAAACTTGAGAAACTTATCAATTCAAAAACATCAAACTAGATAATTCCTATATAATTCTTTGATTTTTTGTATTAATTACTTAAAATGGTAAAAAATAGCTCAAAGTCTCTCCATATTATAAAATGGTAATACATGACTTTATAAAAGAGTTAGGTAGTATACTAGTTAGTATAAAATTACATGTGTACAAAGATAAACATAGTTGTCTTTGTAACAACCTATGATACGCGTGTCTTTTACAATCATGCTGACCTAAAGACAATCATGCTAAAAAAATAGTGTGTGCCTTTAAAAAAGAATATTCCACCTCTTAAGTAAACCATAATTAGGATGTTGGAGGTGGGGCCCTTTGCCATTAAATTATTCTCATAGCTCACTCATATTGCTTATCCCTTAAGCCTATGTCTATGATAAGCCTTATGATACTCTCCTCTTCTTTATCAACTAACTCATCAAAATCCTTGTCATTCCTAGCCATAGCTTCCTTAATGATTATGGATTCATTGATCCTCTCCCTTACATTGAATATCATGTTTAATATTTTGCTATTATCTTGCCCTAATTATCCTTCACTTTTGCCTTTGATTTCTTAAGTCACTAAAGTGGCTCTGTATTGGAATTATTCATCACTAATAATTCCTAGGGAAGTGGGATGTGCAGGATCCATGAGCATATTTCCTAGGAGTTTCTCAATTATACCCATGATATCTTTCTCCTTCTCAATAAATTCCTCCATTTTCGTATGCTAAGCACTCAAGGCTTGGACCTTGTCTACAACAATTCCCAAAATGGAACTCAGGTGCCCATGATAATGGCTTAAAAATTTGGTATTTTATTCTTAACTTGGATATTAAGAAGTTGGGTAATCTTATCTTCAAATGTTTTCCATTGCGTAACCAGCTCCTTAGCTAAGGTGGCCTAGATTTATAGTGTATCCTAACTTAATTTCATAGACTTTAGTACTCTAAACCTATCATGGAATAACTCCTCAAGCATTTTAATCATGGAATCTAGCACTAAGAGAATTTATTGAGTTTATAAATTCTTTTTTTTCCTTCTTTAGGTTCTTAATTCTTTACACTAATCCCTGGACACTAGCCCTAGTCTACTAAGATTGAGACTCAATTATACTTTCCACATCCTCTTCATGGATGGGAACCTCTCCAAGCTATTTCCCTCTAATAGGGGTTATCCCTATGAATGTTTCCACCTTTTGAAAGGTGAATCCTTCTTGATCAACCATGGATATCCTTGTGGTGATCCTTTCCAATCCTACCATGTTTGTGTTGAATTGGACTTTAATATCTGGCCTCTTAAAATTTGGGGGTTCAAGCACCTCCATACTTTTCACTACTAGAGGATCCTAGGGTGTTAATTTTCTATCCCCCTGAATATGTTGAATTCATATTATTCTCTCTTCTTACTTTTTCACTATGTCCTTGATCCATGGTTTGATGTTATCATGTATTGTTAAGCCAACTTGTGTTAAGGTCCATGAAGGAGAGATGGAAGGAATATGTTGTAACTTCCCATAGATGAACTAGTTAGGTATTATTGGTCTATGGATTAGATTCTCATCACTGAAGAGGTTGACTTCACTAGTAGGGTGATTAAAGGTCAACCTAGGCTACTTCCTTAGAGTCATAGAAACTAAGGACATCTCTACTTTCCTTTTCTCCTTTTCCAATGTAACCTTCTCCTTTCCTAATTCTTTAGAGGGATCCCCTTCTCTATTTTAGCCATATGATGATTCTATATCAATGAGAGCACCCTCCAATGTCTCTTCTAGCTCAAGAGATATCATGTCAACAAATTCTTTGGGAGAAGGTGGCCTTTATGAGAGTTTTATAGGTGAGGGACCTTCCCCGAGTCTATGTTCTAATCTTGGTTCTCCAACGTTATCCTTGCCTTTATCCTTTCCATCTTGAGTCTATTTATCCTATGGTTTTTTATCTTGAGGCCCTTATTGGTGGGGTTGAGGTTCAAATTGATGACCTTCAATAAGCATCTCCTCATGAGTGGTCCTAAATGGTCATGGAAACAAATGATATTTCAAGGGATTGAACTACCATATCTCCCCTGTAGGCTTATTGTCCTTGATCAATCTATGTTCCAACTTGATATTGTAGCTTTTAATTTAGGAGATCACTTCTTCAAAATTACTTTCTCTAATATAAATGTTATCACCTATACCTAGCTTATGTTCATATTCAATATTAGGGACCTTTCTCTCCTTAATGTGGTTAACCACCCTACCCCTAGGGTCACACATTTTAAGGTCATCCAATTGGAAATCAAAATAATTCCTATGTGTTATCATGATTTCCAACTACTTCCAATATTTGATTATAATCTTCCCAATATCTAATGGGAGGGGGTGGATTTGGCCTTTCCTCTTCTCTTTGCATACCTTATCTACACCTTGGATAATTTGGGAGGCAATTTCTTACTCAAAAATCTTTTTGGGGACATGGACTGGTAACTTGTAAGGTTGGGTTAGGATCCCCTCTATCCTAATGACAATGTATTCTGAATAATACCATACATATCCCATGGTTTATATCTATCTCTTGATAAGGGGATGAAATATTGGCATAGGAAGTCCTATGATGGCTTCATATATGGCTAGGGAAACACAATCATAGATGAATTTCATATGGTTCCTATATTTGAATATGTACAATTTGGAATAGTGGTGAGAAATTATGGTTTTACCATCAGGGGACCAATTCCTAATGGCAGGGAAGGATACAAAGGCTAGAAGGGAATACAATAGATAGGACATGATATAAAATTACTTATAGGTCCATATTTTGATGGCTATGAATTTATTATCCAAGAAGAAACTAATTAGGTCTCTTACTTAAGGGGTCAATTTCTCTTCTATCATGAAGTGGATATAAGTCACCTAGACTTTGTTTACGTATATGGTAGAAGGGGCACAAAAGGATAGATTCAATAGGGTAATGAATATTATAATGCCTTCTATAAATTAGATAATGGAAATCATGCCATCTAGGGTTATGAAGACATGAGGTCCTTCGATTAACTAGGGTGTGAGGACTGAATCAAGGTCTTGGGTGTTAGCCTAGTTTCTCATGTTAGGGAGGTTGAGATGGGATAAGGGGAGATTATAATATGTTTTAAAGGCCATACGAGAGATGTATGCCACCCTTTCATAACTACCCTCCTAAATGATTCATTCCACATTTATCCTATAATCAACAAAGATGGGTGTAAGGACATCAATGCAATGCATTACCTCTGGCTTTGCCATGGCATGGTGGAAACCAACCATGGAAATTTCAATTAGGTCATTATACCTTTGATTCATTATGGTGTTATTTTTTTCCTCTTGGGATATGAGCTACAATTCATCCACCAAGAAGAATGATATGGACCAATTCCTTACTTCATATATGTTTAGGGCTACCAAGTCCAACTATGTATCCTTGAAAATCCTTCCTTCATTATTAGAGGTTAGGTAAAGTTCAACCTCCTTCAATTATTGCTTTCTAGATACCATTCTTGATGTCACTAAATTACCTACAACAGATTTCCAAGATTTTAGGTTCCTACTATAACTCTCATTCTCAAGAGCATAATTATGCTATCTTGATTGAATCATAACCAATTGAATTAATTTGGGTCTTATTTATAGAGGGTTTAGGGTTTTGAGCTTTAATGACAAGAGATATTCAAAATTTAACTTCATGCAATTTTTAAATTTGATGGAGACCATTTTTCTTTGTACCCTTATCTTTTTGAGTTCAAAATATCTTGTATTTTATCTTTTTATGATTATGTGCAGTCCATGTATTACATTTATAGGATTTTCATGGTAATTTTCATAATTTACATAAAAATAGAAGCCATTGGATTTTAAAATCTTATTTTATTTAATGTCATAGGATCAAAATCCTAGGCTTAACATGATTCATCGATCCAAATCCAAGTCCTTGTATTTTTATTGGTCTATTAATCTCTTGGTTTGTAGTCATGACACTTATCATTCTCAAAGATCCTTCATGTGCTATGTATCCTTTTTTCACTTATCTCTTTGGTCAAGCACTATCCATGTGTTGAGCTCATAGAGTTTTGAAAAGTCATTGAGCCCTTCATTCTATTCAATCAAATCCAGTGAGTGAACAAATGCCATTGATCTTTATGGGGATCGATCATTTAATTAGATGCATTTATTAGGCGACCTCCCTTATTTATTCATTTTTATCATCAAGACACCATTCATCCAACCCTTGAGGCCTTATGTTCCTTTGAATTTTCCTCCTATGCATCACATCATTATATCAAATCTAGTGAATAATCGATTGGCATTGATCTATCATGGTGCACATTGTTTAAGCCAAAGCCTTTCAGCTAGGTTGCTCTATCTGATCAAATACAATAACCATCAATTTTAGGATCCTAAAAAGAGTGAGAGAGATAATTATTAGACCTGAGGACAAAAACAAAATAACTTAGCATAAGGTATTAAGGATAAAGTCAAGATGATTATCAGGGCCTTAGTATTAATGACCTAGGATAAGTTAGGTGATATAAAAAGGGACCTCATAGAATTATATCAAATTATACCTAAGGAACATAGGAAAATAAAAGGGAAAGAAAATAAATAAGAGTTTAAGTTATGTTATGAAAACATGACTTAAACCCGTGCAAACCCCTTGAATTAATTAGTTCCTACCAACTCGGTTCCCTCTAACATTTGAATTTAAATCAAGGGCCACCTAGGGTTTTTGACATAGAACTGTTGGGTGAACACCATGGAATATGAAAAATGACTCACATAACTCATTAGTATGGTTAGTATAAAACATGAAGATTAAATTACACAAGTATGTTTCTTAATAGAGTGGACGATCTTCAAATTCTATTAAAGACTTCGATGTTTATATGCTAAAAAACCTAGATACAAAGACTTCTCAAGGGTCACAATTTTTAGAATCAATGGGGGTATGTTGGTCTCAAAAAATGGTGACTTATGGGGGGAAACATAAAAATATGTTATAACTTCCAGACTCTGGGTTCATATAAGCATTGAGGTCATCATTCCACTTGACCAAAGAAACTACCATCTAGATCCAATTATAGTTGAAACAAACCTTGTAGTTGCATATTTAAGGTCAAACATCAAGACATTCTTGAGCTATGTGTGTACTTAAATTATACTTACTATTTTCCATAGGATTTAAGAAACAATCCTTAGCCTCCTACCTTCAATTAGTTATACTGACCTAGGGTACACTAAACATTTATCATGATTCATGGTTTTGCTTGGGGAGGGCTTGGGCATTGCTATAATACCATCCAAGCATCCATAGCCCTGATAGAGATACCTTTGGCTCCACTCATGGCCTTGATCCATTGCCAACTAGGCATCCATAACCCTGATGGAGGTTGCTTGAATCACCTTTGTATGAAAGCTTCATTTTTTTAATTTTTAGACATTTATGCTTTCATTAAAGTTGGTAACCAAGATAGCCAAGTTTAGGATTTGGTTAAATATTTGATTTTGGGAGGATCACTCAGGGCTTCAACTCTTGTCTTAGGCAAGGATGTTGATTAGGTGCTAGCTAATGGAATACTCTTGATAATTTAAGTCTCCAATCCTTGAGTAAAAATATTCTTACAACCATCATGGATCTAAGGTCATGACTTAGGTCTCATGGAATGGATTTCTCTCTAATTGTCAATACTCAATTCCTCTAAGATATAACATAATGTTAGGTTTTAGAACCATGGTTGCCTTTATATAGAATTGGGTCACATATTGATTATGTCTCATAAATTTTAAGCCCAATGATGTCTCTAAAAACATCTTAAAATCAAGGAAAACAACAAGTAAGCAACACAAAATATAAAGAAGAAAACAAAATAAGAAAACCAAACAAACATGAATAAACATACATAAAAACTAGGGACAAGAAAGGAAAGATATTCAAAGTAAACTAACTAACCTAACTACTCTAATCTAATCACCTTACATCTTACTCCATGAAGACCCCAAGAGGGGTGAAAGAAAAGTAGTGCTTGATGTATTTCCCATTAGTAGGCAATATGAACTTTTCCCCTTGTAAATCTTCAAGCTTGAAGGTGTTTTTCCCCAGTGTCTCTACAATTTGGTATGGGCCAATATATAAGGGTGTGAATTTTCCATGATTATCTTTGGGTTTAGATGCCTTGTCCCAAAGGAGGACTAAGTCACCCTTCTTAAACACTTTGACTTTAGAACTTTTATCAAACCATCTCTTCACCATGTCTTGGTGTCTACTAAAATCAACAAAAGACTTTTCTATGTCATCTTCCATCTGAATAATGTCTAATAACCTAGAAGTGGCATGTTCTTAACTATCTTTCATGTATTATTGCATAAATTTATATGTAGGAAATTTGAGAGTGATGGGAAAAATGGGCTCCTATCCATAAATGATGAAAAATGGTAAAGCCATTAAGTCTTTTTTAATCCTTATTCTCTCAACCTAGAGTACAAATTTAAGTAGTTTATGCCAAGTTTTAGGTTTATCTTCTGCAAAATTCTTGATTTCCTTAATTAGCTTTTTATTTGTAGATTCATAAACACTATTCCCTTGGGGATAGTGATTAGAGGAAAACCTAAGAATAATACCATTTTCATAATCCCATTCAATCATCTCAATTGAAGTGAATGCAGATCCATTTTTGTATACTAGAGAGACTAGGGTCCTAAATATAGTACATATATTATCCTCTAAGAAATTGATCACTTCTTTCATCTTACATTACTTGGTGGCTACTACCTCAATCCATCTAGTGTAGTAATCTATAGTAGTCAAGACATATTTTTGACCTTAAGATGAGTTGGGGTTGATTACTCCAACAAATTCTACACCCCATTGTGCAAATAGTTTGTCAACCATGACTGGTTGTAGAGGCATAGCTACCTTTGGCTCTCTGGTGCTAAATATTTGACACAAGTGGCATTCTCTCACATGCTTATGCGCATCCTTGAAGATAGTAGGTTAATATTAATCAAACCTTAATATTTTTTGAGCTATCATTCTCTTAGAGGGATGTCCACTACCCAAATTTTCATGAAAGGTGGCCATAAATTGGGTGGATTCTTCTTATGATACACATCTTAGGTAGATTCTTTCAAAGTTATTTTTGTACAATATTCCATCCTTAATGACATAGTGGGATACCTTGAGCATCAAGGCTCTCTTTTTATCCCTAGATAGACCTATAATACAAGTGCCATTGATTATCAAGTGTATGATTGAAACATACCATTTATTTTATTGAAAACTATGTTGGCCTACTTGCATGATACTTAGCCTAGGTCTAGTATTAACAATAATCTAAATCAAATCTTGGGACATTACCGACTTAGATACCTTCATATCCAAGTCATATTAATAAAAAACTAACCTCTACTTACCTCTATGTTCCCCTAGCTCATTTTGACTCAACATAAGCTTAGTGGCAGGGTTAGGTAGAATATCATGCATCTTATTTCTGAGGATGTAGTGACAAAACTTCTTTACAACCTTTACTAGTGCATATTCCTACTTATCAATCATGGAATATTTTAGTTCAACATTCTTATAATTAGTACTCATGAAGGCTATTGGGTGGTCACACCCTTCAACTTTCTAAGTCAATACAACAACCATATTGTGGTCAGATACAAAAGAGTAAAGGTAGAAATCTTTTGAGAAATTTGGACTTATAAGCACTGGGGATTAGCCAGTGGCTTCTTTGATGTCACTAAATGCTTTTTTGGATTATTCATTCCAAATTACCTTAGCATCCTTATTGAGAATGTCATTTAATGGCTTGACAATTTCTATAAAACTAGAAATGAACTTCCTTACAAAATTTATTTTGCCAAAAAATGACTTTAGTTCCTTCCTACTATTTGGGAGTTAAATTATGGATATGGCCTCCACTCTTTCAGGGTCTATGGAGATGCCATATTTAGTTATAACATGTCCTAATATTTTACCTTCAATTACATAGAATATAATTTTCTTAAGGTTTAAGGAAATGCCATACCTTCTACATATTTTGAAAACTTGTTACAAGTGCATGAAGTGATCTTCCCTATTTTTAGAGAAAAATATTATATCATCCAAATAAATGATAATGAACTTACCAATTAGACCTTGGAAAGCATGGTCCATGGCTATTTTTAAGGTATATCCTATTTTTATTAGTCCAAAGGTTATTCTCTTGTAGACAAAGGTTCCCCACTTTGTTATGAAGGTTGTCTTCATCCTATTTCTCTATCAACCAATACTTGGTTATAACCTAAAAACCCATCTAGGAAGGACATCATAGATGAACTAAAAATAGTTTGAATTACCTGATCAAGAGAAGGGAGAGGATAATTATCCTTATTTAATGCTCTATTTAAATTTATGAAGTTAATGCAGAGCCTAATCTCACCATTCTTCTTCCTAATTGGTAATAAATTAGCCAACCAGGTTGAATGTGTGATAAGAAAGACTATCCTAGAATTTAATAACCTTTTGACCTCTTTAAATATATATTTTCCACAAAATCAGCCACTCATTTTTGTAGTCAACATGTTAACTATTTTGGTCCTACATGCCAAAATATGGTTTCCTTCCTTCTCAAAAATGTTCTAAGCAACCAAGTTATCCCATTACCCAAGTCTTTTAGGCAAAGGAAATCACTCATTTTCAAAAGGTTTTCAGTCAAGAAAATGAATAAGGAACAATTCAAAAGACTTGAAGGCATTTCCTAAAGAATTGCTAAGTAAGGTTCAAGGTTCAAGGTTCAAATGAATGGTTCAACCAAATGGTTCTAGTGAGCAGTTCAACTGAATGAATGCAATTCTTTGAAAAACATAAGTGTTGAACTGTTGAACCATTGAACCATTGAACTATTGAACCAATCAATCCCTAAGAAGGTTCAAGGTTTAATGTTTAATATGAAGAAAATCTGAAGGAGTTCAAAGAAGTGGTGACGGGCTTGAAGACATCAAATTTTAGTTTGTCAAATTTTAAAACATTGAACCATTGAATCATTAAAATAGTCAATACCCAAGAATGGTTCAAGGTTCAAAAGGTTCAAGAGACTAGTGACGTCCCTCACAGATGTCAAATATAGAGAGATGGAATAACTATTGATTTTCAAATAGTGCAGGAACAAAGACAAATTCAACGGCTCGCCAAGAAAGGAGCTATAAAATCCAGTATAAGGTGAGAAGATGGCCTTGAGAGCTCAAAATGTGAGGAAGAGACAAAATATAGTAAGGAAAGAGGGAACATAATAGAGAATCTAGAAGCACCTATAGAGAAGTTATTCCAGTGGTTGGAATAGTCCACTAGGTGGATACCAGAGAGCATTAGCATTTAATGGTGTAGCCCATTTTTATTCAATTGAGTAAAGGCAAGTGGACAGTCATGTAAGTATCATAAAGAGGAGCTGCCTTGTCTCTCAAAAGACAAAACAACCCATGCCTATGAAGGGACATTGAATATTATTTAAATGCCTCTAGCATGGCCTCTTCATAGGACTTTCTCTTTTTATAATGCATTAAGCGCAGCATGGGCTACTTATGGAAAGGAGTGCCCGAATCCTTCTTAGAATACAATATATTGTAATCCTTCATTTTGGAGAAAGGAGGATCCATCAGTTATTAAAAGCAAAACTTTGCCCAAATTAAAAGGCATTACTGAGACTTTGAGCTCAATTTGTTAATCAAATTTTATCAGTTGAATGGGAAAGCAAGTGACCTTTCAAAATTTGTGTTGAAATAGCTTGTGTTATATAGAAAATTGTTCTTATGTATTTTTCCATATATCATCTTGTCTATCTAGTAAAATAAGTAGAACAAGTGACAATAATATGGAGGATGCTCTGAATCTAATTGTGGAGACTTTGTGCTACATAATTATCTTTAGTCTATGTTTTTGTGTCTTAGAACAGAGGATATTGGAAAGGCTTTGAACTACCTTTATCTTCTGTTGTCTTATTCTATTATAGTTTGTGGTGGAGAATTTGGGCTAAACTTCATTCTATGGTGTCCTATGTCCTTAATCAGTAAGGGAATTAATGAAAGACTTTGTGCTTTCATGGGTTTCTTGTGGATTCAGTTACTACCTGGGAAGTTTGTCCTCTATTTCATGAACATCATTTCTGAAAAAAAGAAATGGATGGTGTGATCCTACCCCTGAGTTAGTATTAGTATAGGTTTAGTTTATAATAGTTTATAGGAAGCCTCCCCTTATTGAGAGGAGAGATTTATCTCATCATGCTGTGGTTGATATAACAATTTTGTCTTGAGTTAGTTGATGACAAAATATTCACCCAATAGTTTTTGGTGACTCTGCTGGAGAAAAACATGCAAGTTGAAGCCTCACTCTTCAAGTTGAAGCAGTTCCAATTCTTTTCCATTCTACACTCTAGTAGATCCATGGTATATGTGAAGCCAAAGAGATCAAGGTATTGTCAATCTTATATTTGAGTTGGTGCAAAAAAATAAATTTGATCTATTTCTTCCTCGGTCTCACCTTCAGTGAACCAAGAGTTTCCCTCCTACCAATGTTAGATCTCCAATACCAGGTGAAGCTCTTAGTTTTAGTGCTAGTAGAGCTTTGTCCATCCATATTTTTCAAAGATATGTTATCCCTCCTTTCAATCATCATATCATGGCAGTCCAAGGTCCTTGGGGTAATAATTTTGGTCCCCTGAATCTAACCCCACCTTTACATGAACTACCTCATAGTTCAAGAAAGAATTTTCCTAAGTTCTATGGTGATGGGAAAGTTCATCTTGATGAACATATTGTAGCTTTCTACATATCCTATGGTGTGATAGGCATTGAATATGAAGATATAGCAGTAAGGCTTTTTGTAGAAAATTTGCAAGGTGCTACTGTAGATTGGTTTTATCATCTTCAAGCTTAGACTGTAACCAACTGGGACACTCTTAGGACCAAGTTTGAGGCTAGATTCAAACCAACAGAAGATGCACATGCCTTATTGGATCAACTTATGCAAATGAATAAGGAGCCTCATAAGCCCATACAAGACTTCATTACCAAATTCAATAAGATAAGGAATAGGATTCCTATAATTGCGTAGCCAACACCCAAGAATCTCAGGTGCTTTTTATCAATTCTCAACTTCCTAAAGTGAGTTTTCTATTAAGGTGAGCTGGCCATATAGATATTTTTGTAGCTTAGAGTTTGGCTACCAAGGTCTAAGATGATCTTATCCTTGTAGGTAAGATAAGAAGAGATCTTAATAGAAATAAATTATCTTCACCTTCTAAAAATTCTTTCATAAACACCACTCATCCTATGGTGTAAAATTTAGCAAATGAGTTGCTAGCTCTAAAAGGGAAAATATCCCAAGTTATGTCTACCTCTATTTATAGGGATATACCAAGGAGGAAATTTACCAAACATTCATATCAAGGCAATGCTATAAAAAATCAAGGGAAACCCAATCGACTTCCTCCTACATAGGAGAAGCTTGCCATTGAATAAACACTAGCCAACTCGGTAGTTGGTAACCATGAAGCTGAACATGATTTCTCTTTCCAACCTGAGTTAAACCAAGAAGATGATGCTAATCTATTTATAGAAGAAGAAGAAGAATTAGCTAGTGACTCCAATATTGGTTTTCTAAATTATAAAGATGAAGCTAAAAAAAAGGGAGAAGTGTTTGATGGAGCATATGCTATTTTTACTAGGTCTCAAAACTAGTCAACTCAACAAGCTAATAAGGGAAAAGTAGTAAAAGAACCTCAGATAGTGATCTCAATTGCTAAGTGGGGGACTTCACTACCTTTCCAATCAAGGGACCCGATGATCAATAAGAAGGTAAGTACCTCAAACAATCCTCTCCCTTTTGCTTCTATCTCTCAGACCAGTGTCATATCAAATAAAAACTAGAATGATGGAATTCCTTCCTCTATTTCTAGTTTATTCTTATCATTTGACATAATTGATCATGCTAGGAAGACCAATATCCAAATGTCTAAGTTTGAATACCTACAAGCCAATCCTGAGTAGTTGGATAGGTTGGCTGAATGCATTAAAAACAAAACCATCCCTATAGGACAAGATTATCCAAATGTGACTCATGATCCACCAACGAACTAATCCATCCAAAATAATCTTGTTGCTACTCCTTTGGTCTCCCCTGGGAAAATAAAACCTTTATATTTTTCTCTTTTGATAAATGGTTATAAATTGAGCAACTATATAGTATACTCTAGAGCCTCTGATAATGTTATGCCTACCAAGATAGAAAATTCTCTTGGTCTTACATTAACTAAGACTTTTGGGAGATGTTTTAACATGGAAAACAAACAAGTACCACTTTTGGGTCAGATTAAATATGCCCAATTTGCATTTATGGCCTTTCCAGATAAGAGGATTAAGATGATAGTCTTAGTGGCTGATGTTCCAGCTTCATATGGCATCCTGCTTGGATGAAATTTCAATAAAGATGTTGGTTGAGAGTTGAACATGGACCTATCTGAAGCAAGGATACCTAGTAAAGGCACCATGCAAAATTTGCTTCCTAAGAGAGAGTTAAAGTACATTGTTACTTAGATGTTAGACCCTAAGGCTCAAATTTTGTTTGAATCCTCATGAATGCATAATTATTTTTTATCCATTGAAGATATTCTTGTTTCATCAAACCAAAGTTTATTAGGTGATAATTCAGATGATTCAGATAGAAGATCAAAAGAAACTATGGAGAAAAGCTTAGGGGAAAAGGTGGAATCTTCCCGCACTGAGAAAGAGAAATCTTTAAGAAGATCTAATCCTAATGATCTTTGGATCTTAGAATTTGATGGTAGCTACTCTTCTACTAGTTTTGGAGCCAGAATTGTGTTGATATCCCCATAGGGAGATATTTTCCCTTATTCATACAAGTTGCAATTTAGTAATACCAAAAACACCGTCGAGTATAAATCATTTTTTCTCAGATTACAAGCTGCTCATGCTAAAGGTGTTAAAGTTCTTCATGCCCAGGGAGATGCTGAATTGGTGGGCTACCAAGTGAGGAGCCTATACCAGACCAAGAATGAAATACTATGACATTATCACAATCTTGTATGGGATTGTATTAAAAGTTTTGATGCTTTCAATATTTCTATAGTGCCCAAAGAATTTAATGATCGTGCAGACTCATTGGCTCTATCGACAACCCTTATGAATCCTCATAAAGATTTAAAAGGAAAAAAGTACACTATTGAGTTGGTATTTTGACCAAGTGTACCTAATAATGCCAACCATTGGTAGGTGTTTAATGGCGCTAATTAAATTATTGATTTTTTGAAAAATATGGATGGTTTTGAGGAGCTCTATTTTTAAGGTAGTGCCTCTCTAGCATGGGAATCAATTACCAAAATAAGTTTATGAATTGGTGAAGAGTTTATTCAACTCAAAGGGAATAAAATCCCAAAGGGTTTGGTTTCTCTTGAGAAACTATTTGATAAGCATGATAGGTGTATCAAGTAGCAACCAATGGATTCAAGTTCATACAAAGAGTTTCATCAAGTAAATCTAAGTACTGAAGAAAATCCTAAAATGGTCAACATTGGGAAATGTTGCACTATTTATGAAAGGCTCAAATTCATTACTCTTCTTCATTGTTACATTGATGTTTTAGCATATTCTTACAATGACTTGAAATCTTTTAGGCCTAAAGAAATTCAGCATGAAATTCCTCTTAAGATTGGGTCATTACCCCACAAGTAAAAGCAAAGGCAATACAATCCCAAGATATTAGGTACTATCCTTTTAGAGATTCATAAGATGTTGAATGCTAGGATAATTTTTACAATTCACTATTCCATCTGGATCACTAACATAGTTCTGTTAAGAAAAATAAATAGAGAAATTCATATATGTGTGAATTTCAAGAATCTCAATCAGTCTTCTCTAAAGGAAAAATACCCTCTACCTATCATGGATCAAGTGTTGCAAATAGTAACTAGCTTAGAGATGTTATCAATGTTAGATGGTTATTTTGGGTACAATCAAGTGGAAGTTGATGAAGTAGATCAACATAAAATTGCTTTCACTACACCTTGGGGCACATTTTCATATCATAGAATGCCTTTTGGTTTGATCAACGCTAGCACCACATTCTAGAGAGAAATGGACCTTGCCTTCAGAGATGAATTAGGGAAGTTCATCATGGCATATCTTGATGACTTTACTATCTTTTCCAAGCATCATCCTAATCATATGCATCATTTGCAACAAGTACTGGAATGCTTTCAACAAAATGGTCTTTCTCTTAATCCAAAGAAGTTAGTTTTTGGGGAAATAGAAGGTAAAATTCTCAACCACATTGTATCCTGAGAAGGTGTAAAAATAAACTTAGAAAGAGTTAGATCTATCCAAGATCTTACTCTGCCTACTAGTAAGTCTACAGTTCATTCTTTCTTCAAAAAGGTGAATTTTCAACAAAGGTTCATTCCATAATTTGCAGAGAAAACTCACCACATTGTCAAAATGATGAAGGGTAAAACTAATTTTTGATGGACTACAAAAGGCACAGTAGCATTTGAAGATATCAAGAAGGTTATTGCTCATGCCCTGATCCTAGTTTGTCCAAATTATACCAAAGACTTCATGGTATATAGTTATGTTTTTGAGCATACCCTTTCAGCCATTTTGGTTCAATAAAAAAAGAATGTGTGGATTTTCCCATATCATTTATGAGATGCCCTCTCAAATATCATGAATTGAAGTATTCAATTTTGGAGAAGCATGCTTGTGTAGTGGTCAAGGTAGTAAAATATTTTTGGTTCTATATCCTAAATTCACACACTATTGTTCTGGTGCCTGATACCATAATGAAGGCTATTTTAACTCAAAAAGAGTTTGGTACAAAAAGGGTAAATTGGATTTCTAAAATAAAAGAGTTTGATCTTGATATCAAGCCTACTAAGTTGGTGTGGGAAAGAGGTCTCTGTCAACTAATTGCTGAAAACATACCAGAAGAAATAAGACATGAAGAGGTAGAGGTTGATGACAAGCCAACAGTTATTTTTGTCACTACTAATGATGAGTGGTATTCCAATATCACTCATTTTATTACCTATGGTGAGTGTCCTACTCTTCTATCTTGCAAATAAAAAAGAAATGTTAGGTTGAAAGCCACTAACTATGTCTTGTGGGACAATGGTTTGTACAAAAGAAGCATTGATGGGGTATTTTTTCATAGCATGGATAAAGCACAACAAAGTAAACTTTTGGAGTCCTTCCATAACTTGGCTTGTAGAGGAAAATTTTCTACACCTATGATTGATCATAAAATTCTATGATCCAAATACTATTAGCCTACTCTTTTTCAAGATGCATACAATTGGGTACGTAGATGTGATTTGCGTCAACATTTCATTGGGAAATCTAAGTTGGCCACATTACCCCTCAAGCCTATGGTGATCGAAGAGCCTTTTCAAAAATGGGGTATTGACTTCATTGGCACTATGAACCCATCTTAAAGTGATAGACATAATTATATTATCACCACAATAGACTATTTTACCAAGTGGGTGGAAGCCATTTCAAGCATACCACTTCAAAAGTGGTGTGTAATTTCCTGAAGGAAAATATTGTTTCCCATTTTGGAGTTCTAAACAAGATTATAGTTGACAATGCCTCATGTTTCTCTTTTCAAGAGATTACTAAATTTTTATAAAATCATGAAATTGTTATTTCCCACTCCTTAGAATATTATCTGCAAGGAAATGGTTAGGTAGAATCAAGTAATAAAAATCTGGTTACTATCATCAAGAAACTGGTAGATGACAATTCGAGGACTTGGCATAAAGCATTGTTTGATGCTTTATGGGAAAATAGGATTACACCTAAGGGGGAACTAGGTATGTCCCCATTCCAACTTCTATATGGTATAAATGCATAAATCCCATTACCTTAGAATCACCAGTATTAAAGTTGGCAAAGTTAGTAGAACATTCAACTTTTGAAAATTCTATTGACAAAAGAATCATGTGTCTGACTGAGTTAAAAGATCAATGAACTATAGTAGTGGACCATATTTATGAACATCAAAATCAAGTGAATAAATTTTTTGACTAGAAAGCAAGGATTCATGAGTTTTAGATTGGAGATCAAGTCTTGTTATGGGACAAGAGGAGAGAACCAAAGGGAATGCACGAGAAATTTGATTCCTTGTGGAGAGGTCCATTCGCCATCCATCGATTCAATGGCAATAATAGTTTCTTATTGAGATATCAAGATGAAACACCATTCTCACTACTTTATAGATGGCAACATCTGAAGCACTTCAATCTTTGAAGTATCAGATAAGTTATTTTGTACATTTGTATAGTCTTTGTTTGTTCTATGTTGTTCATTTGGTTTTTGGCATCTTTTTATTTTTAGTGGCATGACTCCATGGCCCAATGGCATAGAAGAAGGCACTTAGATTCTAGATTCTACTACCTTGAATTATTTTAGAGTATAATAGATGGAAGTTCCCCAACTGAAGCCTATTGTTGTCCCCAAAATTGACCACTCATTTTTGTAGTCAACATGTTAACTATTTTTGTCATGCAGGCCAAAATATGGTTTCCTTCCTTCTCAAAAATGTTCTGAGTAGTCAAGTTATCCCATTGACCAAGTCTTTTTAGGTAAAGGAAATCACTCATTTTCAAAAGGTTTTTAGTTTTGAAAATGAACAAGGAACAATTCAAAAGACTTGAAGGCATTTCTTAAAGAATTGCTAAGGTTCAAGGTTCAAATGAATGGTTCAACCAAATAGTTCTAGTGAGCGATTCAACTGAATGAATGTGATTCTTTAAAAAATATAAGTGTTGAACCATTGAACTGTTGAACCAGTCAATCCCCAAGAAGGTTCAAGGTTCAAATTTCAATATGAAAAAAAGCTGAAGGAGTTCAAATAAGTGGCGATGGGCCTGAAGACATCAAATTTTAGTCTATCTAACTTTGAACCATTGAACCATTGAACTAATCAATCCCCAAGAATGGTTCAAGGTTTAAAAGGTTCAAACGACTAGTGACATCCCTCATGGATGTCAAATTTAGAGTGGTAGAATAATTGTTAATTTTCAAATAGCATGGGACTAAAGACAAATTCAGTGACATGCCAAGAAAGGAGCTAGAAAAACCAATAGAAGGTGAGAAGATGGCCTCGAGAGCTCAGAACATGAAGAAGAGACAAAATATAGTAAGGAAAGAGGGAACATAATCGAGAATCTAGAAGCACCTATAGAGAAGTTATTCTAGTGGTTGGAACAGTCTACCAGGTGGATACCAGAGAGCATTAACATTCAATGGCATGGCCCATTTTTCTTCAATTGAGTAAAGGTGAGTGGACAGTCATGTACGTATCATAAAGAGGAGCTACCTTGTCTCTCAAAAAACCAAACAACCCATGCCTATGAAGGGACATTGAATATGATTTAAATGCCTCTGACATGGCCTCTTTACAGGACTTTCTCTTTCTAATGCATTAAGCACAACATGGGCTACTTATGGAAAGGAGTGCCTGAATCCTTCTTGGAATACTATATATTGTAATCCTTCATTTTGGAGAAAGGAGGATCCATCAGTTATTAAAAGCAAAACTCTGCCCAAATTGAAAGGCATTACTGAGACTTTGAGCTTAGATTTTTAATCAAATTTTATCAGTTGAATGAGAAAGCAAGTGACCTTTCAAACTTTGTGTTGAAATAGGTTATGCTATATAGGAAATTGTTCTTATGTCTTTTTCCATATATCATCTTGTCTATCTGATCAAATAAGTAGAGTGAGTGATAATAATCTAGAGGATGCTCTGAAGCTGATAGTGGAGACATTGTGCTACATAATTATCTTTAGTCTATGTTTTTGTGTCTTAGAATAGAGGATATTAGAAAGTCTTTGATTTACCTTTATCTCCTGTTGTCTTATTCTGTTGTAGTTTGCGGTGGAGACTTTGGGCTACACTTCATTCTATGGTGTCTTACATCCTTAATAAATAAGGGATGCAATGAAAGACTTTATGCTTTCATGGGTTTCTTGTGGATTCAGTTACTACCTAGGAAGTTTGTCCTCTATTTCATGAACATCATTTTTGAAAAAAGAGAAATGGATGGTGTGATCCTACCCCTGAGTTAGTATTAGTATAGGTTTAGTTTATAATAGTTTATAAGGAGCCTCCCCTTGCTGAGAGGAGAGATTTATCTCATCATGATGTGGTTGATATAACAATTTTGTTTTCAGTTAGTTGATGACAAAATATTCACCAAACAATATCATAAGCTCTAGCCTGGGGTTTAATGGTCTCTATTTCTATCTAAAAGGTTTAAAACTTTTTTTGAGGGGTATGGTATGGGTAATGACCCTTGGATCAAAGATATTTAGGTCATCATAGGACCATGCTATAACATCCTTGTACCTAGTAATGAGTTCTTTAGATTTCTCATTTTTAAAATTTGTACAAGGCTTGTAAACATTCACCAATTGGGGTTGTTCTTAGAGCCCAAGATTCATAATATTGCAATCAGTTCCAATCACCTTGGGAATTTTAGAAATGTCAGCTAGTTTGTCTTGATCAAATAGTGTTTTTAGAGCAATCATCCCCTTAGGGATTTTGTTGTCATTTAGTTGAATGACCTTGATATCAAAATTGTTCCCTCCAGTTGTATTTTCATTAGCTTCATCAATAACATGAGCCTTAAATTCCATAGACTTTGCCAAGAAATCGAATATCTATTGGTCATCATTAAAGACTTGGAAATGATTAATGTTATTAGGCACTGATGGACATGGGACCAATTCAATACTAGAATTAAGAGAGTTTATATTAGGCATGAGATTTTCTAAAGTAGATGCCAACTCATCCATAGCTTGATTTTCTTACTTGGGAATGGAGGTGATGTTGAAAGCATCAAAAGACTCAATTAAGTCCTAAACTCTAAACTTATACTTCTTGATGTATGAGAGTTTACATTGGTACCTGATCCTAACTTGGTTGACTACTAGTTCATAGTCACCAAGAACTATTAGTTTCTTAGCTTTATTATTGATATCAAATTGAAAACTAAGCATGAGAGCTTCATATTCAGTAAGGTTATTGGTGCAAGGGAATTGGAGTCTATAAGAGGCATGGTACCTTTTACTAGTGGGATAAATTAAGACAATTCTAACACCTATTCCAACCTTGCATCTAGCACTATCAAAGTGCAATTTCCATAACCTAAGAAAAGGTTCCATGTCCTTCAGATCATTTAACCTATCAAATTTTAGGGTGTAAACTCTTAATTTTGAGTCAATTATGTTGACCCTTTCATTTATAGCTTTGTACTCCATTATTATATGTTTCATTCTTGGTACCTTCTCAACTCTAATTTGATTTGGAACTCCTTCCAAGGTAGATATAAGTTGGAGTATTTAGTGGATATATACCCATTTAAGGCCTTGGTCCATTCCCTACTCAATAATATCCCATAGGCATCTGACATGTCAAACTCCTAAATGTCAATGAATTATTGTACCCTAGGCTTAGAGTTTATTTGCATGTGGAAATTTAGGAGTTTTCCAATTACTTTTACCCTTGACTTATCTAACTAGGTGAAAATCCTATTAGACTTGATGGGGGTTAGGCCAAGTTGTTTACATATGCCAATAGGCATGACATTTGTAGAGGCACCTAAGTCTAACAAGAAATTATGTAATTTTTTTCCAAACATCCTAACTGTGATCAAGAAATGGGGGATTCAGGTTTGGCCTTATGCATCATTACATTAGCATGACCAGTCTCAGAATGTTTTCTAAATTTCAAGGACTCTAATAGTAAATCTCTTTTCTCTGTGATCTATGTTAACTCATGCAAGGTAATGTTAGCCTTTATTTTATTCATGTCCTTAACTATGTTGTAACTATTTTTGTAAGGATTGGGGACATCAGAGTTGTACTTAAGAATGTTCCCTCTAGGGTGGTCAAGATTATTACTTAAAGAGGTGTTTAGGAGAGTTCCAAAGTTATTTTGGGGGGGGTTGAGGTAGTCAAGGGTTGCCTCTACTATCTATTCCTCAGTGACTAAGTCTTTTTCAAAAAATACTGAAATGCATGGATTTCTTCAAGGATCTGATATGGTTCATTTTCCTCTTGAAAGGGGAAATCAAAGGTTTCTACCATGAAGGCGTAGTTAGAAGGTTTAGGGCTAGGTATATTCACATTATTGTCCTAATTGGGAACTACCTCAAATGTATCCAATTCCTCTTAGAATGCTTCAAAATCTTTGCATAATTCTATGTAATCAATCTCCCCATGTTTGGCTATGGAATGCACCTTACAATAGTCAGGTAATGTAATATATGTGAGGTTGATTTCCATGGTTTTATTTTTTGAGGATGGGTCATTATTTATATTATTGTGGAAGCTATCATTCTAAAACCTATTGCCTAGTCTATTATATCTTTTAAACGAGAAGTTTCTTCTTGAAATCTCAATGGTATTGCCCACTTGATTTTTAAATTGAAGGAAATTAGTACTTAATTTATGGACCATTTTTAGGATGGATTCATTCACTTTTAGGGGTCTCAAAATTGTGCACCTAGTTATTGCTAACATTGGTAGCTGGCACTAATGCCCTTTGATATCCTATTCTAAAGCCATTATTTGTGGGATAACTCAAGAACCATAAGATTTGATTAGGGGTAAAATTACATAAGGGAAACTGAGTGAGGTTCAGAAGTTGGTTCATAACAGACATATTTCGGTTATTATTGGGAAATAAGCTCATTACTAGCATGTGGGGATTAACATTTGGCATATAATAGGCCATTTATCCTTGGGGATATATCTGATCATTGATAGTTACTACCTAAAAATAGGCCTTGGCCAATGAGGCTATGATTGGTATAGATATTTTTTAAAACACTGAGGTCATAGGATCTATTGCATCCTTATATATCTCTAGAGCTAGAAGCTCATCTGACTTATATAGATCTATTGTTCTACTGAGAATCTATTGAAACCTAGCATTGAAGGACCTTATAGGCTCATTAGCATCCCTTATGTAATGACTAATAATTTTACCAAACAGATCTATGAACACATTGTTAAAATCATCCCAACTAGTGATGTAGTTATTAGGTAGGTTCAAAAAGCATTCATAGGTAGCATCATTAAAGGTAATAGGGAATAAAATACATGATACATATTCATGCACAACATTAAGTAGTCTTAAATCAGACTTGAAAGACTTTATATGTTCTTTTATAGTTATTATACCCATGGGGATAAATGTGGGCAAGTATTTCTATAGATTACATGGGAGGTCATGGACCATCCTAGGCACATTGGTGGAAGAATCACCCAACCAAGCCATTATTGTATAAAAGTTAAAATAAAGTGTACCTTGAATAGGTGATGTTGGAAGGGATTTGGATTTCCTATGTATACCTTTGTCTTGCATATATTTTTTGTGTTCTTCAAGTTCAAACAAAGGTTCCTAAGTCTCTGACTATGATCTTTTCCTAATCCTAGGCAACTCTAGTGTGAGATTTGAAAATCCTGCTCGAGATACAATATATCATGCTAAATTTTCATGAGAAAAAGGGAGTTAAGCTTGAATATGGGTCTTTATTCTGTGAAGGGTTTATGAAGAACCATAAAGGACATGAACATTTAATTAAACCTATTAAATATGTACCCAATTTCATGAATATTATCTATCTTAATGTATCCATGTTTGAAAGAACTCAAATCTACCTAAATACCCCTAAATGTATGGTAGATGGTTGAGATACATGACCTTTTTAACTTTATATCATATCTCCTCCTAAGAGGCCCTCTTTCTAGCACCAATGGAGCTTCTCCTATTGATACTTCTAGGTGAACCAAAGGTGCTTTCTAGTGTTTTAAAGAACATTTATCATTTTAGAATCCAAAGGATTTAGGGCATGAGTTGTAGGTATTTGGAAATTAGGATGCCTATGGTGAAATAACAACAAAGCAATATTGATTGTTCCACAATACTTAAAATTTTTTATGGTTGGGAGCCATCTTGGTGCCTTTTCTCAAGAATCTTGGTACTAATCTTGGAAAATTGATCTAGATCTAAACTACTAACCAAACCAAATTGTTATGAACAATGTTTTATACTAAAGTGAATTTTTTAAAGAAAGAGCAGAAGGAAAGGGTAGAGTAAGAAATAAATGGTGATTGTTGATCATTTATTGTGAACATATTGACAAAATTTCAAGAATTACCAAACATGATCTTAACCAACATATAGTGTAAAGTATCCCAAGCTCATGTTTTACTAGAAACCAAGCCTAATTCTAAATATAGGATGACAATACAAGTAAGAGTTGGATTTACTTTTAAAAATTTACACCACATCTAGATAGCCAATGCACATCTTTGTTGTAGAGAAAATAAAATAAATTAAACTCAAAATCATTTAACTAACCTAGCAAAACACAAATTGTGAACCTTTTAATAATGATCTAACTTAGTATTCCTAAAAACTATTCATATTCAAACTTAGATAAGTAATTGAGAAACTTAGCAATTCAAACACATCAACTTAGATAATTATTGCATAGTTCCTTGATCTTCTATATTAATTGCTTAAAATGGTACAAAATATCTCAAAGTCTCTCTATCTTACAAAATGGTAATACATGCCTTTATATAAGATCTAGGTAGTATACTGTTCAATCTAAAAATATAGGTGTATAAAGATAAAGATAATTGTCTTTATAACAACCTATGATACATGTGTCTTTTACAATCATGCTGACCTAGAGGCAATCATGCTAACAAACTAGCATGTGCATTTACAAAAGAATATACCACCTCTTAGGTAAACCATAGTTAGGACATTAGAGGTGGGGACCTTTTCCATTGAAGGATGATCATAGCTCACTCATGTTGCTCATCCACTAGGCCTAAGTCTATAGCAGGCCTTGTGATATGCTCCTCTTCTTAATCAACTAGCTCATAAAATTCCTTGTCATTCCTAGCCAAAGATTCCTTAATGCTTTTGGCTTCATTGATCCTCTCCCTTGCATTGAATATCATTTCTAATATTATACCATTATGTTTCACTTATTTTCCTTAACTTTTACCTTTTATTTCTTGAGTCACTAAAGTGGCTCTATGATGGAATTCTTCATCACTAATAATTCCTAGGGTAGTGGGCTATGTAGGATCCTTGGGCATAATTCCTAGGAGCTTCTTAATTCTACCCATGAGATATTTCTCCTCTTTTACAAATTACTCCATTTTTGGTATGCCAAGCACTCGAGCCTTGGACATTGTCTATAAAAATTACCAAAATGGTACATAGGTACCCCATGCCGATGGCTTTAAAATTTGGTATTTGCTTCCTAACTTGGATATTAAGAAGTTGGGAAATATTATCTTTAGAATTTTTCCATTGAGTAACCAACTCCTTGGCTAAGGTGGCCTAGTTTTCCAGTGCATCTTGCCTTAATTTCATAGACTTTAGTGCTCTGAACATGTCATGGAATGACTCCTCAAGCATTTTAATCATGGAATCTGGCACCAAGAGAATTGCTTGAGTTTGTAAATTTTGTTTTTACTTCTTTAAGTTCGTAATTCTTCTAAATAATCCCTAGACAATAGACCTATCCTACTCAGATTTATCCTCAATTAAACTTTTCACATCCTCTTCATTGATGGGAACCTCTCTAAACTATTTCCCTCTAAGAAGGGTTATCCCTATGAATGGTTCCACCTTTTCAAAGGTGAATCATTCCTGAACAACCATGGCTATCCTTGTGGTGATCCTTTCCAATTCTATCATGTTTGGGTTGAATTGGAATTTAATCTCTAGCCTCTTAAACTTTGGGGGATTAGGCACCTCCATACTTGTACTACTATAGGATCATGGGGTGTTAATTTTATATCTCATCAAATTTGTATTCTTCTCTCTTCTTGCTTTTCCACTATGTCCTTGATCCATGGTTGATGTTATCATGTATTTTCAAGCCAAACTATGTTAAGGCCCATGAAGGAGAGAGGGATGGGATCTTCTAAACCTTCCCATAGATGAACCAGTCAGGGATGAGTGGTTCATGGATTGGATTCTCATCATTGAAGAGGTTGACTTCACTCGTAGGGTGAGTAAAGGTCAACTTAGGATTCTTCCATGGATTCATAGGAACCAAGACCAACTCTACTTTCCTTTATTCCTTTTATAATGGAACTAGATCCTTTCATGCTTCTTTAGAGGGATTGCCTTCTCTATTTGAGCCATATGCTACTACTATATCAATGATAACACCCTCTAATGTATCTTCTGGCTCAAGAGCTATCATGTCAATAAATTACATGGGATAAGGTTCCCTTTATGGGAGTTATAAAAGTGATGTACCTTCCTCGAGTCTATGTTCCAATCTTGGTTCTCCAAATTTCTCCTTACCTTTATACTTTCCATCTTGAGGTTGTTTAACCTAAGGTTGTTCATCTTAAGGTTCTTGCTTATGGGGTTAAGGTTTAAATGGCTACCATTCAATAGGTGGCTACTCATGAGTGGTCCTAGATGGTCCTACCAACAAATGGTATTACAAGGGATGCAACTACCATATATCCCCTATAGACTTATTGTCCTAAATGAATCTACGTTCTAACTTGATATTGTATCTTTTGATTTGGGAGAACACTTTTTCAAAATTATTTGCTCTAATATAGATGTCATAACTGGTACCTAACTTATGTTTGTATTAAATCTTAGAGACCTCTCTCTCCTTAATGTGGTTTACCAAATTTCCCCTAGCATCCCACATTTTAAGGTCATCCAATTATAAATCAAAATAATTCCTATGTTATCATGATTTCAAACTGCTTCCAATATTTGATTAAAATATTTCTAATAGCCAATGGGAGGGAGTGGATTTGTCCTTTCCTCTTCTCTTTGCATATCTTGTCTACACTTTAGATGATTTGGAAGGCAATTTATTTCTTGGAAATCTTGTTGGGGATATGGATTGGTAACCTATAATTGGATTAGGATCCCCTCTATCCTAATGATAGTGTAGTCTGGATAATACCATACATCTCCCATGGTTTCTATCTATCTCATGATAAGGGGATGAAATATTTTCATAGGAAATATTATGATGGCTTCATATATGGCTGGGAAAACACAATCATAGATGAATTGCATATGGTTATTGTACTTGAATATGTATAATTTGGAATACTGGTGAGAAAATGTGGTTTTACCATTAGGGGACTAGTTTCTAATGCCAAGGAAGGATACAGAGGTTAGAAGGGAATCCAATAGATAGGACATCATATATAATTGATTATAGGTCTATCTATTGATGGATATGAATTGCTTAGCCAAAAAGAAGCTAATTAGGTCTCCTATTGGAAGGGTCAATTTCTCTTATATCATGAAGTAGATATAAGACACCCATACTTTGGTTATAAATGTGGTGGAGGGGGCACCAAAGGATCAATTTACTAGGTTCATGGTTATTATGATGCCTTACTTGAATTGGACAATGGGAATCATGCCATCTAGGGTTCTAAAAACATGGGGTCCTTGGATTAACTAGAATGTGAGGATTGAATCAAGGTCTTGGGTGTTAGTCCAATTCTTCATGTTAGGGAGGTTGAGATGGGGTAAGGTAATCTTATAAGAGGTTTAAAAGGCCATAAGAGAGATGTATGCCACATTTTTAAAACTACCCTCTTTAATGATCCATTCCCCATCTATCCTAGAATTAACAAAGATGGGTGCAAGGACATCAATGAAGTGCATTACCTCTGGTTTCACCATGGTATAAGGGAAACTAGCATTTTAAATTACAACTAGGTCATTATACCTTTAATTCATTATGGTGTTCCTCCTTTCCTCTTAGGAGATGATATATAATTCATCCACTAGGAAGAACAATTCAGATCAATTCCTTACTTGATATATGTTTAGGGTTGCCAAATCTAGCTATGTATCATTGAAAATCCTTCCTTCACTATCAGAGGTTAGGTAAAGCTCAACATCCATCTTCAATTATTTCTTACTAACTACCATTTTAAATTTCACTAAATTACCCACACTAGATTTCCAAGGGTTCAAGTTCCTATTATAACACTCTTTCTCAGGAGCATAATTATGTTATCTTAATTGAATCATAACCAATTGAACTAATTTGGGTCTTCTTTATACAGGATTTAGGGTTCTGAGCTTTAATGGTAGGAGATATTCAAACTTTAACTTCATACATGTTTTGGATTTGATGGAGACCCTTTTTATTTATAACCTTATGTTTTTGAGTTTAGAAGATCTTTTATTTTGTCCTTTTATGCTTATCTGGAGTCCATGTGGCACCATTCTAGGGTTTTCATGGCAATTTTCATAATTACAATTTGAATACTAGCCATTAGATTTTAAAATCTTATTTTATTTCATAATGTAGGATCAAAATCCTAGGCTTACATGATTCATCAATCCAAATCTAAGTCCTTGTCTTTTTATTGGTCCATTGATCTCTTGGTTTGTGGTCATGACACTTGGAATTCTCATAGATCCTTCCCATGCTACATATCCTTTTATCAATTATCACCTTGGTCAAGCATTGGCCACATGTCAAGCTCATAAATTTTTGAAAAGTCATTGAGCCCTTCATTCCATTGGATCAAATCCATTGCTTGATTGATTGATGTTGATCTTTGTGGGGCCCAATCATTTAATTAGATGCCTTTATTAGGTGGGCCCCATTATTTCTTCCATTTATCATCAAGATACCATACATCCAACCATTGGGGTCTTATGTTCAGTTGAATTTTCCTCCTATGCATCATGTTGTTGGATCAAATCTAGTGAGTGAGTGATTGTCATTGATCAATCATGGTGCATGTTTTTTAACCCAAAGTATTTTTTCTAGGATGCTTCATTCGATCAAATCCAGTGAGCAAACATCAATCATAGGATCTTACAAGGAGTGAGGGAGATAATTATTAGGCCAAAGGACATAAATAAAAGCACTTATCATAAGTTATTAAGGCTAAGGTTGAGATGATTATCTGGGCCTTAGTATTAATTACCTAGGATAAGTTAGGTAATGTAAAATGAGACCTCATGAAATTATACCAAATTAAACCCAAGGAAAATAGGAAAAGAAAGGGGAAAGAAAATAAATAAGATTTAAATTTATGTTATGAAAACATGAATTGAACCCATGCAAACCCCTTGTTTAGATTCTTTTTAATTAGTTCTCACTAACTCAGCTCCCTCCAACATTTGAATTTAAATCAACAGCCACCCAAGATTTTTGAACACAGAACCCTTAGGTGACCACCATGGAATCTAAAAAATGACTCACATAATTCATTTGTATGGTTAGTCTAAAATGGGAAGATTAAATCACACAAGCATGTTTCTTAATAGAGTGGATGATCTTCAAATTTTTTTAAAGACTTTGATGTTTAGATGCTTTAAAACCTAGATACAAAGACTTCTCAAGGGTGCCAAATTTTAGAATGAATGGGGGTATGTTGGTCTCAATGGATCTTAACTCATTTATGCATGGAGAACTCTCATCGATGTAAATATATTCCATCTAAAACCTCTAGTCTAATAAATGAGGCTATCATTGACATTAACATAGGATATAATGAGACTCACTAAATATTTAAGGTCAATAAATATTTAGATCTAAAGGAATAGCAAGATTTCACTCCATTTATAATAGATCATAGTGAGGCATTTGCTTAGTCCTATAGTGACATTCTTGGTATAGACATGACTATTGTTGTCTATAACATTATCACATTCCTTGACGCTAAGACTATAAATCAAAAGCTCTAAAGTATACATCCTCACATTTTTATCTTAGCCAAAGAATAGTTACAATGTTTATTATCCATTAACTTTATCTAGCCTATTGATTACCCTTAATGGGTATTTATTATCATCCCTATCACAAATTCTATAGGGGGACTATGCCTTTGTATTGAATTTCATAACCTTAATCTCATTTATCCTAAGGATGATTTTCCTCTCCTTAATATTAACAAATGAGTATATTTAATAGCTAGGCATGAAATTTTATCACTTATGGATGGTTTATTTGGATATAATCATATACTTATCACACCAAAAGACCAACATAAGACTTCATTTATTACTCCCTGGGGGACCTTCTACTATTGAGTTATGCATTTTAGCCACCTATAAAAAATCCATGACTTATATCTTCCATGACATCATCCATAAAAATATTAAGGATTATGTGGATGATGTCCTTGGTAAGTTAAAATTATGAAAATACAATGTCTCAATCCTAAAAGTAATTTTCACTCACCTAATCTAGTTTCATGTCCATCTAAATTCTAAGAAATGCATTTTTGGAGTATTGATGGGTAAGCTCTTAGGACTTATTATCTCTATTCAAGGGATATAATTTGACCCCACTAAAATTAAATCCATTTTATAAATGACACCCCATTTAACCTTATGTAAATCCATAGTTTATAAGGTAAATTTTAGTCCATTCATTGTTTATCTCCCAACTATCTAATCGATGTCAACCATTTCATCAACTCCTAAGGAAAGATATCTATTTTAATTAGGACTCTAGTTGTTAGGAGGAATTTAATTATCTTAAGATACACTTCCTCTCACCACTAGTTCTCTCTCCCCTAAAGGAAGGATAACCCTTTTTATTATATATTTCAACCATAGATCATGCCCTTGGAGCCATGCTTGCCCATCATGATGAGAAACACAAAGAGTAGGAATTTTACTATATTAATCACACACTTGATGAATAAGAGACATGATATTCTCACAAATAGAATTTATGTCTATATTTGGTCTTTGTAGCTTCTAATATTAACCATTATCTATTCAATCACAAGACTTATATGGTCACAAACACTGATCCACTAAATTTTATGCATTCAAAGCCTTATCAAAATCAAAGAATGGATAAATGGTTCATTATTTTGGCATAATTTGACCTCAAGTTTATCCATAAAAAATTAGTTAAAGGTCAAATAAGTATTGATCAAATTATTGAGTCACATCTTGCTAATAATCAACTAATTAATTATGAACTCCTAGACAAATCCATAGCCTCCACATCTCAAACAGATCTATAATATCAAATGAATCTATTATTTAATGGATCCCAAGTGTGAGCATGAGCTTGAATTATCCTAATCCCTCTTAGGGGGACACCTATCCCTCTATATTTTTAGATTGATTTTGACTACACTCATAATATAGAGGAATATGAGCCTTTGATCATAAATCTCCAAATCACTTTATCCCTAGGTATTAAAATAGTTAATATCTATGGTGATTCCCAACTTGTGGTCAATAAGATTAAGGGAATATATAAATATAAGAATGATACCATTTATAAGTATAAGACCTTGGCTGATCAGTTACTAGTTACTTTTGAGCATTACACTATTTAGGCCACTCAATTGATTAATAAATTTTTAGATACAATGGATTATTTGGCTTCTTTTATCCCATATTTGTCTTATGAATCTAAGTTATTTTTCCTATCCATATGATCAATCAACCTTATTTTACCAAAATAAACCTTCTTTCCATCCACAGTGTGGAGGAAAATCCATCATATCTCTAGTACACATAGATATTTGATTACCTATCAAAGGGGATTATTCTTCTAGATATATCTAGAAATGGAAAATGATATTTCTATCATCACATCATGTATTTTGTCATAATAAGGGGTGTTAGTTATAATAATGGTTTCTATGTTATCTTCCTTCATTGTCTCAAGAATTATGAGGCTACCCTCATCATGAAATAAGCTCATGATGGGTCATATGGTGGACATTTTAATGGCCAGACCATCACTAAGATAATATTATGGTTGGGATATTATTGAACCATTTTAAATCATTATTATTGAGAATACATTAAGAAATGCATAAAGTGTCAGTAGCATGCCAACCTATCCCATATCCCTAGTCAAGCATTACAAGTAGCCTTGGACTTTTGTCATTTATCCTAGTGGGGGATTGATATTATAGGTTACATCAATCACAAATATTCCTAGCATCATGGATTTATCATTACCACCACTAAGTATTTTACTAGATGGGTTGAAGCTATCCCCCTTATCTTGACCAAATCAGATAAAATTGTTGAATTCATTAGTCAACATATTATTTATCACTTTGGTTTTCCTCATAAGATCATCATAGATAATGGAAAATATTTAAAAAACAAAAAGGTTCAAGAGCTCTTTGATTATTTTAGCATTAAGCTAATATTTTCCTCACCTTACTATACTCAATTTAACCAAAAGGTTAAGGCATCTAATAAATCTCTTGTTAAAATCCTAACTGAAGTCATTAATAAAGTAAGAAAAAATTGACATCTTTATGTTCCCTTTTCCTTATAGGCATATCAAACTAGTATTTTAACCCCTACATGTGTTAATCCTTTCTCCCTAGTCTATGGTATGAAATTTATACTTCCTCTTGAGGTTCAAATTCCTTCCCTTCAAATATCCCTTAAAGATATCATTTCTAAAGATGATTTCCATTAGGAAAAATTAACCTAGCTCCAACTCTTGGATGAGTGCTGATCGAATTCCCTTGAACATCTCCATGTGTATTAGGAATGAATAAAACATGCCTATAATAAGCATCTAAAAGAACATGAATTTAATATTGATAACCTTGTCTTAAAGGAAAATCAACATGTCACTAATATGGAAAAAAGAAAACAAGGAAAATTTACTCCAAATTGGTTCAGACCATATATTATCACTCATAAGTATGGATCTATGGCATATCTCTTGGCTTCTCTTGGTGGAAAATTAGAATGAGAACCTCTTAATGCATTGCATCTATATTCTTTCTACTATTAGTAAGTCTTAATCACCTTGGTCTACCTAGTTTAGTCTTATTTGGTTTGATTTGATAAAACCATATCTCTATTATATGAAATAATGATATGTAGATACTTGTGGTTATCCAGTAGCATTGCCCATTTTAAACCTTGAATATGAATACCCTTGCTCTATTCATAACATGATATAAATGGATAAGCTTTACTTATAATGGGAAGGATATCCAAATCATTGTTCCCTAAAATCTCTCCTTATCACTAATTTATTTTAAGAATAAGTGTATTATCTTGTGCAACAAAACTTTTTAAAATTATCCTAGGATACCTAAGGCCAATCCATAAAGAATTAATAACACTATGATAAAAAACAAAACAAAATCATCAACAAAACAAGTAAAACAATAGACTGATCCCTTAAGGACAACTGTCAAATCTAAAAAATCTATAGAAAAATCTATATATATATATATATATATATATATATATATATATATATATATATATATATATATATCAAAAATCATAGAATTCTCCCTTAAAGTACAATAGTTTTGAAAAACATATCTCAATATATAGACCACTCCCATGAAGGATGGCTATCATGCATAAAACATCCCAAGAAAGCTTCCTGCATTGATCAACTTTATTTAATTTAGTAGACTTCCCATATTGATTAGTCTACATGGATTGGCATAAAAGTATTCTAGGATTGACCTTAGTTTTGGGAAAACAAGATGGAAACATATTCTTATTAAGAATCCACTTTCTATCAAATCCTAAAATAAATCCTTAGAGTTGTTCATGTCAAATCAATAAGATCCTAAACTTAGTTGACCTAACGGTGTTATGATAGTTATTAACAATTGGTTAAGATGCACATGCATTCATTTCAAGTGGTTTTCTTGGGTCATGGTATAAACCAATAATAAGAGATAAAATACTTTGTAAATTAAATTTATGCTAATAAATTATAGATTTGCCACATATATCAATGAATATTCTAATCTATTAAATCAATAATATATAAACATAAAATCTATAATAAATAAATCACATCCATAATAATCATGATATATAAACATTTTTCATAATCCATAAAATCCATAATCCATAATCTAATTCACATCCATAAATAACATGATCATAATTTATAAACCCCTTAAACATTTCATAAAGTTGTAATATCCATAATCCATAATCACATCACATAAAATATATGATCCAAAAAAAATAACCTAATGCCCATCTATAATCCATAAACATTTTTTTACATCAAAGCCCTTAATTTGTAATCTAATCAAACTCATAATTATTAAATCCATAATCACATAATCTAAATCATATCCATAAAAACATAATTATGATCTATAAACATTTTATAAACATTTAAATCCATCAAATCCATAATATAAACCCATAAACATATAACATAAAATACATAACTCATAATCACATCACATCCATAATATATGATCTAATACACATCCATAAACATTTTAAATATAGATCCATAACGTGTAACGACCATAATCTATCACATCATCTAATAAAGCTAAAATCATATAATCTAAATCACATCCATGATAAGCATAATCCATAAACATCCATAATCCATAAATAAAATATATAAGAAAATCATAAATCACAATCATGAATTATATATAATAATAATAATAATAATAATAATAATAATAATAATAATAATAATAATAATAATAATAATAATAATCATGGTGTAGATCAAATAATCATGGTGTAGATAAAAAATATCCATATAAAAGTTTTTGGCTCTCTAGACAATATAATGAATAAATATAATAATAAGTGAGCTAATATATAAAATGTATCCTGCTCAGATGGATAATCCTAAAGGCTCCCCCACCATATCTACTCCCATCCCCTCTCACATATCCTCCTCTATCCCTATCTCTCCTATCCCTCCCATAGGATATACTCTCCATACTCACTGACCCTGTATAAGTATGCCTAGTATACCTAACCTATGTGACTAGATGGGAATCATAGTGCAAAATATTTGAATGTAGATCTACTATGATCTACTCATGATAACACATCTACACCACCATATCCCTATGCCTATCAATACTCACTATGCCTGCCTATCTTATGTTAGACCCAAACACCCCTACCACTCTCTTTACTAAGACTCCCTCCCCCTCCTTAGGCTATCTCTCTCTACTTGGTAACAATCCCAAGCCTCCACTAATAGGTCATGATTTATTTTTAATGAGTCAAAATCTAGCCACAAGGTATCTAATCTAATCTTCAATGTATCTCTCTCAATATGTACTATGGAAAGATCCCCCTGTGCTATGACCATCTACCCTTATAAGGCAATAAATTAGGCCCTCAATATATCCCTCTTTATAATGATCTCTAAAACATCAATCTCCTCCTCTCCCCCATTCTCTCTTCTCTCCCCATAATTTCCCATATCCTCCTCTCCTCGTCCATCTTCCATCTCCTTGTCAACACTTCCTAGAATGAATGTTCAACCCTCTCCTACCTCACTACCCACTATCCTACCTAGTATGCTAGAAATGCTAGGGTGTACCCTAAATCCTCCACATCATCCCATAATAGCTCCTCATCTTCCTCCACTAGGACATTTGTAGTGTCTATCCTTGGGATCTCTCACTCTATATCATCCTCCTTATATACATGTGGGGCCCATATAATGTCATGTATCAAGTTTAACTATCATTGTACTCACCCAAAGTGGAGGTACTCAACATAATCCATCCTCCTCCCAGTTACCCACCTCTCCCTCTAGATACTTTTAAGCTCTACTTCCACCCTAGGCCATGCAATAAATCTAAGATAAGGTCTCCAAATGATATCTTCATCTCTTAAACCCTCTAGGAATAATTAGTAATACTTGAGGTCCTAAATAATGCTATCTATAAATTCTTACACTAAATCAACCTTACATTTTAGGAAGGCCATGCTATATTGAGTCTCATACCATCGTATCCACAAGGTACCAATGGGATACACCACCCTGATGTGCTCATATGCCCAACACTATAACACTATGATAACATCCAAACCATATATCCTCTAGGTCCTCCAACCCCATAACTCCCTATAAACCTATCCCAGTAAGGTAGATGCCCATGCAAATACTATCCTATGCTATAGCATGTCAATAACTACACCTATCAAGCTCTATGGAAACCTACCTCCTCTTAAGTTTGAAAGTGCATAACAAGAAATCATTAGCAACATCATGGTTAATACACCTCTCCCTACTATATCAACCTCATATTAAGGCTCAAAAATAAAGCCACCAGTAATAAATGTGATATCTTAAACATCTCCACCATATAAGTGTGTTACTGCTACTCCCTATGCTTACTCATCTATAGGTACTATAGCTACTCCCTACACTATAAGTCATAAAATCCTATATATATCCTCCTCAGTGATCTTCATCTCTTCGGTAGGAAGTTAGAATGTTTTATTAGTCACATTCTAGTGCTCTAGTAGAGAGACCAACAAACTCATATCTTTGTGAATGCATTTGTAATAATACACTCCTCCTAGGTATATATCCTCCAAGAGTGTGTAGTCATCATCATTAAGCTAGTCCTGTAGTCACTCCAATAAAGTTGAAACTCGATCCCACATTTTTAGTTGAGTCCATACATGTCACCAAAATCTCTTATAAGTCTAAATTCTACTAAAAATTATAAGTTAGCCTAGACCCTAGGTTCTATCTAGCCTTTCACATTTTTTTATAAGGTGGTGCTAATCTCTTATGGATCAGTGCCATTCCATCTAGATTGGCACTAATTTGATGAAATGATGTTGATTATTAGTGAATTATCACTGATTCATGTTAATTGTTTCCCATTTTTTGGTGCCATCCTACCCTACCCCTAGCATGTATCCTACTCCTAAAAATCAAAAAAATTCCACAAAATTCAAAAAATTAATAAAAAATGGGACCTACTTCATCCTATGATCATCATCATCACCTCAATCCACTATCGTTCGCCTCAATTTTATCTCATGTCACAAGTTTCATTTTAGCTCTCAAGTATGGTTTCATTTTTCATAAATAACAAATGATCCCTTTTCCATGTTAGATTTGCTTATATACCTAACTTTCAATTGACATTGATCTATTTTGGATTGACATCAATTTAATGGATCAACATTGATTTATTTCAGATCAATGCTCATTCACCCATTTTTTCATTACTTATAATTTACATGCATCTAGTCCTACTCTTTAGATTAATCCTAGTACCTTGTCATACCTACCCTATTATTTATCCTCTAACATTTTAAGTTTGTGGATTTTAGCCCCTATTATTCTAATAGCTTATATAAGGCATGTATTCTTTTGGGTATCTCCCATTAGTGGGTCTTGAATGTGTATTTTATCTAGGGAATAGTTGTTTATAATAAGTTCACACACTGTATAACACACTAGATGCTTCAGTTAGCCAAGTCCTATCACTTATCCTCTTATTTAGCCTTCATCTAATCCCACCTACTTTAAAATATGGAATTTAATTATGGGATTTGCCTCAAGGCATCTCTGCCTATATTACCTTACATCCTATTAGTGAAAAAACATATAGTTCATGTTATGCATCCATGTTTATTATATCTCATTTGTTACCTACCCACCCCATCCACTATTTCATTTTTTAAACTCATCACCTACTCCTTATCCTATGCTAGCTCTTAGTTTGAGAGGGGATACCTCCTCACATAAAATTGGGTTATTAGAACTCTCTTGGTTTTTGTATCATGGTGTGTATTCCATACCACTCCACAAAAAGGGGCAAATTTAGGCACTAGAATTTCATATACTATATATTATTTGTTATGTGTCATAGGCCCTTATTTTTATTTTAAATGTCCTAAATACCCCTATCCTAAGGATTAGTATATTTAACCTTGGTAACTTGGTAATTTACTTTTACAAATTACCTTTATACCCCCTTAACCACCTAAATCCATTAATAACTTAGGAAATCTACTATTTAACCACTTTACCCCTATAACCTTGTCTCCAATAACCTCATGCTCACCAAACCCCAATTTTACCCATAATTAGAACAAAATTGCCAATTTGGATAAATTAGTGTTAATTCTCCTTTGATCATGTCAATTCTCTAGATCAACATCAATCTATAAATACCTAGCCAACCTTTGGCTTTGGGACCAAAAAATATAAACTTTGTAGTGCTAATAAGACTCTTGGAAAATTAAAGAATCCCTTAATGTAACTCTATCAAAATTCTATTGCATTCAATCTACATCCATTATCACAAGCCTAACATACTGTTTGCATTTGTGAGGAAGAATCTCTTCTATTTACAACCAAGTTCAAGGTAGGTAATCATATTTATTTATTTCATTTTATATCAATCTCTCTACTTTTATCTGCTTATCTAGTTTTCAAAATTCAATCTATATATATGTGCTCATCTAGTATTTAAAATTCAAACTATATCCTTCTACATCTATTTATTAGCCTTTATAATCCAATTCAATCTCTATTTTAATTACATATATTTTTAGAGAGAATTGACACCAATTCATTCTGAATTGGCACTAATCATAATAGGATCAACATTGATCCACTGTGTTTAGTTTTCAAAACTTGAGACTTTAATCTTAGATCCCTTTCTTTAATTTTTTTTGATTTCCTATCATTTTAAATATGGCCTTATTATGTAAATGAGTCTACCAGGCATAGTACATGATGCAATCAATATAATTTATTGTATTATAATATCACAACCTCATTTTGCTGATCATAAGGACATAGCCTTCAATCTAGAACTTTGTGCAATTGTTTATTATCCCTCTTTCGAATCCACTACCAACCAACTTGATGTCATACATGAGGATGTAAATCCTGCTATGGCTTATTGGGATGAATATTTTTCTTACATTAATAGCTTAAACAATATTTAATGATAATAATTTTGTTATCATATCTTTATATACTATAATTTTAAATATTTTTTATCCATTTAATTGTGTAAACAAGTGAGCTGACATCCACTTAATTATGTAAACAAGTGATCTGACATATACTTGAGGAAGTTCACAACTTGCCAAGACTAGTTTTTAATTAGGTAGCTCACCCATTAATCTATTTTTATCCAAGTTGTTTATATGTGTGCATGTTATTCTTCCTAGTAAAAAAAAGTTCTATCAATCACTAGATTTGAGCAGTGCACAACCATATCTTAATCTCCAGGTATTCATCATAAACCTTTATTTTTATTTGAGTTTTTAGTAAGTTAATTTAATTAAAGGAAAAACAAAAAAACTACTATAACACCTAGTACTTATCTTTTCCAAACTAATGAAGGCCATGTTTTTAAATAACCCACCAATGCATAATTTCTAAATAAAGATTTTGCTTAAATATCTCCATTATTTTCATAATTCTATATCCTATCCTCTTAACACTTATTGTAGGACTCCTCCAATGATCTTGCCTTTGCAATAGTCTATTTTATCCATAAAACCTTAGTTCCTTCCTTAGGTCCTTTGGTTTCTTTAGTTCATGAGTTGCATTATAATACCATGGATAGGACCCAATTTTCCTCATGAATACCTTTTTCATTCATTAATTTTTCATACTTCTGATCACAAGTTTGTTATTTTACGAAGATTTATTTTTTCATTTTCTTCTTTATTTTCTAAGTTGTGTCATGTAATTCCATGGATAGGACTAATTTCTCCTCACAAATACCATTTTTCACTTTTTTCACCTTCTTGTGTTGTTCTTTTATGATTTGTAGTATAATATCATGGGTAATACTAACCTCTCCTCATAAAATATACATATTATTTCAATTTTTTTTTTTCCAAATTGAGTGCTCTTTTTAGAACATTAAGAAATGATAACAAGTTTATTATCCCATTTTCTCAACCTCAATTTTTATTTTTTAATAGATAAACCTTGCAAAAAAAACTATGTTAGCATGTTTCCCTACACTTACATACATTATTATGATAATGAATCATACTTACATGTCATTGTATCCCTTTTCACATTTTCACATTTTTTGTGATTTGAAGTAATTCAAATTGTTTCATGTTCATTTCCCCTTGATTTCCCTTCCTTTCATTCCACTTTATATTAAAATAAGGTCAAAGTCAAGATAACACTTTTATTTTACATGAATAAATAAGACTCTTATACACCATAATCTCTAAGTCCTCTTTCTTAGCAACCAAGTCTTAATTTTCAAATGATAGTAATTTTTAGCACCCATGTTTGGTTATCTAAATCTGTATGGAAGAGGAATTGAAAAATCCATCAAAAGTTAAAATCCAAATCATTTTAAAAAAGCAATGATCAAAAGGCAATATAAAAATTCAAAATTCAACATCATACCAAAAGACATGGTTCATAACACATTTCCTATCCCCAATAGAAGCTCAAACTCCAAAGTTAGACTCATAATGTAGTTGAGTTCCATTGGGGTGTAGTAGGCTAGTAAATTGGGATAGGAGAATTCAAAATATTATATAGTGCTACCTAATTTCTACATAAGTACCCAATCTTTGCAATAGACTAATTAATCTATAAGGGGTCTTGAGGAATGGGGAAAATGTTGTGGAATGGAAGGTCCATTTTAATTTTCATGTATATAGCCTTTAGAGAATGATAGTCATACTTAATTTGATAACCCAAGATTTTTGTGGTTAGGATAAGTTCTTCAGAATCCTTAATGTCTAAAGTCCTCTTGTTTTGACAAACTTAATTCTAGTGTCTTAACTTTGATAAAGAGTTTCTCTACCTTTATTTTTCCTACATCTCCCCCACCACCCATTTCATTCCCCCCTTGATAGAAAAATTTGATTATAAATATATTCCCCGCTTATATATTTTCTCTTTTTCACATCTTAAAATATGCTAGTGCTATTTTATTTTGGGTTTATCTATATTAAGAACAAAATAGTATGCTTGAGTGACTACAGCTTATTTTCTTTACACCATTTATTTATATTTGAAGAATTTCCTTGGTTTAATTTTAATTTTTTTCATTATCATTCTTTTGTTTATACAATTATGTCTCATTTCTATATTTTTTTACTTTTCCATTGGTGATTGAGTAAGGATCATTACTGCTCACTCATCGATGTGTTTTTACCATTTCTTGTCCATATTTTTATAAATATTATTACTAATTTCACATTGATATTAGACTTTCATTTTTCATGTATCCTTATTTTGATTTGGTTAGTAACCTTTCTTACTTAAAGGTACACTTGTTTGAGATTTTTGGTCATTTAAGAGCCTTGGTTTTTCATTTACCTGATTTACTCTAAATTTTAGTTTAGTCATTTTTTCCTAACTTAAAATTTATTACCATAGCTTACAAAATTTACAAGTATGTCATGCCTACACATTTCATTTATATTGGCTTTCTTATGTTTGTTTGTTTGTTTTTTCTCTTTTAAATTTTATATCCTTAGGGTTTGTTCAAAGTAGTCTCTATGTCCTCCATGATCAAAACTGAAAACACAAAATACAACCATCCAATGATAAAGGTAAGTCAAGGTATGCATATATTACTTGTTTATTTTAGTTATTTCTTTTTAGTCATTTAATTTTAGTTATTTTATGCTTTAAAATACTATAATTTATTCACCTTAGAATTGTGCATTTTAATGTTATTTTAAAAAATCACTATCCCATGTTACAACTTCATGACACATGATGAGCTTTGAGTAGGGAATATACATACAAAAAATATTTTTAAACTTTATCAATTAATGATGCTCTATCTCTTGCAAGAACCTATCAAATCTCAATATGTTTAAGTGCACTAGGAAAAGGGTGGGTAGACCATTGGTGTTTCACAATTTTTTTTCCATATACCACCACTTAACACCAACACAAACCATTCCTATACATTTCCATAAACTTTGACAGCTCCTTACACACTCTAAATAATTTACCACCTAAAGTATCCCTTACATAAGCCAAAACATCTTTTTTTCATCCAAAAGACATAGTTTAATGGGACAACCTTGAAATTAAAAATGACCATGTTATGATACTAAGCCAAACCAACTAATTTAACCTAACTACATTATTTATTAAATAACTAGGTTAATTGGGCTAACTATGTCAACTAAAAATTTAGAAGGGTTTAGGGTTAGATCTATCTATATAAACACATCCTTTTTTCCATTTTCATTAGAGATAGAGATAATCCTTAATTTGTGTATCTTTTCAATCTAATCTTCCACCATTCTACTTGAGGAGTCACTACTTAGGGTTTACACTTGGAGAGAAGAATCTTATCTTCTAGAAATGTCTTAGACAAATAGAAGAATTCTTATAGCTTAGATCTAACCTATCTTTCTAATCCTTACAAACCACAAAAACCTCTTGTAAAATACCATTAGCAAGGGAGATATTGAGCCTTGATGGGTTCATCTTCAAGGTAAGTATTCCTAACTCTTATTCCTATATATTGACATAAGAATCTTATCTTGTGAAAATGTCTTAGACAAATAGTGGAATTATTATATATTAGATCTGACCTATCTTTCTAATCCTTATAAACCATAATAAACTCTTGTAAAGTACCATTGGCCAAGGGAGGTATTGAGCCTTGATGGTTTCATCTTCAAGGTAAGTATTCTTAACTCTTATTCTTATACATTGGTAGATATAAGTAGCATAAGTAATGGATTTTAAATGTATTTATATCTCAATTTATTAAGATTACCTATACATTGATTATAGTAGAGTTCTTTGCATGTATACTTTTATGTTTATTATCCCCCATTTATGTCACAAGCTTTGGTGTGCACTAGATTAGATTTAATTTACTTTGTATTTTACTTTGTTATAAAAAATATAGGACCTAGCTAGGGTTATTATATGGTATTAATTGAATAGAGGATTTATAACCCTCTCTAGCTATATTGTGTGGTAAGAGACCCCTTAGGTCTAGCAGATCCATAATGGTCATGACTTCAATTGTCTAAATGTAATTACAAGAGGAAGGGTTAGTGTGATTTATCTTCTCTGAGATAAGATTGATTTGTAGATCAGATTCACTTTCCATTTTTTATATACTAGTTGGAAACTATCTAAATAGTTAATATCCATGTTACCTTTCAATGATTCCCAATAACATAATCCTTGGTTGGTAACTAATGGCTAGTTGGGCCACATTTTAAATCACATAATCAGTGGAGGCTAACACATGGTTGTGATGAGGTGGGGCCTAAAGTAATAAGTGATTATATGAGCATATGATCATGAGGCACATAATACTATGAGTTATGAGGTGTGGAGGCTATGATCTAAGGTAACTATCACATAAAAGTATGTGAGTAGGCACAAGACTTATGTAGAAGGTTATGAATAAAATTTAGGCAAAGGAGTGTGCATGATTATGTGATAACTATGAGATATGTGTTGTAGAAAAAATGAAGAGTGTGTTCATATATGAAATAGATACACATAGATCTTTCACCCTTTATTTAAGAGTAATGGTATCCATTGCATCTATGTGTAGCTGAGTAAACTACACTTAAAGTTGCTAAGAAGTGTACCACTTAGCTTAATTATAGTATTGTTCAATATTGACCACTTATAAAAGTTTATGTGGACCATGGTAAGTGAATGTGTGTATCATTTTTATGATTTGGTAATTCTTTGTGAGGTAGAAGTATTCATGATCTAAGTCAAAATAATGTTGTGTCACTACTGGATAAATAAGTGGTAGTTGGTGAGGCTTGAAAAGTTCCACATTGAAGACTAAGTGCATGCCAAAGTACATAGGTAGATAAATAACAAAGGAATTCTCACCAAATATACATGGAATTGTGTAATTACCATAGCATAGGGGCTTGTGTATACATAAAATATTTTTATTAACTTTACCACTTAGTGATATTTACTGTCTTGTAAGAAACTGGTGAGTCTCATTCTCCCTAAGTGCACACCTTAAAGGGTGCACTAGGAAATGGGTGGGCAGACCATTAGATATTTATAAGATTGTTGTCCACTATATCACCACTTGCCATCAACACAAAACTCTCTTATACACTTTCGTAAGTTTTACACCTACCTTACACACTCCTCTAAGTAATTCACTACCTAAAATAACACCTACATAAGCCAAAAAATTCTTTTTGACATTTATTGAATAAATTCAACCTAGGATGATCCTATACTTAAAATATATTAGCATGTTATGAGACTCTATTGGACTTAGATAACCTAGTCTACTACCTAACTTGATTTTATTAATTAATGATACATGGTTGATTGGGCTGATTCTATTGGCTAAAATTTTGGAAATGTTTAGGGTTAGATCCATTTATATATACACATCCATTTTTAACATTTATTAGAGAGAGCTGAAATATAGTTAATCATTCATTTGCACTTTTTACAATCTACTCTTCCATGATTCTAATTGAGGAGTCATTGTTTAGGGTTTACACTTGGAGAATAATCTTGTCTTGTGGAAAAGTCTTGGATGATTTGGCCTATCTTAGTGATCCTTACAAACCATAAAAACCTCTTATAAAGCACCTTTGGCAAAGGGAGAGATTTAATCTCAATGTGTTCATCTTCAAGGTAAGTATATATCACTCTTACTCCTCTATTTTAGTAGATAAAAGTATCATAAGTAATATATTTTGAATGTATTTCCATATTCATGCATTAGGGTTATATATATTGACTTAATTTGAATTATTATATACATGTTTACTTTTATGTTTATTATCCTCATTTTGTGCCATAAGCTTTGGTGAGCACTAGATTAAATTTTAATTTACTTTGTATTTAATTTGTGAAATAAGAAAACATAGTACCTAACTAGGGTTATCACATGGTGTTGATTTAATAGAGGATTTGGAACCTTCTCTAGTGATATTATTGTGATAAGGTACCCCTTAGTTAGGTTTAGTAGATCCATCTTGGTCATGACCCCAATTGTCTAAATGTACCAACAAATGGAAGGGTAAGTGTGATTTATCTTCCCCAAGATAGGATTTATTTATATATTAGCTTCACTTTATCTTTTATATATTCTGGTGAAACCAACATGAATCTAACCCTTATAGGTTTTCTTTTTCTATGAATTCATTTATTATATATTTTTATTTCTATGGTACTATATCAAAACTATCGATACAATATAACATTGTGTGAAGGTTTAACACATATTAACTCCTATCAACTCTATAATTTTTTTATAGGTTTTCTCCAATAATAGATAATTGGATTGATTAGCTTGACTCAATTTTATTTTTCAACCATAAGTTTGTAGAATTAGTTGACCTAGTCAAATTTGTTAGCAGATCATTTTTAGCATATAGGTTTTTTAGAATTCATTGAAACATTCAAATCTATTATTAGAATAAAAATCATAATTTGAGAAACACAATATAAAAATATCAAACTCAACATCTTAAAAAACCATCATGCTCATTCTTACCTTCTTACTCTTTTTTTTTCTTCATTTAAAATCTTGGTTTTCATAGTTTGTAATCTATAAAATTGTAACCCTACAACAAACTAGGTTGACTAGATCAACATATTTATATAGCTTGATTTCTTCTCTAGAAGACTTAGTTGACCTATTTGGTTGTGTTATTTTATATCTATATTTTTCATACATCATCGACCATCATCGACTATATCGATTCTATTTTGTACTGTTTATATACAATGTCACATAAATTGGTTCTATACTCTTAAAAATAAAGGAATTGACCTATCTTTATAGTAATTAACTCACTTTTGATTTTGATTTATTAGAGTAAAAAAAATAGACTAAATAATAGGTTTATAATTACCAATTTAGTCACACTATTTTTATTTTTTGCACACTTCCAAATCACATAACACCAAAATAACATTAAATAATTTCATCCCAAGGTTTACCTATTTGGGTTTCATCACCAAGGGGGAATCCAACTTGGTTTTATAGTCAAATATAAATACATGGTTTATGGTATATATTTTCAAAGCACCCAACACCATTATCACTATAGGAATGTGAAGTGAGGGGGTAGGCCTCAATACCAAGTCAGTACCATCACTAATATAGATACCTTTCAGCCTCAACTACCTAACACCATCCTTAGAATACCTTTCTAATTCCATTTTAAAACCAACTCCCTATCAAATTTATTTCTAAAATTTATAAATTAAAACATTTAGGAACATTCACTTATTATATTAACAATTACATTCTAGTTTTTCTACTTAATCTTTGTAAATTATATTTTGTATTAAAAAAATTGTACTAGGTAGTGTTGGTACAAGTTTTTTTTGTGTGCTATAATTAGATCAAACAAATTGATCTATCTATTTATGTGCTTAATTTAATTTTCTTAGTCTTCTACAATTTATCACATTTCAAAAAATTTCCCTATCCTCACAACACACTCGACCTAGTCTTTTACATGATACCTTCCCTCATAGCTAAGTCGACCTATTCAGCTTATTAATTTACATTTTTCTTACCATTTTAGCTACCTAGTCTTATTTCATAATGATGTCATATTTTTAGCCTCTATTTATTCAAGAACACTACATAATTAAGGATTTAGATTAGACCTGACTTATTTTATTACTTTGGATGAAATTATTTAATTTCTTCCTTCATATATTCCTAATTCCAATTAAATTACTACATAAAGTAATACAGTTGAAGTCCTTCATCCTAGTCCTCCTCCTAATAAAACTATATGGAATAATCGACCAAAAAATCCATCCCCTATTACCAATTTAGGGAATGCTCTTCCTACCAACTCGAATGTTCTACCTTCCACCAATAGCAATCAAAATATTCCCATTGATACAACTCAAATTATTTAACAAATCAATGTTATGCAAACAACCAATCTTTCCAAAATGATTCAAATGCAATATCAAATGTTAGAAATAAATAGACAACCACCTCAAGTCCCTATGAATAAACTAAATAACAATTTTGTCCCTCCTCCTCTTAGAGATGCCAATGGGAATATCATCCCTTAACCAATCATGCATAATAAAATTATTAAACATATTAAAAATGAACCTTTATCTCCATTCATTACATCCATAGATATTGGAAACATATCTCCAACTATCACATATGATGGAAATAAAGATACCACTACCTTTCTTAAATATTTTGGTAATCTGTATAAGGTAAGGGTCCAAACTAACACCTTTTCTACCACTAAGATCATATCCAAAAACTTTATTGGGGATGCACTTCATTGGCACAACCAACTTTCTAGACATTCCATTTCACAAATATAAGATTTAGTCAATGCTCTAGTGAAGTAATTCTAATATGATGACCTTATTTAAAATTACCTTAGCCATTTCATCAATTCCAAGAAACTTACTAACAAATATGATCACACTTTCATCAAATCATGGAAGTATTGAGCTTACAAATTAGACCATAACATGAATGATGATACTATTTTAAAATTATTTTTTACTACTCTTACATCTCCTTTCAATACAAAGTTCACATCTTTTCCCCTAAAACTTTAGAAGAAGATTTAGACCAAGAAAAAAGGCAAGACTTTCTTATGACTCAATTTGAATCACCTCAACCAAATACTAAAGAACCTTTCCAATAATTCTATCATAACATTTATTCTTATAAGCCTTTCCAACATCCAAATGGTGCATCCAATTTAACCAATTTTAACCCAACCCATCCTCCCTTTTTTCTAGAAGCACTTAAGTAGAAATTTCCACCCTCTAAACCCATGAGCTTTTATCCTTCCAAACCTCCTCCAAAATGGTACAATCTTGATAATTTTTATTGGTGGAATGCAATGATAGATCATTACCATGATGCTTGTCATGATATTTACTGATTTATTCTTTATTCCTTACTTGATCCATATTTTAATCATGATATTATAAAAAAATAATGTTATCAAGACTAGATTCAAGCCTTTCAACTCTAATATGATGAATCAAAATCACATCACCATCACCTACCTAATGATTAAAAATTGATCCCATACCTCCACCTCATCTACTAATATTTTCCAAACCATAGTTAATTCTTATTCCTATAAGAATAAGGAAAGGAGAGATAACATGAACAAGTTCAAATGGGTGGTTGAATTCATCCAACCTCAACCTCTTAGGTCACATGAACCAAAGGATAAGCTAGTTCAAATGCCTACTCCAAAGTGCATCATACATGGGCATCCTTTTCCCTATAGATCTCTTTATAACTCTCCTACAAATCTTATTTGAGTTTCAACACCCTTAAAATATAAAAAACCAACACATTTACCTATCTCCAAATGAGCCTATAAACCCAATGCAAATAATTCTAATACTTCACTTTCACCTCACTCCATATCACATGTTGGAGCATCTTACGATGCCCATACACATATCACTTCAAACTTTGAGGCATCTTATGATTCTCATCCATACATCCACTTACCCTTTAGGACATCCTACGATGCCCATTCTTCTTATACATTGCATAGTAACAAATAAATTCATCTTCAATAAACATTCTGAGACAAATAATCTTATATTTAACATTCCCATATTTGATATAGATGTTAACATATATTTTACTTGTTATTTTTATCTCATGTTTATTTATTTTCTTGCACTTTATTTTATTTAGTTTTAGTTTACTTACACCATTATTTCCTTTGGGTTATTTGGTTTTATTACACATTATGTTTGACATTTATTTCCATTTTGGTTATTATATATCTCTTTCATTATCATCATTTATTATCTTTTTATGTTATTCTTTTCCCTACTATCTTTATGAATTTTTCCCCTTATTTAACATTCACCTCATTGGTGTTCACCTTGCCAATTGTAGTGTAAGATCATGGATATGACCATGATTTCCTCACAAATTACTACATTAAAAAATCTTTTTCCCACTCTTTTGGGATTACTTCTACTTTCATTGGTGATTGTGCTAGATCCTTTATTGGTTAGTATAAATTATTAGTGACATGAATTTAATAGCATAGCCCCATCTCTTTCATAGCACTATTTTATCTCCTTATGATCAAATATGAGCATATTCATCATTGTATCACTTATTACATGGATGGATATCTCATGATCCCCATATTTCCCTTATTTTATTTCATTTGAGGCACACATAGCTCAATTTTTAGATTACACACTTTTATGGGTATGTTTAGGAGTATTTAAACACCTTAGTATTTAGGTCCTTTGCTCTAATGACCAAGTGTAGTCTCTCTTGTGTTTTTCACCTATTTCACTCATGTTTGGTTCTCTAAATTTGTATGGAAGAGGAGGAATAGAAAAAGACAAAATATTTAAAATTGAAATCTTAAAATAAATAAAAGGCAATGATGAAAAGGCAAAACTAATCTTAAAATTCAGATCATACTAAAATATGTGATCTATATTTGACACATCTCCTATCCTAATCAAATCTCAAACTCCATAGTTGGCCTATAATAGAGCTAAGGTCTATTTGGGTATGAGGTATTATTATATCATATACCTTATATTACCACTTATTTTCTAACACAAGTACCAAATCTTTAGAGTAGAAAAATGGATCTATAAGGGGTCTTGAGCAACAAAGAACATGTTGTGGGAAAGTAGTTCCATTTTAATTTTCATGCATATAGCCTTCATGGGTTGATTTATGTACTTCACTGTTAGCCCAAGCTTTGTGTTCATTAGTCAAAATGTATTAAGTCCTTTTTGTTGATAATTTAGTCTTTCTCACTTTCTTAGTGTATCTAATTATTGCTAAGGATGTTCACATCACCCATATTGTGCCTCACATTCTTTATTTATATCATTTTTCCATTATATTCCCCTTGTTAGACATTTCTTTTAGTTGATCACATTTTCCTTATTATTCCTCTTTGGCTTAGTTTTTGAGTTGTGTTGTAAGACCTTGGACAGGACCATGCCTTACTCACAAACATCCCTTCACATTTGATTATGAAATAATTTAATTGTAATCTTAGTCATTTCATTAGTTGGTTATATTTTCTTACAATATATCTTAGAAAAAGCACTAAGTTTGAGTAATACTTTTTAGAGCTTTGGATTCATCTATTTATCATGTTCTTGTGTGATTTTTTATAGGCTTCACCTATCTTACATATGAAATTTTACATACATGTTTTTAAAATAAAAAATAAAAAATTATGATTGACATGTTTGTCTTATATCTTGATTTGCATTTCATTTTTATTTATTCATGTTTTTATTTATGTTTGATTCAACATGCTTATCTAACATAGGGTTACTTTTCACTTGATTACATATCTTTGTTAGAGTTTTCCTGAATTGATATTTAATTTATCATTTATGTTTTACATTCTTTCCAACATGATTTACTATGTCATACATTCATTTTACATCATTTTATAATTTACATGCCTTTTTTTAATTTCTAAACTAGCATTAACAATCCTAGTTTGTCAATTTTTATAAGTAATTATTCATTTCTACTTTAACCATTCTATATATGCACACATTATTTTTATTGTTAGTTTTTTTATCCCTAAGGTTTATTAAATGCATGTATTGCAACCTACATGATCAATATTAGGATATTTTCACATAATCATTTAGTGGAAAGGTAAGTCAAGGTATGTATATGGTATTTTTAGTACTTTCATTTTATTTTAGCATTAATTTCAATATTTTATTTTTAGTTAGCTCATTTTCATGTGTTTTTATGTTCTTCCTTGAAGCACCATCCCATTCTACCATGTGGAATGTGATGAGATTCAAGTGGGGAATATGTATACACACAATATTTTTATTAATTTTACCACTTATTAAAACTTCCTTTCTTGTAGGAATCTATTGAGTTTCAATCTCTCTGAGTGCATGCCTTAAATAGTGCATCGGAAAAGGGGTGGGTAGACCATTGGTGATTTTAAATATTTTTGTCCCCTATACCACCACTTGTAACAAAAAAAAAACCTCTCATATACACTTAACTAACATTTGACGCCTCCCTTACACATTCATCTAAGTGATTCATTACCTTAAACAACTACTACCTAAGCCAAGAACTCTTTTTGACATTTACCAAATAAAGTTAGCCTGTGTCAACCTTGTACTTAAAAAATATTAGCATGTTATGGGTATAGGTCAGCCTTGGAATACCTAGGGTAAGACCTAACTTGATTTTATTAATTAACTATATAGGGTCAATTGGGCCAACTCTGTTAGCTAAACTTTTGGGAAGGTTCAGGTTAGATCCAACTATATAAACACATTATTTTATCCATTTTAGAAAGCTAAGAAGAACATTTTTATTTTTACATCTAATTATACACAATTATACTTGAGGATAATTTCTTAGGGTTTAATTATACACTTTGAGATATAAATATTGTCTTATGGAGAAGTCTTTTGGATGCACAGGAGAAGTTGTGTAGCCTAGAGCTGCCCTATCTTTGTTATCCTTAAAAAAATCAACAACCTATCACAAAGCACCTTGTCTAAGGGAGAGATTGAGGATTGGTGGGTTACTATTTAAAGTTAAGTATTATTAACTCTTTCTCTTCTTTGTTAAAGTAGATATATTTACATGTGTTAGCTTATATGATTCTATCTTCATGCATTAAGATTTCCTCTACATTGACTTGAGTAGATATCTTCTATGCATGTTTAACTTTATGTTTGTTAACCCAATTTTGTGCCACAAGCTTGGTGAACACTATGTTAGATTTCAAATTACTTTTTCATTTACTTTGTGAATAAGAAAACATAGGACCTATCTAAGGTTATCACATGGCATTTCTTGACTAGATAATTTGGAACTTGATATTATTATGGTAAGGGACCCCTAGGTTAGTTCTAATAGATCCATCTTGGTCATGACTCTGATTATCTAAATATACCCAAAAGTATAAGGGTAAGTGTGTGATTTATCTTATTTTATATAGGATTGATTTATAAATCAATTGCACTTTCCCTTGTATACACTTCTCATGCTATTAATGCTTCTCATGCCACCAATGCATCCCATGCTACTAGTGTATCTCAAAGTATTAATATATTATATAATAATAATACACCAATACTACTTATAATAGCCAAAATAATATTTAAAACTAATCAATTACTATTAAAAATACTCAGCAATATGGATAATTTTCAAACTAGTAATACCAAACAAATGATGTAAATATAAAAATAGTTATTACATATCTAATACCAACCTCAACCTACTTAACAGGGATTGAAAAATCTTAATGAACCCCCACCTCCCATTATAGATGAACATGGTAACCTTATAACATAACCCCCACTTATTAACAAAATTATTAAACACTTAAAAAAAACCTCTTATTCCTCAAATTGTAAACATTAACATAGGAGGAATAGTTACTACCACCACTTAAAATGGATCCAGAGATCTAGATTTGCATTTGAAAACCTTATATATATATATATATATATATATATATATATATATATATATATATCTAAAATCTTAGCTAAAACCTTTTCTGTTGATGGTTTATATTGGTATAACCAACTTAAAACTCATTCCATCACTAGCATAGAGGACTTAGTCAATGATTTTATCCAAGAATTCTAAACTGGTGATCTTCTGGAAAATAACTTAATCCACTTTATCAATTGTAAATAATTATAATTCAAAAATACATAAGTATTGATTAAAGGATGTAAATAGTTGTCTAATAAATCCAAGCATAATATGCTAGATGAGAACATTTTCCATTTATTCACTAATGTTCTTCATCCTAAATTACAATATCATTTTAGGACCCTTTAAATGCCAAGATTTCCTTATACATCAATTTGAGCATTCACACCCTTTTAATTGCACTTAAATGATTGTAAAAGATAAAAATTGAAATGTAATGAATGATGGTGTTACAAATAATTATGAATCTATACACACTATCCAATCCAATTCTCCAAATAATTCCATGGAACATAATCCTCCAAATAACAATAATTCTCATCCTAGTTCCACATTTTCTCAAGGAATACTATAGATGTACACAAACCTATTTCATTATTAGAAATTCAAAATAATCTTCCATGATATTCCCCATGAGATCTTAATCCTATGCACCCTATTAAACATTTTTATGATCCCCATAAATTTTATTTGTTTCCTGTAAATTGGGGCCATTCTCATGAAACTTGTTACCAATTACAAAATTTTGATATGGATTATCTCCTTGGACTAACTTTGATCACAAATTAATTATACATAAATTTCAACAATATTATGAGATATAAGATAAGGCTCATGAAACTAAAACCAAAAACAAATATTTAAATTAAGCTAATGCTCACTTAGCCATTTATAAAGATCCTCTTCCTAACCATCATGATAACACTAATCAACCTCCTACTACCAATAATGTTGAAAGTACTATAGATCCTAATATTAACGATGAAATTTTTATCAACATGAATAACATGAGGATAGTAGTTTATTATATTGATCAACATCCAATCTCCAACTATAGTTTTTTTCCAAACTTTCACATTGTTTAAGACTTTTACCCATCCCATCTCATGGAACTGGGGCATGAAGAACAAAAAAAAACACAAGTATCAAATCAAAAAATGAAAATTAAAAATACACCTCATAACATTAAAATAATATCTACTTCCCTTATAAATAAAATACCTCAAGAGGATACCTCACAAATTTCAATTGGTTTTTCTTCTACTCAAACACAAGAAATTACCAAAGATATAACTTCATCACCTAAGATATCACAAGTAACTTCAATTAGTAAACCCACCTTAACTAAACCTATCTTCTCAACATAAATTTCAATTCAATTTTAACCCACCTTTAAAATATTTATTACAACATTATGCACCTTTATCTAATAATACTCTAATGCATTATGATGAGTGGTATCCCATAACATAACTTTCACATCTCCCATTTTAAATTCCTTTCTTAGAACTTATTATAACTTATCCTCATCATCATAATCAAATAATGCAATTATTATTTAAAATAAACATCCATTAACCTCCACCTATAGGGAAAGAAGCTACTTTATCAAGATCTGAAGATAACATCCTTCAATAGTGCAAATAAATGTCTATCCATATTGATGAAAAAATGGACTTTTCTTTTTTGTTCAAATTTCCTATCTCTTCCATGAGTCTCGATGAGATATTGATTCACACAGATGAACCAACATTATTTATTAATTTACAAATAAGAGACATCTAATTTAAACATTTTTTAATTGATGAAGGATTAGGCACTTGTGTTGTTTCCCTTGATTTTATTAAAATACTTAGATACTCTAAATGTAATATTAAATCCATACAAACTACATGTCAAGGATATGAAAGAAGGAAAATGCATATGTAAGTTTATATTTGGCTTCCTGTCATAGTTCCCCCAATCATGGTATGTGTGAAAGTCATGATATTTAACTTTACACTCTCTTATAATATCTTACTTTATCAACCTTGGACACACCAAATGAGAGTAGTTTCCAAAATTAATAAAAACCTATAAGATAACACCTTGGTGCATAATGTTGTAATAAATATATTACTCCTTCCCTACCTAACCTGTTATATTCTGATAATGATGAACAAAATGAGATAACTTTAAAAATCAAAACTTTTGATCTTTCTCCTAATATAATCACTCAATTACATCTTTCTTTATGACCTTGATCTTGTCAATAACCATGTGATGAAATTATAATTACCTTAGAAAAAACCTATAATTAAATTCACTATGCCTATTTGATTATAAAATCATTTATGCATTTACTAATTACCTTTATATTCCTGATTATGATGATGGATATTCTTTCGATGATACATTTTTAGTTATATTTGCTCAATCTAAAGATATAGAGATACTTAGATATCATTATTATTTACAATATTTACTTAGTTCTATTCATTTAATTCCTTCCCTTACTATAGTACTTGATATTAATTTTGATGTTCATAGGTCTGAGATGGAGCACACAGACACACTAATCCTATAGCTAGTGTTGAGGGTCTTTAGAGTATGTTTATGGACTATGCCATGATGGGGCCTTATCAATCTAATATATTCCATGATAATTATAGTTTACTTCCTCTAGAGATGTCAACGACACTACTTTGAACCACTATGACTTCATCCATTAAGGTGGTTAAACCTAGTGTTGATCATATTCTAAGTTGTCCTATTGGTAATGGCATACTAACTTTGCCTAAGCTTGATATTTTACTAACACAATGGATAAATGATCCTTATTGTGACATCCATAGAGTTTCCAATCATTGGTCCAATGATTATAGTACACACCAAGAATAGTGTGCATACTCTTCTACTACCACAAATAGATGACCTTCACCATCTATTATAATATGTACTTATTATCATCATACATGCAACAATTCTTCTACTCATTTTTAACATCTCAAGAAATACATTGATAAACTTCATCTAACTATATCACAACCAAAATACAAAATTATACCACCTCCTAAGGTATTACTAGAGTATATTCCTTAATATGAGAGGTTTATTATCTTTTGGTATCAGTTCACTACATGTCATACTGATAAATGTTGAGTGATTCAACATACTTTTTGATAATTTTCATGGCTTATGCCTTCACTAGCTTAGCCTCATGATTCATGTCATTTTAGGACAAAGGCTCCTCCTTATCCACAACCTACACCTTTACATAGGCTTTAACATACCATTCACATTTTTACACCTTTTCCTTGCATTGAGTATTGCACATAGGAGGTAACTCAGGAGCATCATATTGGTTTTATCATACCTACTATAGAGATGCAATCCAGAGTGAGTTAGATCAAACATTAATCAAGAAACCTCAAAAAATGCTTAAAGAACATAACTAAGTAAGCCAATTCCTTCAATAGGGTTTGCAAATGAAAACTAAGAGATATTGAAAGAAAGAATATACATCAAACATTCCCAAGAGTATCCTACTTACAAATATGGCTCAAAATGTGATTTTCCCTTAATTTGGTGCTCAAGTATTTATAAATGATGAGTGGATTCCTCCTCCATCATATCTCAATGTACCAATGAAACTAGGTTCATGATATTTGATCAATGTTATGCCCATAGTGAAGCTATCTTATTATAAATTAAGCATAATAACACTACACAAAAATGACTTGTGTGGAGAATTTTGTAGGATAAGTTTACACCCAAAAATCTTGAAAAGATGAGTGAGAACCTTTATATTTATAGATTTTTAGAAATGATTAGAATCAACCATGACCATCCATCTTGAGATCAAGATATGTGGCCATGGATTAATTCAATTTTAGAGGCTCAAATCATAAATACCTTCATTAATATTTATAAGAAAGGGGCATTAAAGAAGCATGGGATGCCTTAAACCCGATATTTGTTCCATTCATGGCTTATGGATGCCACCCCACATGTGATGTCACTTAATGATGTAGCTATTAGAAATAAATTTCCAATTAAAAAAATTCAATAACTTCCATGTATTTTCCATTTAAAACCTTGACTTGGATTAATTTTCTCAAGTGAGTTTAATTAAAATTTACAATTCTTTGGAAATTGGTTGGTAATTTAATAAAATTGGTCAAAATGTTAAGTTAATCATAATTTGACTAGAGTATAATTAGAATAAGGTGTCACTTGAATACATACCAATACCCTATTTAGGACATTATTAACATGAAATAACACATGCATGTGTTGTGTGCTTATGAATGAGAAGAATTCAGTGGTTTAGAGTATTAATTTGAATTCTTAGCATTTTAACTTGAAATGATTTGGAAAAAACTAATAATCACATAAAATGCATTATTTGATTCATGGATTCATTAGCCTAAATTAGTACTTGTATACGACAATCTTGAACCATTTAGTGCATTTAAGTGATTTTGGCCCAAATTATGCATTTGAGTAAGTTTTAAAAAAGATTGACAATTTCAACACAATGGTGTTAGGAATTATATGTCTACATTTTACCCCTATTTGAGAAGGCATAACAAGATATTTAGGTGAAAAAACATATTTTCAAAGAAAATATTTTTCAAGAAGAATTTGGAAGGAAATAGCCCATGTTACCCCCTCAAGATGACATACGAGAATGATAGAAAGGGATGGACTCTCTAAAAGAGAGAGAAAATATGAAATTAACCCATGGAAGAGATTAAATACTGATCTAATGATTTCATGTATTGATTTGTAGTGATCAAAATATAACATAATATAATGGCCCCTAGGGAGGGGGAAGTGAGAAGGATACAATCCAAAAATATAAGTGACACACTTTAAACACACCCAAAAGAGGGTGAAAGCTACGTGCTTAGGGAATGATCGATCCCAAAAATAGGTTGCATACTTTTAAAATCTACCATAATGAGGGAAAAATGTTATAGAGATTAAAATTTGAATAAATAAGAGAACATATTTATATATAAAAATAAATAATAATGTGCCCCAATAGAGTTGATTTGATCGGTTGATAAAGAAATTTTACCCTAATAGGGTTGATTGTGATCATTGATAATTTATTATACCCCAATAGGGCTAATTTGATTCGATGATTAGTCCAAATGTTGCCAATAGGGAAAATTGGTAAGCATAACTCAAGGACATAACCTAATTATTATATTAAATATGAGAATGTGAAAATGTATATGTGATGGTTTAATGACTTGAAGAAGCCACAAAAAACTAGGCATACAAAGATATGCAAAGTGATGAAAGAGATGAATAAAAGAATGAGAGTGGTTGAGTTGACACAAGATATATCATGTATCCAAGCACTACCTACATAGTCTAGATAGACCTCAAGCCAATGTAGTTCACCAAGAAGTGGGAAAAAAGGGAATGAGGGATGAAGAATAAAGTAAAAATGTACCACTATTCAATTAGACTAATAATGTATGCCAAGAGATGGATGTCTTTCATAGATTTGAGTGGTTATTTCATTAGTATTTAATTCATTGGTGCATTGAGAGTTGATCTTAAGAGCTATAATGACTTGTTGATTTGGGATCCAAAGCACTTAGTGCTTACTATATCAAAATGAAATTATGCATCATAAGTAGGAGTAACCTATAATGACATTGTATTTATATTGCAATTAGCTAGTTCAAATGTGATTATTTATAACTAAGGATGATAATAAAAGATTTACAGAAATCAAAGTTACAATTATTTACATTTAATAAAGAATAAAGATAAATAAAAAGAATACATAAATGTAACCTAACTTAAAATCAAGATATGAACAATCAAGATTTAAGTAGGAACAAGAATGTATAAAAATAAAGCAATAATAACTTAATAAACAACATGAAAACAAGATATGAATAATTGAGATCCATGTGTATTAACAAGATGTTCTTGAAAAACAAAATAAAAGAAAAAGGCAAAATAGAACTACAAAAAAATTAAAAAAATGTGCCAAGAAAACACATCAAATAAAAAATAAAAATAAAAAAACCACACACAAACAAGAGTTAGTCACAATGTTAGTACAAATAGAAAACACTTATTCATGTATATGAAATAGAAGTATTAATCACTACAACGGTATGGTAGAACAAGAATAAAAGAGACACAGTTTCCCTCAAGTGATAGGGAAATAATAAGACAAAACAAAATGGGGGAAAAATAATAAAAGAAAGGGGTGGATGAGTTAACTCAAAATGTACAAGACAAGTGGAAACTACCTACATAGTTTCATGGATGTGATATCCAACATGAACTTCATGCCAAATTTAGTTCTACTAGGAAATGGGATAGAAGAAAAGTGATGATAAGAAAACATGATTGATTTTTGAAGAGGAAATAAGGAAAATGGGATTGCAAAATGGAGAGAGCGTTCAAATGAGGACTTGAAAAATGGAAATAACATGGGATCAAAATAAAAGAAAATGAAAGGTAATGTTTTTGTTTGTTTTCTCAATTAGTTTATAATGTTTTTGGGATAAGCAATAGAAATGAAATATTAACAAAAAGGCCTAGGGAACTACCTAACGAAAGAGATATACTTCTATATGTAAGAGTTGAAACAATAGCTAAACTAACTACAATGGGGATTATGGATACAAATAATAGCATAGAAAACCAAATAATCAAGGAGATGCACATCAAAGAGTAGAAGTTACAATAATAGCTAAATTTGGCTACAATGGCCCATGCTCTCAAATCAGTGAGATTGAGAATACCTTGCTAAGGTAACAATGCCTACCAAACAACAATAAAATAATAATATAACAATGTGAAGTGCTAGATAGATCTAAAGTGTAATTCAACAAGAAAAAATCACGTGTTGATGTATTCATGTTAACTTGTCTATAAGAGGAAGCTAAAAAGTACTATCAACACTAAAATGCTTTGTAGAACTAGCATTGAGTGTGTTCAAAATGCCTATGAATCATAATTAGGATCATAATTGGGTAAGGGATAGAATTTTCTAGGTTACAATGGCCCAGGGTATGAGAAGTATATGGTTCTAAGGAGAATGGTCTATAATGAATAGGGTCCAAAAGAGTATAGTTCAACGTGGTATAAAAGAGTCAAGATAGAATATAAATGATCTAGAGTTTAAATGGTCCAAATTTTAAATTGACTAGAGTTGTAAAAGAATACATTTCTCATGAGAATGGTCTAGGGTAGATAAAAATAAAATGAATAT